>CM042475.1:15139416-15669416 GCA_023621385.1 Quercus gilva
TGTAAAATGATGTTTTTTTTACCACACCTGTTATAGCTCATGGTTTGATTTTTCTTCATAATTAATTCCTGATCGAATATATAATGACAGAAGATGTAACTTCCATGAACTTCTTCAAAAAAATGTAAGTTCCATGATACAATCAGGTACAAAAGGCATAGATTAAGATCTATGAGCACTAATTTAGAAATATTATTTTTTTGGTTCCAGAGAGCCTAAATATGTCAGTGGCAAGGATGTTATCAATCAACTTTTTTTTTTCCTTTTCATTTATACAAATGTGTCTGTACAATAAGATGTTGAATTTTAGGATTTGTTTGTATAGAGGCCAAACGGTTATTGAATATCAAGCAAATCAGACATCAACATATGAATCACTTTGTTGACCAGTAAGGCTCTTACATTGTCATGCCGTCACTCAAGTTCAATTCCCATAATATATGCTTTAAAAATATCATCTGATCAAGTTGTAGTTTGGTTAGAGTTTTGTCAATCTCTGCTCCCACCTTGATATAGGAAAGTGGAAGGATTAAAGCCCATTCCTATTGTTGGACAACTTTCTTGGGAAACTTGTGAAACAATTTACTTCCTTCATTGTCATGGATTTCACATTTCCTTTTATTTAAATTTGTCAAAGTATGCAGTAAAGTTAGTGCATTTTTTCGGCTATGCTGTCATTGGATCAATCCAAGACAGCTTTCTCATATATATGAAATTTTCAAAAGCATGCGGTTGAATTTATTATGAAGTTAATCCAGTGTTAACCATCTAATCTACCTTGAATTGGGCAATACAATGTCCATAGGTATGCTAATGTCATCATATGCTGGAATGATTGATTAGTATATTAGTCCAAAGTCCAAACCATGTGCAAATGACTTTTGGGATAGAAGAAAGGTAGGTGTCTTAGGCTATACTGCTTTGGGTGAATCCAAGACAACTTTCTCATAAATATGAAATTTACAAAAGATGCTGTTGAATTATTACTCAATAATCTACTGTCAAAAATATAATCTACTTTGAATTTGGTAATATACTTATACCATGTCTTTAGGTATGCTATTTTATCATATTGGAATGATGGGTTAATATAGTCCAAACCATGTGCAAATGAATTTCAGCATAGAAGAATTTTGATATGATGTGATGTGTTCAAATTAACTATCTGAAGAAAGAATTTAAAGACCAATGAAGTTAATTAGAGGAAATATAGATTAATATCTAAGCAAACTACTTTTACTACCAGTAATGCTTGTTTTAATTTGTTTATTTGGCTGGTTCTTTTTAGCTTTTTGATAATTCAATTGTTTCGATAAGTGGCAGGTAGGGGGATTTGAACCCGGGTTCTCCTCATAAAGGATTTGGATGATTGTGAATTTTTTTTTTTGTATTCAGGTTTTGTGTTTTAAAGATTTCACGCCTTGTTCAATTCCCCCATCATCTGTGAAGGCATTAACTAGCATTGACTGGAGAAGTTATGGATTGACTTTGGGTAGTATTGTGAACCAACACGGCTATGCATTGCTGGAATGGGAAGGCTTGCCACCATCTGCTCATATTGACATTGTCCTCCACTGTTACCATGATCAATATCCAAGTTTGTAAAATAAGCTTCAGTTTCTGATATGGCTAAATGTCAACCCTTTTATGCTTTCTGATCGTAGTTCCCATTACATTTATATATGCATATATCTATGCTTTTTTGTAGGTATGTATGAGTGTTTTACACTATATGTTAATATATTGGCACAGGGGGTTCAGCAGGGCCTCAGTCCCTTTACGGATTTAAAATTTTCTTCCATTGGATATCTTTTCTTAGACTTTAAAGAAAACAACATAGACATGTGAAACAAAAAAAAGAAATTTGGACATAAGTACTGTGTACATGCCTATTCCTTGACTTGTCGCCAAAGATATGACACCATCAGCAAGGAAAACTCAACTTGACCGAAATCTTATAAAAAAATCAGTGAAACTTGCATTGGATGATTTGAAGGAAAAGCATGCAGGAGTTCTTCTAAGTGCCCACGCCCTCAAGGTAAATCTCTCTCTCACAAGTAGATGACGTCTTTAAAATTTCTACTGTAGTGGGTAAGAAAATAATGTTGATGTTTATTATGCATTAATATTTTTATGTCATGTCACTATTCTCTTCCACAATTATATGTTTGTGTGTGTGTGCATAGGGTTTTCTAACATGTGTGGTTATCATTATAACAATTTACTTTTTACAACAATAAATCTATGAATTTTCAAATTTCAGCAGGTCAACATTTCATTCAAGGGAGCTCCAGAAGTTCATATTTTTATATGATCAGAATTTTCCTTCAAACTAGTTTGGAGAAAATTCCATCCAACCCATTACATGACAAGTCAAATTGAGCATACACACATATTTTTAATCACAAATTATTTAAATAGTTATTATGATTTGTTTAGATAATTTAATTGAGTCATGTGACTAAAATACACATGGATGGTCATCTAAATTGCTAAATAATGGATTGGAGGAGATTCTGCCAAACTAGTTTTTAGAGGTAAATTGTGTCCATTTTATAATGCTCAAAATGAAAATGATTTCTCCTAATTTTCTAACACATGGATTATAAATCTAAAATTATTTTGGTTATGAGGGATTATGCATTGTGTTTGTGTTGTTATATGTAATTGCCTTAGTCAAAGTCTACATAAGCGGTACATTTTTGCACATTAACAAATGGCATAATGGTGTAGCACTATAATCAACCCGTAAATTCTTGCTATTGTTGCAGGGTTTGATGCATTTACTGTCAAACAAAATCAAGAGAACTTGAAAATTGAGTTATCAAGAACATGCATTGCTTTGAGAAAAACTTTAATAAAATCAACAAATTTGTCCCTTCTTGTTGGGTTAACAAAAAAGTTGCGTCTCATACGGCATGAACCAGAATGTATATATAATTCTTTCTGTTGCGAGGAAATAATTTTTTTCTTCTTGTTATTAAGGATTTTACTTGTCCGTGGACAGCGGTTCACGACTAAGTAAGCATCTTATTTTGTGCTGATCTATCAACTTGACGTACTCCTGTTGGTGAGTTGAGTCTGAACTTGGTGCTTTTCATTTTTCAGATTCGCAGTTGTGCCCCTGATCTTGCAAAAACCATTGCTGGCCTAATCTTGTCCTCCAAGGATTCAAGCTTCCAAGGAGAATGCTTCTCTCTTCTTGGTTTGCAGTCTGAGGAAGTTGGAGGTGAAATTGTTGAAGATTGTATCAAGGAAAAGATTATCTCGGTTGTAGAGATGAATGATAGAAAGTCCAACCAGAAAAGCGAACTTGCACCTTTTCTTTTTGAAAATGACAGCCTCCAGGTGCTAGAGTTTCAAGAAGAGGAATACGAAGAAGGTGACGACGGTCCCTTCAGTCCCTTGGATATATAGTAGTATCTTGCATCATGCATTTGACCAACCCGTATCTGTAAAGTTTTGTAACTATGGAATCTGTTAAGCAAGTTTCACTCGTGGTTTTTCTAATTTCTTGTATTTCAAAACCAAGGTCTAATTTCTAACCCAACATTAGGTTTTGGTGTTGGCTGGCCCGTTTGCTATTGCCATTTAAACCAGTTCATGTTGAGACGATTGGCTTTTCAACTGCATATTAGAAAGTCCAGCTTGGCTACCACTGTGCCTTTGCAATTGGCAATATTATAATGGGCATGGATAGACTCTAGATAGTACTCTTTTACATGCCGACTAAATAGTTAGAGCATTAGCATTGGTGGTATTAAAAATATGTATTGCTATTTTTAGGACCACTAATCACAAAATTGGGACTGCAATGGTGGAGCTATAATAAAAAAATTTGGCTTCTCAACTACCGTGTACCGCCAAAGATGATTGTACACGGTAGCTCAAAGGTAAAAAAAGAAAAGAAAAAAAGAAAGTAATAAATAAATTAAAAAAAAAACTTTTTTATTGTCAGTGTTCACAATAGTAAGAATATTTTATTCTTTTCATTTCTCTTTATTTTTTTTTCCTTCTCATTTTTCATCCCGTGCCCTCTCTCTCCTCAGTCCTCCATTTTCTTCTCTACTCCTCGTAGCCACCCAGTCGCCAATTGGCAATATTAGAGCATTCACAGTCGGAATTCTCATCTCCTATTTTACTATCTCAAAAAGTCACTTTATCAATTATACAATATTATTTTACCATACATCCAGCATCCCAACTTTAATTTTCTTATTCTACTCATTAAAATAATATATTTACACATTACAATATATTAACCAACAAAATGCACTCCTCTTAGAAAAACCCAAAAACCTTGTTCCAAAAAAGAAAAACCCAAAACCCACCTCACCACCACGACACCACCAGCCAGCAACCACCACCACAACCAAACTCACCACCAACAACAACCGCCAAGAGGAAAAGAAACACAAAAAATTGCAAAAAACTACCACCACCGATTGAGGAAATTGCCAAGAAACACCAAAAATTGCCAGAAACACATTAAGAAGAAAAACCACTTCCAACCCACGCTCGAGGAAATCACTTCAAATCCACCACGTCGACTCGTCGATCTCCACAAGCCATTAATCAGCAAACCCAAGCCACCGATTAGCAAACCCACACCGCCGATTTGAAACCCAGGCTGTCGAAAATACTCTATCATCGATTTGAAACCCATGCCATCACTGATTAGCAAACGCCATCACCGCCATGCCTTCAATGCACCTTGCTTCGACCAATAGCGAGTCAGAGAGTGAGAGAGCGTAGATGAGAAAACAAAAAGAAAGAGTTGAGAAAGAAAGAAGACATCTCAGCCCTAGAGACAAAGACAAAGAGAAGACAGAGGAGAGAGAGAATAAAAGTGATTAAAAAATTTATACAATAGTGCAACAGTGCCATTCTACATGTAGAATGGCACCGTAGGATAATTCTAAAAATTTTTACAATTCTTCAGTTTTACAATCCCAGCTGTTGACTCTTTTAGGCTTGAAATGCCAAAATTTCCTTAGATTTGGCATTTACAATTTCCAATGCGGATGCTCTTATAATGGGCATGGATAAACTCTAGATAGTACTCTTTTACATGCCGACTAAATGGTTAGAGCATTAGTATTTGTGGTGTTAAAAATTTGTATTGTTATTTTTAGTATCACTCATCACAAAACTGGGGCTGCAATAGTGGAGTTATAATCAAAAGATTTGGTTTCTCAACTACAGTGCACAGCCAAAAATGGCGGTACAATGTAGCTTAAAGGTTAAAAATAAATAAATAAATAAATAAAACTATTTTATTGTAGTGTTCACCTAGTAGGAATATTTTATTCTTTTTTTTTTTTTTTTCCTTCTCATTTTTCATTCCGTGCCCTCTCTCTCCTCAGTCCCCCATTTCTTCTCTACTCCTCGTCGCCACATTCGCCCAGCCACCCAGTCGCCACATTCGCCAACCTCACCTGCCTAGCTCTGACCCACCTTGTCGACCCACCCCTGCCCATTGCCGACTCGCCTTGCCTAGTTGCCATAAACCCACTTGCCTATACCAGCCCAAGCCACCCCCACTGCCCATCTCTCTTCTCTCTTTGCTGTGATTGGGTTTTTTGTGTGTGTTTTCATATGGGTTTGGATGCTGTGGTGGTTGATTTTGGTTTATGGTTATGGTTGTGGTAGTGGCAGTGGCAGTGGGTTGTAGTTGTGATGGTTGGTTGTCATGACTGGTGGTTGTGGTTTTGTTTAATTGTTTTTGTTTTGTTTTTGTTTTTGTTTTATTTATTTATTTTTTGTGTTGTGTTGTGGTTGCCAGAGTAGAGGGGCAGTTGTGGCTGTTGGTGGCAGCGGCTGTAGTCGTTGGTGGAGGTGGCTGTAGTGTTTGTTTTTTATTATTTTATTATGTAATTTTATTGTATTGAAAGTTAAAATAAAATTACTTATATTGGGTGTTTTGTAAAATGAGAAGATAAAATAGATAAAATAACTTTTGGTGGAGCCAAATAGTTAAAATCATGACTCCACTAATGTAGATGCTTATGAATGTAAACTATATTATGGCTTCCTTTGCCTGTCTATGAAGTTTCTGAAAATTCAATAGAGCATAGCAGTATGTCCTTGAGTTGGTCCAACTTTTAATTTTTTTGGTTTGGAATTGAGGTGGTTAATTTGAAAAGTATATTACACTATTAGTGGAGTGATTGTTCAGAACCAGATTGTCGACACGGCTATAGTTTAATTGTCATTGTCATTATTGGTTGACATAACGAGGGTAAATCTTATTTTGGCATACTCTTTTTATTTTTGATAGGATATTTTGGCGTACTCTAAATAAAGATAATGTAACAGATGATTTTTTTTTTTCCCAATAAAAAAAAATGAAGATTGTTGTGGACGCTTCTAGTCTTCTCTTTTAAAGTAATATATATTTTTTTACAAGTTTGGCTTGTGCTTTTTAAAAAAGAATTTTATTTTGTTTTAATGTGAAATTGCCACATCACTTACTAACTAAATAAAATGTGAAAATTAAAATTTACTACCACTTGTCATTGTATATTTAAAATAAAAGGACATGTCTAGTTAAAAAAGTAATGAAGGTAAACAAAATCTATTTTTTACCAACTTTACTTTACTACCTCTCTATCTCTCTCAATCTAAACAAGCCATAAAAGTCCAAAATCGTTCAAACAGCGTGAATTTGGGACGTCTACTTGATTCAAACTAAAAAAAAGAAAAAAGAAAAGGTTACATGATCTCTGGCTATAAGCTTAAAGGTCATGAATTGCTCAAGCCTCAAGTTTCGTACTGGCTATAGGCTTAAAGGTCATGAATTGCCCCAGCTTCACACCTTTTTTCTAATATTGCTTATAAAGTGAGGTCAAACATCGAATTTTCTTTTCTTTTCCTTCTTTTTCTTTGCCCCACTAGTTATGGCCTTTCACAAAATATTGGGGATTTGTTTCATTCCACATGACCTACGCTTGAGTGGCTTAATGTCTCAATAAGCTATGGGTTTGCTTTGACTAATATAGTAATCATGATGTGAGTATATATGGATGGGCTGGCTCGTTTGGGAATCTATCCCCTAGTAAAAATCCAAAACAAAGGTGATTGGCTGATGGAGATGATATTTGACATAATCGTCCAAACCCATCACAAAGCTGCCACGTGTATAGTAACACAGTTCTCACTTCTCATCCATACATGGAGTATTTGTAATTTGTAAGCCAAAAAGGTATTTGCCTCTCTGAGATGGGAACAAAGAAGTGGCAGGAAGTCGCCAATGCATATTGTTCGTCTTTATTGAGTTGCCCTTTGTCTACACTAATAGTGACTTTGGCATCAAGTCACAGATATTGACACCCAATTTTCCTTTTTGAACAATAGAAGAATCTTCAAGTCCGTGAATTCTAATTCATACCAAATTCAAGCATATCTTTTTTTCCTTTTTTTGACAAAAATTCAAGCTTATCTTAAGATACTTAATTAACTCCTGAACGTGGTCTTTTTCAATGGGTTAGCCATTTTTCCACGGAGGTAAGGAATTCTTCTATCCATATCAACCTTTTCCTTTAAGATTTAGATAGCTTATATAGTTTTTGGTCTAATTTTGCCAGGTCTTGATGATGTACCAAATCGTCAGTGAGTCCATTATCCACATATGTAATGACTAGACTGGAGGCACTTGAAAAATGAAAAGTAATGAACCTAAAGAGAGCACCGGTAGAGTGTTGGCCAAAGACCCCCAAAGATTAAGCCAGTGATTAAATGATCTCCAATAACTCAAAGTATGAGAGCTATGAAATTCTACATACCTTGGAGAAGAGGGGGCCTAGTGCTTATATAATGATATAGAGCTAACCAAGATCTCATGAATGTAGGCTCTTTTCTTATAGCGAGAGTATGGAGATAATGACCCAAGATCCTTGTGCTTAACTTCCCATGTTTAGAGGATATGAATATGTAGAAGGATCTTTGAGCGTGATGTGCAAGTTCTTTTCATATGAAGATACTTGATTGGAGGACATGCAAATGATGTGGAGCTAGGTATGGAGGATTTTTGGTTAAGGGAGATTTGTTAGCCACATGAAGTACCAAATGAGTAAACGTTTGACTGTTGCCATTAGCATCATCAGACGTGTGGGAGGCCTGATGCTCCATTGGGTGCCTGGCAATGCTATTGGGTCTGACGATGTCTTAGTCCTTGATGACACTAGGGTGTGAGACAAATTTTGAGATGGTGAAAATATTCCCTATCAGGTTTAAAATTAATTAAGTTAATCATGAAAATGGACAAGTATATATAGCTAAACCTCTATCTTCAATAATCTTAGAATCACTTGATTATCAAACAATCAACTCATACATGTGCAAATAATTTTTCTTCTGTATTGATTGATCACATTTTACTCCTGTCTACTGTCCCTCCCCTCTCCCCCCCCCCCCCCCCCCCCCAAAAAAAAATCCAAACAAGTTCTTAAGCGGAATGAATTTAATAATTATTTTAATACATTTAACTTTTGGAATGAGAATAAAGCACAGATATGATGCAATATTAGATTTGCCGACAATTGTACCTATGTAATAACCGGATGATATCCAAAGCAAGTGTGAACATGTCATCACAAACACTATGTTCTAGAATTAAAGAAAAGAATAATAAAGTTGGAAAGGGAGAGAGGGAGAGAGAGAGATGCATGCATGTACATCACATTCAGAATATACGTGTAATACATTAAAGTCTCTTAATAAAAGTTCTTGATATAAAATCAAGACAAAAGTTATACATTCTTTCAAGTTTCAACTAGAAGTAGGGATACTTCTTACGATATTAATAAGGCCACATATATTAAGCAGCTTCATATATGTATTTTCTGTGAACTCTCACAACAAAGAAAGGCCAAGCAGCCTAGAAAAAGTATAAAATAGGGAAGACAAAAAAAAAAAGAAAAAAGAAAAAAAAAGATGGGATTACACTAACTTCCAACAGTTCTCTCTTCTTATTAGTTAACACTCAAGCAGCAGTGGGAGCAGGAATATAGGAAATGGTGGGCTCAGGCATGGAAGCCATAATGGAAGACTTTGAGAATATCTCTTCCTCCGAAACTGGGTTTTCACCCTTAAAATCAAGGGATTCATCGTTATAAATATCCCACCATTTTTTCACCAACATCTTGATGTCCTCCCTGTCCATGTTAGCTTCCTTGCCAGTGTACCTCCATGGTTTTGATCCCTATTTTACGTGGAATATAATGGAGAAGGTTAACAAAAAATATCAGATATCATTTATCTTATACATGCACAAGTTTTTATTTTTTTTAAATTTTATCTTATGCATGATCTTAGATTTCACAAATTATGAATGAGAAAGAGTACTTACAGCAGCACAATAGTGAGCCACCTTGACTTTCTCCACGTCTATGTTCTCAGGATGGCGCCATAACATAGCAAGAACAAGGTTGAATACCAGAGGGAGGGGCTTATAGACTTTTTCGAAGAACAAATTCAGGAAATCCTGTCATGTGGGTACACAACAAGACTTCTAATAATATTTCTTTACCAAATATTTAGAGCAGTAAATAATATACATAAATACCATATCTAGCTAGCTTTTCACTTTTCCTTAATTCTTTTTCCAAATTGATAGTGATAGTAATGATGATTGTGATATTAATATCAAATAGTACAATTGAAGTCACTGCTTCTGTTATGATAATAAAATGCATCTGCAAGAAAAAAAAAAATCATAATAAAATGCATCACATGATTCACACCCCTATAGTTGCCATCATATTCTTCCTAGAGCATGAAAGCTACAAGGCGACCCATGGTTGGGAACTATTTTCCTTACAACTTTTTAAAGACTATTAACCTAGTTTATTGTGATTGTTTTATAATAAAAATGATGTTTATTTTTAATAAGTTTATATAAAAGTAATATTATTCAAATCACGAATTACTAACTTAACAAAACTTTTCAAAAAATACACTTACTACCTTAACAAGCTATAAAAAAATCGATGGTTAAATGAATAATATTAAAAGATATCATAAATTTTACCACATATATAATAATCTTAGCAAATCCATATATAACATGAAAAACCAACAAATTGGAAACCAATTAATGATTATAAATACAAAAAGAAGAACTCACTTGCTCTGCGAAGGGTGTAACCGGAGTGGCATAGAGGACCTCAAGAAGCTTGTCAAAAGTCGAACGGCTTGGGTTAAAAACAAACATGCCAGCATTAAAGTACGAGAGAGGTGGAGAACCCATGTCAACAGGCCAAGGCACCCTATCAGGGCACTGTTGGCAGTACCCAACTTTGAATTGCAGTGTATGGCTCCATGTCTTCTCGCAAAAACAGTCCATGGTGGCATAGAAGTAGCCGTCTGTTGTGTCAAACAGATGGTCTATGTTTTCAAACACTTGAATATCAGCATCCAAATATATCATCTTCTTGTACTCCTCAAACTGCAAATTACACATTATACACAGATTTTTGTTATAATCAAATAAATATCTGTTAATGTGTACGTAGTCATATGGATGTGCAAACATGTATTGCATATGCATATGCAGTACATGAAATAGGGATTAGTGTTTTGAACCTCACTTTTTATTTTTTATTTTTTTTTTAACTCAAAAACAAACAAGTCAGGCTCAGTGCCTTATGATAAGCCTAGCTACATTCAAATAGAATTTTTGTCATTGATATTTCTAAAAAAAAAAGGATTGAATAAAAAAGGTAGGCTTCACATTAATCTAACGTATAGTCTAGATTTTATTCATTTATTTATTTTCAAGAGTAAAAGTAAAACTTCTTCAATTTATTTATGATGAAAAAAAAAAAAAATGTTTAGGAGAGCAATCAAAACCCATCATAACCCATGTATTTCGTAGTATCATCCTGACCATTCAAGAGTTTTGAATTCTTATCCTCTATTTTGAATGAGAAATTAAAGAAAGTCATAAAGCAATATTGTCTCTCAAAATATCTGATACTACTATACTAGCTAGCAACCAAAGGATGCATGACCATCATTCGTTAACACTATTCATGTTACAAGCATTTATGTAAGTAGTTTTAACATATAACTTACATTCCAAATACGAAGTTTGGAGTAGTTGATGACATAGTGAGCCATAGCAAATTGAACTTCATTCTCAGGTGGGTAAATAGGCTCGATCTCGCGGAGGATGCAACCTTGAGACCTCAAGATCTCACGATGCTCCTCAGGCACGTCAGGTAACATTGCAACAACTAAAGGGTATGCACTTTTGACTTTGCGCAAACCCTTAGCCAAACCAACAACCCCCTTCACATAGTCACCATTACCAGCCAAAAATGTTATGAAAGCCCCCTTAGAGTAGCCGTTGTTAAGAGCAGTAGAGACCTTGTTTGTGCCTTTGAACACATCTACAGGCACTTCAGGGGCCATTGTGTGTGCTTTGTTGAGATTATGAGATTATTGGATGTGGGTTTGATTAGAAGTTTATAGAGAGAGGCTAGGAAGATTAGTGTTGAGGAGTTTTGGGAGAGTAAATTAGCAATCCTAAAGATGCCACCCTACTAACACTTGTTCCTGAGTTCTGCAATGGTAGTCATGGCCTCTTAAATAAGCTTCAAATGAGGAGTAAATGCATGACAAATGAACATCAAATGAAACTCAAATGCAATTTCTATTGTCCCTTTTTTTTTTTCTTTTTCTTTTTCTTTTTAATAACTTTTTTTTAGGTCTACAGTGATATAATAAAATAAAAGATGAATGAAAGCTAAAATAAAATCACTGATATTGAGTGTTTTGTAAAATGAGTAGGTAAAATAGATAAAATAACTTTTAATAAAGTAAAATAACTAAAATTATGGCTCTGCTTATATGGATGCTTATAGATATAAACTATATTATCACTTGCTTTGCCTGTCCATAAAGTTTTTGAAAATTCAATAGAGTATAGCCATATGACCTTGAGTTGGTCCAACTTTTGATTTTTTTGGTTTGGAATTGAGGTGGTTAATTTGGAAAGTATATTACACTATTGGTGGAGTGATTGTTCCGTATTGTCGACATGGCTATAGTTTAATTGTTTGTCATTGTCATTATTGGTTGACATAATGATGGTAAATCTTATTTTGGCATACTTTTTTTTAATAGGATATTTTGGCATACTCTAAATGAAGATAATGTAACATATGATTTTTTTTTTCCAATAAAAAAAATGAAGATTGTTGTGGACTCTTCTAGTCTTCTCTTTTAAAGGAATTTTTTTAAGGAATTAAAACTAACTATCACTTGTTATTGTATATTTAAAACAAAATGATATGTCTTGTTAAAAAAGTAGTAGAGATAAGCCAAACTCATTTTTTGGCAACTCTACTTTACTCTCTCTTCATCTCTCTCAATCCAAACAAGCTATAAAAGTCCAAAATCGTTCAAACAGTGTGAATTTGGGATGTCTACTTGATTCAAACTAAAAATAAATAAATAAAAAAGGTTACATGATCTCTGGCTATAAGCTTAAAAGTCATGAATTGCTCAAGCTTCAAGTTTCGTACTGGCTATAGGCCTAAAGGTCATGAATTGCCCAAGCTTCATACCTTTTTTCTAATATTGCTTATAAAGTGGGGGTCGAACATCGAATTTCCTTTTCTTATCTTTCTTTTTCTTTGCCCCACTAATTATTGCCTTTAACAAAATATTGGGGATTTGTTTCATTACCCATGACCTACGCTTAAGGGGCTTAATGTCTCAATAAGCTATGGGTTTGCTTTGACTAATATAGTAAACATGATGTGAGTATTTAGAATGAGAAAAATTATAAGATCTACATGGTGGACAAGTGATGTGGTTCATTATTCCACTAAAAAACTGTCACTTGTTTAAAATTGTTAGTTAGAAAAAATTTTTTAAACAAAAATTAATTACTGACTCAACAATTTCAAACAAGTGAAAATTTTTTAGTGGAATGATGAACAAGTGACTTGGTCCACAAGATGATTTTATAATTTCTCCTAGAATGGGCTGGTTCGTTTGGGAATCTATCACCTAACAAAAATCCAATACGAAGGTGATTGGCTGATGGTGATGGTATTTGACATAATCGTCCAAACCCATCATAAAGCTGCCACGTACATGATAACACAGTTCTCACTTCTTATCCATACCCATACATGGAGTATTTGTAATTTGTAAGCCAAAAAGGTATTTGCCCTTTCTTTCTCTGTGCGGGGAACAAAGAAGTGGCAGGAAGTCGCCAATGCATATTGTTCGTCTCTATTGAGTTGCCCTTTTTTACACTAATAGTGACTTTGGCATCAAGTCACAGATATTGACACCCGATTTTCCTTTTTGAACAATGAAGAATCTTCAATTCCGTGAATTCTAACTCATACCAAATTCAAGCATATCTTTTTTTCTTTTTTTGACAAAAATTCAAGCTTATCTTAAGATAATTAACTCCTGAATGTGTCTTTTTCAATGGGTTGAGCCATTTTTCCACGGGTTTAAGGAATTTCTTCCATCCATATCAACCTTTTCCTTTAGGATTTAGATAGCTTAATAGTTTTTTGTCTAATTTTGTCAGGTTTTGATGATACACAAAATCGTTAGTGAGTCAATTGTTCACACACATAGTGACTAGCTAGGCAGGGCACTTGAAAAATGAAAGGTGAAGAGCCTAAAGAGAGCACCGGTGGGGAGTCGGCCAAAAACTCTCCAAAGGTTAAGCAAGTGATTGAATGATCTCCAATAACTCAAAGTATGAGAGTTAGGAAATTCTACATACCTTGGAGAAGAGGGGGCATAGTGCTTAAATAATGATATAGAGCTAATCAAGATCCTGTGAATGTAGGCTCTTTCCTTATGGGGTGAAGTTAATGATCTGAGATCCTTGTGCTTAACTTCCCATGTTTAGAGGATACGAATATGTAGAAGGATCTTTGAGCTTGATGTGCAAGTTCTTTTAATATGGAGATACTTGAGTGGAGGAGTACATGTACATGGTGAGGAGCTAAGTATGGAGGATTGTCGGTTAAGGGAGATTCATCAGCCACATAAAGTACCAGACGAGTAAACGTCTGATCGCTACCATTGGCATCACCAAACGCATGGGAGGCCTGATGCTCCCTTGGGTGCTTAGCGATGCTATTGGGTTTGACGATGTCTTAGTCCTTGACGACTTTAGGGTGTGAGACAAATTTTGAGATGGTGAAAATATTCTCTATCAGGTTAGGGCAAAAATTAATAATAAAAAAAAAGATATATAAAAATGTTAATTATAAATAAATGAGAACCTTGTCAGTTTTAATACTAATTAAGTTACTCATGAAAATGGACTTTTTTTCACCCATTTCAAGTTTATATAGCTAAACCTCTATCTTCAATAATCTTAGAATCACTTGATTATCAAACGATCAACTCCCACATGTGCAAAATTTTCTTAATAATGATTGATCACATTTTACTCTCGTCTACTCTCTCTCTCTCCCCTCAATCCAAACAAATTCTTAAGTAGAATGAATTTAATAATTATTTTAATACATTTAACTTTTGGAATGAGAATAAAGCACAGATAAGATGCGATATTAGATTTGCCGACAATTGTACTTATGCAATAACCGGATGATATCCAAAGCAAGTGTGACCATGTCATTACAAACACTATGTTCTAAAATTAAAGAAAAGAACAATAAAGTTGGAATGGGAGAGAGAGAGATGCATGCATATACATCACATTCAGAATATACATGTAATACATGAAAGTCTCTTAATAAAAGTTCTTGATATACAATCAAGACAAGTTATACATTCTTTCAAGTTTCAACTAGAAGTAGAGATACTTCTTATAATATTAATAAGGTCACATATATTAAGCAGCTTCATATATGTATTTTCTGTGAAAATACTAACTTCCAACAGTTCTCTCTTCTTATTAGTTAACACTCAAGCAGCAGTGGGAGCAGGAATATAGGAAATGGTGGGCTCAGGCATGGAAGCCATAATGGAAGACTTTGAGAATGTCTCTTCCTCTGAAACTGGGTTTTCACCCTTAAAATCAAGGGATTCATCGTTATAAATATCCCACCATTTTTTCACCAACATCTTGATGTCCTCCCTGTCCATGTGAACTTCCTTGCCAGTGTACCTCCATGGTTTTGATCCCTATTTTACGTGGAATATAATGGAGAAGGTCAACAAAAAATATCAAATATCATTTATCTTATACATGCACAAGTTTTTATTTTTTTAAAATTTTATCTTATGCATGATCTTAGATTTCACAAATTATGAATGAGAAAGAGTACTTACACCAGCACAATAGTGAGCCACCTTGACTTTCTCAATGTCTATGTTCTCAGGATGGTGCCATAACATAGCAAGAACAAGGTTGAATACCAGAGGGAGGGGCTTGTAGACTTTTTCGAAGAACATATTCAGGAAATCCTGTCATGTGTGTACACAACAAGACTTTTAATAATATTTCTTTACCCAATATTTGGAGTAGTAGATAATATACATAAGTACCATATCTAGCTAGCTTTTCACTTTTCCTTGATTCTTTTTCCAAATTGATAGTGATGGTAATGATGATTGTGATATTAATATCAAATAGTACAATTGAAGTCACTGCTACTGTTATGATAATAAAATGCATCTGCAAGGAAAAAAAAAAAAAAATCATAATAAAATGCACCACAAGATTCACACCCCTATAGTTGCCATCATATTCTTCCTAGAGCATGAAAGCTACAAGGTGATCCATGGTGAGAAACTATTTTTATAACAAATTTTTAAAGACTATTAACGTAATTTATTGTGATTGTTGAATAACAAAAAATATGTTTGTGATAAGCTTATGTAAAACTGATGTTAATTAAATCACAACTTACTACTTCAACGAAACCTCAAAAAATACACTTAATACTTTAACAAGCTATGAAAAAATTGATTGTTAAATGAGTAATATTAAAGATATAATAAATTTTACCACATATATAATAGGTTTAGAAAATCCATATATAACATGAAAAACCAACAAATTGGAAAACCAATTAATGATTATTACTATAAAAATAAGAACTTACTTGCTCTGCGAAGGGTGTAACCGGAGTGGCATAGAGGACCTCAAGAAACTTGTCAAAAGTCGAACGGCTAGGGTTAAAAACGAACATGCCAGCATTAAAGTACAAGGGAGGTGGAGAACCCATGTCAACAGGCCATGGCACCCTATCAGGGCACTGTTGGCAGTACCCAACTTTGAATTGCAGTGAATGGCTCCATAGCTTCTCGCAAAAACAGTCCATGGTGGCATAGAAATAGCCGTCTGGTGTGTCAAACAGATGGTCTATGTTTTCAAACACTTGAATATCAGCATCCAAATATATCATCTTCTTGTACTCCTCAAACTGCAAATTATATCATATACAACTTTCGGTTATGATCAAATAGATTGGTGTTCATAGTCATATGAATGTGCAAAAATGTATTGTATATGAAATAGGGATTAGTGTTTTGAACCTCACCCTTTTTTTTTTTTTTTTTTTTAACTCAAAAACAAACAAGTCAGGCTCAGTGCCTTATGATAAGCCTAGCTACACTCAAATAGAATTTTTGTCATTGATATTTTATAAAAAAAAAAGAAAAGGATTGAATAAATAAGGTAGCTAGGCTTCATAAATATTCTAGATTTTATTCATTTATTTATTTTCAAGAGTAAGAGTAAGAGTTCTTCAATTTATTTAGGATGAAAAAAAATGTATAGGAGCAATCAAGATCCATCATAACACATGTATTTCGTAGGATCATCCTGACCATTCAAGAGTTTTGAATTCTTATCCTCTATTTTGAATGAGATCTCTATTACACACACAGTTTGCTAGTATATAAATAGGTCTTTGCTATACATACAAATACAAACAAATTAAAAAATTCATAAAGTAATATTGTCTCTCAAAAAATCTCATACTACTATACTAGCTAGCAACCAAAGGATGCAACTGTGCACTCTTGGTGCACTGGTTACTCCATAAGTATAAATACTTATGGGGTTTGGGAGGTAAGGGGGGTCTTCAGAAAGGAGTTTCATACACATATATACTTAGATTAGGTTAGAGTAGAAATTATATCTTGTGAAAAAAAAAAAAAAAAAAAAAAAAAAAAAAAAAAAAAAAAAAAAAAAAAAAAATGATGCATGACCATCATTCAGCAGGGACGTAGCTAGCTTTGGACTAGGGGGCCAATGCCCCCCCTAATTTTTTTAAAAAAATATATTATTATATATATGTGTATTAATTTTAGTAATTTTGTTCTATAAAATTATATTTTTTTTTTCTCTTTGAACAACATTATTGATTCTTTTAAGAGTAAGGCTATACTCATAAACTTTTTTTTATAATATTTTTACAAACTGTTTTGGTAGCAAATTTTTATTGGTTCGCATATAGACCCACTATTCATATCATTTTTTTACTTACTAGTAACCACTTATTACATCGATAATTTATAAAAAAAAGTTTGCGGCGCTAGTATTTCCTCATTTTAGTGATTATAAAAAAAATTTATAGATCTAAAATCTAAAAATAATATACAAGCCCAAAAAAAATAGCTTAACAACAAAAATTATCAATGGTAAAACTTAAAAAAAAAAAAATTTAAGCTCAATTAACCAATTTTATTTAAAATAAACAACCTTGTTATTTAAAAAATTATAAACAAAAATAATTTTGTTTTTACTAACACCAAAAAAAAAAAAAAAAAGTCAGTAGCTAAGTAGTAGCAGAGTCAAAAGTTGAAATCATTGCACATAGCTAACAGTAAAGCTGCCTCCCTTAACTCAAAGTTCTGGCTCCGTCCTGATCATTCATTAACACTATTCATGTTAAAAGTATTTATGCACATAGCTAACAGTAAAGTCGCCTCCCTTGATCCAAAGCTCTGGCTCCGTCCTGCTCATTCATTAACACTATTCATGTTAAAAGCATTTATGTAAGTAGTTTTAACATATAACTTACATTCCAAATACGAAGTTTGGAGTAGTTGATGACAAAGTGAGCCATAGCAAATTGAACTTCATTCTCAGGTGGGTAAATAGGCTCGATCTCACGGAGGATGCAACCTTGAGACCTCAAGATCTCACGATGCTCCTCAGGCACGTCAGGTAACATTGCAACCACTAAAGGGTATGCACTTTTGACTTTGCGCAAACCCTTAGCCAAACAAACAACCCCCTTGACATAGTCACCATTACCAGCCAAAAATGTTATGAAAGCCCCCTTAGAGTAGCCGTTGTTAAGAGCAGTAGAGACCTTGTTTATGCCTTTGAACACATCTACAGGCACTTCAGGGGCCATTATGTGTGCTTTGTTGAGATTATGAGATTATTGGATGTGGGTTTGATTAGAAGTTTATAGAGAGAGGCTAGGAAGATTAGTGTTGAGGAGTTTTGGGAGAGTAAGTTAGCAACCTACTAACCTTTGTTCCTGAGCTCTGCAATGGTAGCCTTGGCCTCTTAAATAAGCATCAAATGAGGAGTAAATGCATGACAAATAATGAGCATCAAATGAAACTCAAATGCAATTTCTATTGTCCTTTTTTTTTTTTTTCTTTTTCTTTTTAATAACTTTTTTTTAGGTCTACAGTGATATAATAAAATAAAAAATGAATGAACATAGTTTGTTGTTCAAACCACCATCCACCTAGAGCCTTATCAACAAGATAAACGGCTGGGATTTGAAGTGAGGTCATAGTTGATTGAGGTTGATTGTCTTATAGCACACTTTTCAATTTTTTGCCAAATTCAGAATTACACCTTTTATATTTGGAGAATTGTCATTTTCATTTTAATTAAAAAAAAAAATTTATTTTAGCCTTAAATTTTAAGACTTCTATCAAGTTGGTCTTTTCATTCGTTTTCATCTATAAAACTAAAAGTCTAAAAAATGACATTGTATCACATATATGAAGAGTGGTGGTTTTATAGATGGACCTGGATAGAAATAGAATAACCAATTTGATAATAAAAAAAATATTAAAATTTAAAGACTAAAATAATCACTACAAAACACGTGAGCTATAGCCGCGTTTGCAAAAACATGGCTATAGGCGGGCTATAGCTGCATTTTTAGAAAATGCGGATTAAAGTATTGAACAATAGCCGCGTTTTAAACATGCGGCTATAGAATATGTCTACAACCAGGTTTTTTAGTGTTATAATCGCATTTTTTTGGTTTGGAGCTATTGCCGTGTTTTAAACAGGCAGCTATAGTACCTTTTTATTTAATTTAATTTTGTTAAAAATTGAACTATGGCCTCGTTTGAAAAATTAGGCCTTACCTTCCTTATAGCCGCGTTTTATAGACACGGCTATAAACTTAGTTTGTAACCATGTTTATAAAACGTGGCTTTAGTTTAGGAAGTGGCCGCGTTTCTTGCAAGTGGCTTTAGCTTTGCCTATAGCCGTAGGTTGAAAATGCAGCTTTAGGCTTTGTATAAATAGCATACTTAAAAAATTTTCAGCCCTATGTCCCATCGCACATCAGCCTCCATCTCTCAAGCCCTCACCCTCCATCTCCGATCTCAACCCTCACCCTCCATCTCTCCGATCTTAACCCTCACCCTCCATCTCTCCGATCTCAAGCCTTACCCTCCATCTCTTTGATCTCAAGCCCTCACACCTCACAGGTAAAATTTAAACCCAGTTTTTCAGATCACTTCCTAACTTCCTCCAAATTTTCATTTCTCGCAGGCTTTCTCTTCTTCAACGCCTCCCTACATGCACGACTTCACTGGTCTGATTTCGAAGTCCATGTACGGACTCTCTCAAACATTTTGTTCGAGGATCTTGATTGGCAATTCAAGCTACTCATCTTCTTTGATTGAAATTAGGTACGGAAGTGTGGGCATTGCTTCTGATTGTTGAACTTCACATTTTTTATTCTAAGGTTTTGTTTGGTTTTGAAGTTGGTACGACTTTGATTCTAGGGCATTGATTTTGATTGTTGAAGTGGGGGAGATGGCGTAGCAAGGTTGACTGACTTTGGAAAGGAAATAAGGCAATATTTCTATTTGGGCAAAACTTAGATACAGTATGTTGGGTTCTCTATTTAAAATTTTGACACCTGTCCAATTTAATAAGCACATTAAACGGCATTAAAACTAATTTTTTTTTTTTCTTCCTTCATCCTTCTTTTTCCTACTCCTGCAAACATCTTCTCTTCCAAACCCAAAACCTTTCTCTTCCAAACCACCCATGATCCTTCTCTTCCAAACCCAAAACCCATATTTCCTTCTTCCTTCTTTTTTTTGTACTTGCAAATGGCTTCTCTTCCAAACGCAAAACCCAAAAAAGGAAAAAAAAAATCTCATATCTCTCTCTCTCTCTCTCGGTGTGTTTTGGATCCACTGATGGTTTGATAGGAGGGTCTATGAAGGTGTTGATTATGTCGTTTCATGCATTGAAAATCAGTGCTGGCACTGATGGCTCTACTTTTTGATTGTAAAGAATTTGAAGATGATGATCTTATGGAGGATGGGGTTTGGGGGGACGTTGTTTTTGGAGGTAGGGTGGTTGAAGTGGAAATGGGTTGTGTAGTTTTTGTTGTTGGGGTTTGTTGGGGCTTTTCTGATCTATGGTTCTTTCTTTTCTGATCTATGATTCTCTCTCTCTCTCTCTCTCTCTCTCTCTCTCTCTCTCTCTCTCAGTGTGTGTGTATGTATGTGTATCTATTTCCTTTCTTCTTTTCTGATCTATGATTCTTTCTTTTCTGATCTGTGATTTTTTTTTCCTTTTCTGATCTATGATTCTTTGGAATCTGAACAGATCAGATCCGATTGGATTTGATCGTAACTTCAAGTTCAGGTGCCGTTTTTTGTTTAAAACCCAGTAGATTTGGCTTTTGTTTTTTGATCTTTCCTATTTGGTTACTGAGAAAATGAGGAAGACGAATCCTTTTTTTGGTTTGAAACCCAATAGAAAATGAGGCAACTGGAGATTTGAAGCCGTGGGTTCTTGTGTACAGGAAAAAAAAAGGAAGAAGGAAAAAAGAAAAAATTTTAAGCCGTGGCTTAAGGTTAACGCCGTTTGTTTGAGATGTCAAATTGGACAGATGTCAAAATTTTAAATAAGGAACTTAAGGTACTGTACCTAAGTTTTGCCCTTGCTATTTTACAACTTTGTTTTTAATTTTAATTCAAACAATGATTCTCCTCCTTTTGGTACTAAGATTAGATTAAAGTTTAGTCTCTATTTGTCTCAACTACACCTAGGGTTTATAGATTTTAGTATTTTTGTTTTAGTTGGAATTTTTGTGAAGAAGTTTAGTTTTTTTTTTAAATTTTTTTTAATTTTTATTTTTAGGTTTTGAGTACTGGAAGTTAGTCATTAAGCTCTATTTGTTTTAGTAGGCAAATTTATGATCTGGGAAAATATTTTGTGTAAGAGAAATGGAGAAATTTCAGTTTTTTTTTTTTTTTTTTTTAGTACATGGTATCCAAGTACATCCAGGCTTAATTTTTTATTTTTCAAATTTCTTTGTCTTGCTTGCAAATGAGTTCGTAACACGTAATATTTATAGTTTTCTAAAAATATTTCTTGGTAGAAAGAATTTTATATCTTTAACTTGTAAAAATTTATTACTTTTTGGGCAATGATATTAGTCTTTACTTCAGGAAATATTGTTTTAAAAAATATGGAGACAAGTGCTGCATTGAGGCTTCATTTAATTGTTGAAAATATTTTAAGTTTTTATGGGAAAAACTTTTCCCTAGCCTCCATCTGTTTTAAGGAGAATTTTAGCATATGGAGACTTTTTTTTTCCTATCTATTTTTAGAAAATTTTAGTGAATTTTTTTTTAAAATTTTAATCTCTCTAACTCCAGCTTTGCCTATAGCTATCGAGCTCCTTTCCCCTCTGCGAAGCTCTGATCCACTTCATCAAGCTCCTTCCTCATCTTACTTTGTGTCCATCACCATCACTGAGCTCCGATCACTTCTTTCTCTCTTTAACTGGTGATGATGTCAAGAATTTCACGAGTGAGCTGCATGATACCTGCGCACTCGAACGTGAACCTGCACAAACAAAGGGAAGAAAAAACCTCGTGAAGAGCACCGGTGTGGTGCCGGCCGAATACCCTCCGAAGGTCAAGTCAGAAATATGCTCACAACTTTAGAGTACTAGAGAGGGTAAAATTAAGCGTACCTTGATTAGTGAGGGTATTGGAGCTTTTATAGTTGTAGTCAGTAGACCTCTTCAACTTGAAGTCGAAGTCTTTCCTTGTAGAAATTCTCCTAAAGAGTCTTAAACGTAATGGACAAGTATCTTTTCCTTATTGAGAAGATCCTTCATTAACAAACGCGGTTAACAGAATCCTATTTGCACTAGGATGCCATTACGTGGTGTGGGCCACAAGTATTCCCATTTAGGGTTTATTGGAGACAAGGAAACATCAAGATCATATTTCCTTTGGACCTTGCACCCCTCCTCATTGAGTCCGTTCAGTACTGAATCATAAGTCCGTCTAGTAGATACAGGGGAGAAGTCGGTTCATATGAGAGTTCTATTAATTTATTCCTCTTCAACTGGCGAGCCTCTCCTTCTCTCTGTAACTTTTATATATTTATATGTATGTATTGTATGTCGCATGCTTAGTAGTGATTGATTGATCTAAAGTTTTAATCTTTGTTTGAAAAATGTAATTTCGGTTTCTAGGTTTCTTTGTTTTCATCACCCTTTATTCAATTTTTGCTTCTTTTAAAAAAATAGTTTTACTAATTCTGTATTGAGTATAACATGCGAGGCCAGTTTTCGTCTTCCAATTTCTTTTTTTTCCTCCACCAAATGGAAGGAAAGTTCCTGTTTTAAATATTTTTATTTTTTTGTAATTGTTGATGTTTCTATAGGTGGCTCTATACCAATGTCTTGAAGGGGTGTCATAGCTATATTTTTATTTTTATTTATTTTTATGGGTGTTCCATTATTGGGTTGAATTTATAGATTGAATGGTTTTTTAAGAAAAAGAAAATAGGTCAATGAACTTAGTATTGAACCTAATCTAGTGGGATCACGAATGCTTATAACATGTTTGACAAAATACTGTTTGGGACAATAACTAGCTTTTTGAGTTACCTTTTTGTTGTTGTTGTTGCTTTTGTTTTGATGTTTCATAAAATAAAATATATATATATTGTAGGTATTCTTGTTGAATTAAAAAGCTCTCATTTCATGGAATGAAGCCAAAATGGTGTTTTTATAGCTAACCTAACCACAACCATTCACAGCAGCAACAAAACAATTAAAGGTACTACATGGCTATGATTTGCAATAGGACTCTATAAGATAATTCAATATATTGTAGTATAACATGCAAGGCCAGTTTTTAATCTTCCAATTTCTTTTTTTTCCCCACCAATTGGAAGGAAAGTTCCAATTTTAAATATTTTTATTTTATTGTAATTGTACCTGCCCATTCATGAAGATGTAGTTTATGTTGATAGTTGTCTTTTTTATTTTATTTTGGGCAAATAACACTCCCCTCCCTTGAGGTTTAGAGAAATGACACTCACCCCCAAACTTGAAAGGAAAAAACACTCCCCCCCCTGAGATTTAAAAAAAATAACATTCTCCCCCCTTCTGTTAATATTAGTAATGGAATATAAAACATATTATAAAACATGTTGCTTATGTTGATTTTTTAGTCTCTTATAGCACCTTTCCGATTGATTTTTTAAAGTTTGATGATCCTCTTAGATTTTTTAATCGCTCATCTCTCTAACACTTTGGATCAAAATTTATAAAATAAAACAATTTGCTGAAGCTTTCAAGCTTTTATTGTTTAAAAATGAGTTTGAAATTTTCAAAGTCACTTATCAATATAAAAAACTTTCAGAGTCAATTTTGGAAATACATTATTAACCAAAGGGTATGTTAGTGCACAACATTTTTAACACCAATTTAACAGAGTTTAGATAAATAAATGTCAAAGGGGGAAAAATGTTTTTTTCCTTTAAGTTTGGGGGTGAGTATCATTTTCCCAAACATCAAGGGAGGGGAGTGTTATTTGCCCTTTTATTTTTTTATTTTTTTAAGATACTGTGCTTTGTGCTTACATATATGCAGTTACGTTGTTTGATTGCCATTATGTATCTATATTTATAAATGCTATTTAGGTTCTTCTAATCATTGGCTGTTTAGCTCCAGTTTCTATGGTTGAGTAAAATTATATGCCTACAGCCCACCAAATTAGTAGGTCAGCACTATGGTTCCAAAAACACTTTAATATCACATTGGACACGAAGACTATATGAGTTTTGACCATCATAACTTCTTGTTTATAGATAGGATTGCTAATTTCATGAACATGCAATTGCATTATATATTTTGCATTAGTTACTTTGTTCCTAGCTAAGAAAGTGCCAAAAAATTATGAGAGTGGAGAGTTATTTCATATGCTCTCTAAATTCATCTAAACTTTATTTTCTTATCTTGTAGCCTCGATTGTCACCACAAGTAGAAGATATTCCAGAGCAATTTCAAGTTTGACTTTGAATTTGAGAGAATAAGTTTAGCCAAAGTAAAGAAGGAAAGCTAGAATTGGAGCAAGCATGGACTAAAAACTTTAAGACTACATAGTCAACAACTTCATTGGTAGGCTTATTTCCTATATAGGTTTTGCAAATTTCTTTCTATGCTATATTAGCGCTTGTGACATTTGCCTTCTATAAACACTTTACTTGATTGTCTAGTGTATCCGTTGTTTTTGTTACCATCAAGAGCTTATCATTCCTTTTTTCTTTTTCTTTTTATAAATAATTTACAATTTTTGTAATTCCTCTGTCTAGCTACTCTCACAGTTACATCTAGCACTACTAGTTTGAGCTCTAGTGAAATTAACAATAGTGGTGCAATAGTGGTATTGTGAAAATCCCTTTCCAGATGGGTAGTGAATGAAAGATAGAACCCTATTGTATCTAGGTTTTGTTGGAAATGAAATAATGAATTGGCTACTCTTTTTCTTATTATTATTCATGCTAATTGTTGAATGTGAAATTTGGCAAAGTCATTGTCCCATTGAACAACTTTGGTTTTTGGCTTGTGACCATTACTGATGTTATGCATGTGCTTAATCAATTGGAAGTTTTAGATGTTTTCTGCTTTGTAAACTTTAAGTTCTATAGTGTCATATTGAATTTGAAATTTGCTGCCACCTTCTTCAATAGGCAGTTCTTGAAATGGGATGATGATTTTGAGATAAACACTGTGACGGAAACTTCATTGTAGGAGATTTTTGATTCAAAGACAACCACATATTTTAGATTCAAAGACAACCTATTTTGGATCTGTAAATTGCTTTTTTGTCCAACATATGAAGTTTTGAGTTTAATTGTGTAGCAACACTAAAAGCTCTTTAGGCATCAAGAATGATTGAGATTTAGTCTTAAAAATGAGCATAAATATACTTATGCAGCCATTGGAAGTAGATGTAAATTGAACATTAAAAAAATGGAGATACATTATCGCTACTTTATTATTTACTGATGGTTGAAAATTGTAGGGTACAGGGTACATTAGTGGTGAATGTTCCATGAAACACTTTAATCCATGTCCATCTGAAATAGGATCTGCAGCCGTAAAAAGTACTAATTCTCCATGTAAGATACTACGTACCTTTGTGGTGTTTGTTCCCTGGGGCCTGGAGTATACTTTAATCAATATCTATCTGATAAAATGCAACATCTTTAGTGCAACTATAAACAATACTCATTCTATGCATTTAACTTTTGAGAGACAATACAATCTAGGCTAATGAATCAGTATGGCCTAGACACGTGGGAAAGAGAACTATCAATCAATTTTGTTGTGATAGATAAATATTCAGCGACTTACATCCACCCCTTTATTTTTACACTCTGTGGCATACAAGTAGTTGCTTCATGCATAATAATATACATCAGGATTCTCTTATGTTTTGATATTCTATGCTACATGAGAGATGATTTAGTGTGCTACTAATTGATGTGGTATAAATTTTTTATAATATGTCTTCTTGTACATATTCTGCCATGTTGAGGTTTGTAAAGGATAAGAGTGTTGGAAACTATGACATTTTGTTGTTGTTGCATCATCCTGCTTAAAGGAATTTGATATAGTAAAATCAACATGGAGGATTGAAGGGTGTGAAAGAGATTTCAGTATACATCTTTTGTTGAATGCTTAATGTTTAGGTATGTGCAAGAATGCACTTTAGCTTCTAGTTATGATGGGTAGGTAATAATTCATTTGTGTCCAAAGTTTGTCTCCTTTTTGTACTCTTTCATTATTTATTAACTTTGTTTTTGTGGATAATTACAACTACCACCCCTATTGTATAGAGGTACCCCATGGTTTGGTTTGTGATACTTCACTCCCCTATGCTTAGATCCGTTAGTCAGTTTGGTTAACTTTAGTGAAATTTGGATGTGGCAAGTGCTTAAATCCCTTGTTTTTAAGGGCATTCTATGTGGCAAGTGCTAGTTTGTTGTTTTGTGAAAAAATTTAGAACTAAAGATCAATTTAAAAAAGGCAAGAAGATTTTCAGATTATTAGTTTTATGTTCACAATATACTGAGAATAGCTTCGTAAAGGGGGCTCTGACCACATGATCTTACATCTCATAATGCTTCTTTAGTCTTGAAGGACTTTGTTTCTGAGTGAAGAGTGAAGTATATGCTTGCTAAATTGTTTAGGGAGATACATGACTTGGGTATTCTATGGAATTCATATTACTTTTGATGAGTTTGTTTCCGAGTGAAGTTATAGACTCTTCCTAGTTGGTTAAAATTATAAAAAAAGAAAAGGCGAGTATGCTTAGTTGTTTAGGAAGAAATATGACTTGGGTATTCTATGGAATTTGCATTGCTTTTGAGTTTGTGGTGCTTTTGATGAGTTTGTTTCCTAGTGAAGTTTGAGTCTTCTTAGGTGATTAGAATGATAAAAGATAAAAGAAAAGAGTTTGGTAAGTTGTTTAGGAACATATAAACGCACCCACTTTAACATATTAAACAAATTTAGGCACCAATACTTGAAAGATGCAATGCTTCACTCCCATATATTCATCCTTAATTTGTTTGCTCCAAGCCACTATCGTTTCTTAGAAAACTATTGAAAGTATAGAAGCTATATAAGATCGCATTTGGTAGTGCAGAAAAGTTGTCTAACTTCACTAATTATAGCATTCGATTTTGGAAAAGTCAAGGTTTTTTTTTATATGAAGTAACTTATGTTCTTCTTAGTTCTCTGCTGTTCGAAATAGCTGACTGCTGTGTTTATATTTTTGTAGTGCCATAATGGACATACACTGTGTTCTACATGTAAAACAAGGGTACAAGACCGATGCCTCACTTGCAGACAAGAGATTGGAGATGGGAAGGCACCCCTAGATGCATCTGAGATAGCCATAGGAAGGTTAGGGACAGCCATGTGCATACCCAATGTTTGCAGTTGAGGTATCTCAAAATCATGTGTTGATGCTTGCTGCATCTTTTTGTGTCAAATGTACCCTAAACTTTCCTCCAGTTTGTTGCTGTATTGAACTCCATATTCCTTAAAGATTGATAATTTCCCATATTCCTTAAATATTGATTGAATCAACATTGTGACAGGGTTGAGAAATTTCCAGCGTGATATTTGAGAAAATTTTGGCTTGTTATTTGTTGCAGTTGAGGTATCTCAAAATCATGTGTTGATGCTTGCTGCATCTTTTTGTGTCAAATGTACCCTAAACTTTCCTCCAGTTTGTTGCTGTATTGAACTCCATATTCCTTAAAGATTGATAATTTCCCATATTCCTTAAATATTGATTGAATCAACATTGTGACAGGGTTGAGAAATTTCCAGCGTGATATTTGAGAAAATTTTGGCTTGTTATTTGTTGCATGCAACAAATAACAAGTTGGAATTTAGTGTGTGACAAGTTTCCTATAGTAGCATTTGTAAATGCATTTGCCATCTAGCCTAGGAAAAAAAAAAAAAAAAAAAAAGGCTATAGCAGCGTTTTAAAATGCGGCTACAGACAAATTCAAAAAAAAAAAGGGTTATAGCCGCGTTTTTAAAACTCGGCTAAAATATGTCTCCCACACGGAAACAAGTGACCTATAGCCACGTTTATAAACGCGGCTATAGATGTCCACTATAGCCACATTTAAAAAAAAAAAACTAGGCTATAGATGTCCCCTGTAGCCAAATTTGAAAAACGTAGCTATAGCTGTCTCCTATGGTTGCGTTTGAAAATTGTGGCTATAGTATGTCCTATAGCGACGTTTATAAAAATGCGGTCATTGGTCTTGGCCTATAGCCGCATTTGTAAAAATGCGGCCAATAGTCCTAGCCTATAGTTACGAGTTTTAGGCTACAGCTGAAAACGTGGCTAAAAAAAAAAAATGCGGCTATAAGCCAAATCATCTTATAGCCATGTTTTTAGGAGCTATAGCCATGTTTTTAAAACGCGGCTATAGGACGTTTTTTTTTAGTAGTGAATAATAATAATAATAATAATAATAATAATAATAAAAATAAAAGTAAATTTAAGGACACAAATGAAAGTTCACCCAATCTTAAATGGTGTAATTATAGATTGGGTAAATTACAACTTACCCACCTGTGATTTCACTGAAATTTAAGTTGCTTATATGTGGTTTAAAATTTGACATTTTATTTGCTTGAAGTTAGCTCCATTAGAATTTTGTAACCCACCATTGTTAAAAACAAGACTAAATATGTGATTTTGTACAATTAGAATTTCGTAACTCACCATTGTTAAAAACAAAACTAAATATGTGATTTTGCTTAACTTTTATGTTTCTCTCCTCTAAAAATACAAAAAACATAAAAATATAAGATGAAAAAGAATCCAGCGGAACACTTATATCATAGATTTTAAACTACAAGTAGTCAACTTAAATTTCGATCAAACCTCGGGTGGGTAAAATGTCAAATTTTAAACCACAAGTAGACAACTTAAATTTCAGAAAAATCACAGGTGAGTAAGTTGTAATTTACCCTTATAGATTTGAGAATAAATTCAAAGAGGACTTGGTATAACACCTTCCTATTGACATCTACCCACGTCATCATTCTTCAAACATCAATATACTCGCCCATATAAAAAAAATCTCTTAACATTTATACTTACTTTTAAAAAAGAAGTATAAAACAAAAAACATCTGAAAATCAATATTTGATTCAAAAGGAGAGTAGGAGAAATATCGACTACCCACTAAATTTTGAAGAGAAGGTCCGAGCGGTAGTCGCATGTGAAATTCGGCAGACCCTCTCTTCAAAATCAAAGTCGGATCACTGAATTCTATAGTCTCTCTCTCCCTCTCTCTCTCTCTCTCTCTCTCTCAATTGGGTTGTCCTTGGTTGTTTTTGTATTATAAATATAAAATTTAAAAGGAATATTGCATGTAAATGAAAAATATTAATGTGTAAAGAGTGATGATGTGGCGTAAATGGAGGTTGTACGTTATATTTTTATTGAATTTATTCTCTATAGATTTTATTCTAACCTTTATTTTTTACAACATGGGAAATGAAAGGCATCATGTATGTGGAACTCAATTTATTCGGAAGGAAATTATTCAGCAAAAAAAAAAATTTATTCGGAAGGAAACACTGGAAGGAAGGTAGCATCTACAGTGAAAATAGTCATTGTCTTTGTCAAAAGTTGAAAATGGTTTTTAAAGTAGTAGACGTTTGTATATTGGCCATACATATATGATCATCAGATATGTATGTAATTGTCATTGTCAGTACATTCCACGTATGCAATTATGAGATATTAGTTAATATCAATCAAATTGAAAGAATAATTTAGGACCAGTCTTATTACTTGTAATTCTCTCTACCACCATATTTTAAAAAGAAGAACAAAAATGATGTGTGGAGAAACATTTATAGGAGTTTGCATGGCTGAGAGGTGTTCACCAAGTCGGTATCACATCAGTTTAATTTGAATATTTTGTTTGTATTCTTTTACTTATGTAGTTAAGTTAATAATAGTAGTATTACTTATATCGACATCATCTAACTTAATTTAATCCTTGTGCTAGAAAGTCTGAACATCTTATCTTGTAGATTAATTGTTATTAGTCCAGCCGCCTTTATCACTTACACTGATATTTTCGAAAGAGGGGAAGATTATCATTTGATTATATATATTAATATTAATTAAAATAATGATTTTATTGTTGTGAATTGTGAAGAATAATGAAAAATAATTGTAGAAATTAACTAGGAAAACAAAGCTTCTTCTAAGATTATGATATGAACCCCTTACATATATGGTTAGAAGTATGTGTACATCTAGAACCTATTTTATCTGAAGTGAATTTCCAAGAAAGCAGGTATATATATACCTAAAAAGTGGCATAAATCTTCTTCAATGGAGTTGTTCTCTATCCCCAGGCAAAGTAAAATTAATCAAACATCAAAAGAAACTTCAAGTTCAAACCGTAGCTAGAAAAATTTCTGTAGTTCAGTTTTTTCTTTTCTTTTCTTTTCTTTTCGTTGTTTAGCTTTATTAATTTTAAATTTTCTCTTTATCTTTTGGGCTTTTACTGTGTACACTCCACAATATCCCTTTGGGTAGATTTTTTTGGGCTCCACTCTATCTATTCATCCATATATATGGTAGACTCGGTCTCTCTCTCTCTCTCTCTCTCTCTCTCTCTAACTTTTGTAAAGGTTATAAACTATAAAGAAACGTAAAGGTTATTATAAACAAACACCTTAAAAATCACAACAAACAACAGTTGAGATATTATTCCCTTAAAAAATCTAATCCGTACGTGATCTACGCAAGTTGCTTATTAGAATAATGAAAAATTTATTTTATTAATACTGTATCTACTAAATAATCATGGTGTCCCAATTTCAATAGCTCTCTTGCTTTCCTTGTTAAAGTTAATCCACTGAAGGCAATTACTATATGAGAGAAAAACCTACATTGGTTGTGTAACATATTATTGTCGAAAAATATTAGTTGCTTCAAGCATAAACAGCAATCTTATCTTATGATGGTATAACTTAATCTTATGATGTTATAACTTATAGTTTTTTAAAGCTAGCACTTGACGATGGGAATAGGACACATTGTATCTGTACGTATTAGGAAAAAATATTTTATATCAAATTATATTACGTTATCTGTATTAAAATCCAATAAATAAGAAACATGCATTCAAAAATAACTACCCATTAATGCATATTATTTTTTGCTGACATGTCTCACACTTATTAGAGCTTCTTGCTTACACGGCTACAACTCTACCTACGTGATCCCGAATTACTGCTCCCACACCTTAGGCTTACTGTTGCTGAAAAACAGCCCATTAGTATTGATTTTGTACCAAGAAGGCTTCGGATTGATCCACCTTTACTTATGTTGTAATTGGTGGCATTACAATGATTCATACTTATGGCTAATTAACTTTGGTAAAAAGAAAAATGCATCACAGTTTAGTTTAAAACATATTTAAAAGAATAATTTTATATAAAAGAAAATAATTACTAGTAAAGCTGATATGATGTTGTGTAGCCGGTACAAGACAAGTTAGAGTCGATATAGCAAACTTTTAATATTAAAAAAAGCCCTGATAAAGCAATTACTCGATTATCACGTGTGCAATACTTATGATTGGTGATTTGTTACTTGCACATAAGTCTAAGCTAACACTATTTTTATTATATACAAATTATAACATACTATCTAAATAGTTGTGAAACCTTTTGGATAACTAACTTTTTTTTTTTAAGAGAGAGAGAGTTTCAATTTATGGTGTTCGCTCCTGATGATGGTTTTTTATCATCAAACTAAGACATCAATCGGTTTTTGGTATAGGCGGGGATTGATCCCCAGATCTCTTATTCAACTATCAAAAATTTTATTAATTGAGTTAATTGGAACCCACAGCAACTAACTTATTGAATTCTTTAAGAAGAAAAATGTTACACAACATTATCTAAGTAATTAAAAAAAAAAAAAAAAATCACTTTCAGCTAACTATAATCTTCTATATATAAATATATTATATTATCAGATTTCCACAAGCTTTTGAAAGGATAAACATTAGGGGGTGAATAAAATATAAATCTCAAAAAGAAGAGGATAAATTAAGAAATTCACTAAGGATGATGATTAATTTCTCGTACTATACTAAATAATTGATATTACTTATTCCTACTTCACTTGTGGAATATTACTAATTTAACAGACTCGCATGGTGGACTCCGTACAATGACCGACTAACTATGGTTTGTGGAATAGTACTGATGATTGCACGCTGCAAGCTTAAGGCGTTTATTCGCCAAAAGCACTTAGTGGCTGGCAATTTTCTCAAGTTGGCATTATTTATTTATTTATTTTGGTGGAGAACGTGTTAGACTAATGGCTCATATTCTGACATATCTGCAGCAAAACATGGTTGCCTTTGGAATTATACGCTATCGTCCATCCCAAAGATCAACATCAATCTTTGATCTTATTCAATTGGCCCCACTCGTCTTTCTCAAATGATTTTGTTCTTGTTCAATTGGCCAATAGAAATAATCAGAGTGGCCACCAAGTTGGAGGCTCCAACTAAGACCAATATATGCTATCACCCTTTGGGATGTGATGTGTCACGTGATGCTTCTAGGTGTGCTGGTTCGAGCCATACGCTGTGCTGTGACGTGGATCGATAGACCTAATGTACCCAAAGATGCCTCATGTCATATTAAATTCGAGTTAAACTGGGGAAGGTTGAGGACTACACGTGCGAGAACATTTTTTTAGTTTATAAAAAAAAAAAAAAAGACCAATACTATCATTCTCCAATTCCAGGATAAACAAAGTTTAGCTATAAAACTGGTTGTAACTTTAGACTATAATCTTACTCAATAAAATAAATATTATTATAAATTTAAAAAATCTAATCGTTGAATTGCATGTTTTTTACGTTCTTAATACACATGTCAAATTTTGTGTCAATTGAATATTATTTACTATATGATCTATAAGTTTATATTTTGTGCATAATTTTAAACTACAAAAAATTGCAATTTAAACAATTTACTGATGACATAACTATTGATTTTTAATTTTTTAGAAATTTTACAAGCATGAAGTATATAAAAAGAAGATGTAATTCAATGGTGAATTTGTTAAAATTCACATCCAATAAAAAGATATTGAATAAAGTTGTAGCCTAAGTCTATAACTAATTTTGTAGCTAAATTTTGTCATTCCAGAATTATTGCTTATAATACGTACTCAGAATAATATATCATACTACAGGTTGAAAAGAAGTGCAAAAACCATCTGACAGCCTGAGCTTGAAGAGCGCCTCTGGCTTATGCATGAGCACCAAGGCCAGCACTGAGACCTCAGCACCATATTTAAAAAGAATCTTATTATAGAAATCTGCAATTAGCTGCCGAGAATCCCAACCATAATAGGGGAGCTACACTTCATTATAGGCCATTATGCCCACAATAGATAGACAAGAGATGTTAGGTCAACAAAAATTCACAACAATATCTCATTGTTCTAACATCTTACACGAGGCATTAAAAAAATTGCAAATTGTGATAGGTACAAGTGTAAGGTGATAGTCAAGTTAGATGTTTATTATAGATGATAATTAAAACGAGAGAAACATAAACGCAACTGTAAATTATGTAATTCAAGTTAATGGATAGGTATTAAAAAAATTTTCTTGATTTTCACTAAATTTACAATACATCTCTTTAACTTAAATAGATCTGTGTCACTCCATAATCTTTCTATTTTTGGCAAGTTTTTATTGTGTTGGAAGGGGGACTCTTTGAGCTAGGAAGAACGCAAAAATCATGATGTATTTTTGACTGCTGTCTGCATAAACACCAACAGAGTTTTTTGTGAAATTAGTTTACTGAGGAAAGCACTGACGTGGCTACAGGGGTGCCACACTGGTGTCCGACGCAGGGTGTGGCGGGCGACGCTGCTGCCTGCATGTCAGTGCTGTGTTGATTTTTTTTTTTCTCGTTTTTGAATACATGTCGATTCGGGTCATATCGACCAAAACTGCTGAAACATGCCGAAATAGACTAATTCAAGTCATACCAGCACCAATACTGGCCGATTTAGGCTGAAATTCAAGTAAAAAAAAGGGTGCAAAACGCAACGTTTGAACTTAAGCTTTGAAAAAAAAACCCTAAACTCTCTCATTCATTCTTTTTCTCACTCTCTACTCTTCGTCTCCCTTCTCTGCTCTTCATCTCCCCTCTCTCATAGACTCACTCCCTAAGACACAATCTCACAGTCTCACAACGTCTGCCATTCACTGTCTCCATCTCTGGTCTATTCTTTGCATTTCTCGGTCTCAAATCTCCACCATCACTCGATTTCAACTCTCAAGCTCACTGACCCAGCTCTCAACTCAAGTATCAAAGTTTTCATTCTCAGTTTCTCACCCTCCATTAGACTCTCACATGCTCTATTACTCATTGTGATTTGATTTTTTTATTTTTATTTTTAAAATTTTTTATATAAGTTGTAATGTTGTGACTTGGGTCTGATTTTTTATTTAGTTATTATATATTTGTCAAATTATTTGTAGGTTAAATTGAAATTATTGATTGAAAAATGGATGAAGCTACTAGCATAGAAACTTCACCTTCATTAGATGAAGAAGAAGTGCCAAAGGCTGAAGCTCCTCTTTGGCAGTATGTGACTAAATTGGAAAAACCACCTGGTTCTACTTCTAAATCAGATGGAAATACACAATTTAAGTGCAACTATTGTGGTGGAAAATTTTTGTGGGATCCTATTTTCGAGTTAAGGCTCATTTATTAAAAATTAGTAATAAAGGTATTAGAGCATGCATTAAAGTGACTTTGAGCCATAGATTGGAAATGTAGAGAATGCATGATTAGGTTAAGAATGATAAGTTAGAAAGAGAATGCAGAAGTCAAGTTCCCTTACCCCCGCCTCTCCCAGGCCGTGGGCTTATTCCCTTATTCCGGAGATAGGAAGGGAGTGGTAGTACAGGCCCGGTTGATGGTAAGAGAAGGAAGGTGATTGCGAATTCTCCTTTGGAGAGAGCATTCCAGAATAATGCTAAACACGAATTGGATAGTATAATTGCTAGGATGTTTTATACCAGTGGGCTTCCATTTCACTTTGCAAGGAACCCAAATTATCGTAGTTCCTATGCATATGCTGCTAACCATAACATTTTGGGTTATGTTCCTCCTAGATACAATGCCTTGAGAACAACACTTTTGCAAAAAGAAAGAGCTAATGTTGAAAGACTTTTGAAACCAATTAAGGACTCTTGGCTTGCAAATGGTGTAAGTATAGTTTCTAGTGGATGGTCAGAGATCCATAAAGGAGGCCTCTTATTAATATTATGGCTGCATCAGATTGGGGTCCAGTGTTTATAATGGAAATTGATAGGTCAGGTGAGTACAAAGACAAGCATTTTATTGCTGGGGTGTTGAAGGATGCTATAAAAGAGATTGGACATGAAAAGTTGTCCAAGTCATCACTAATAATGCTAGTGTGATGAGGTCTGTTGGAGCTCTTATTGAAGGTGAGTATCCCAAAATATTTTGGACACCATGTGTTGTCCACACTCTCAATCTAGCTTTGAAGAATATTTGTTCAGTAAAAAACACTGAAAAGAATGTGAGGAATGTAGTTGGATTACACGTATTGTTGATGATGCATCCTTCATACATGTTTTTATCATGAAACATTCAATGAGGTTGGCAATGTTTAATGATTTTTGTCCATTAAAACTGCCCCAAGTTGCTGATAATAGATTTGCTTCAGTTGTTGTAATGTTAAAAATGTTGAAGTTGATAAAAAGTGTTGGGATTAGTGTCCTAGAATCCTATTGTATAGTGCTATGTATTATATTATGTATGACATTGTGTTTGACATGATGTATGACTTAATATTGTAATTAATAAAGTTGTTTTATTATTATCTGAAATAATGGTAACATGAATATTTGGACATTATCATATAGTCCATGAGATGCATAGTATGTGATTTATGTGAAAAGTTACAGAAGATATAAATCACAAGTTTTTTGTAAACTCAAAATGTTAGTTCGTAGTTAATGATGAAATTGGGCATCTCATCCGCGAAAACTATAACATATTAACTAAGATGATTTATTTTAATCATGGAAGTGTTGACTTCTAGTTGATATGTTGATATGTTTTAAGAGTTAAGACATATTGAACTGGACCGTAGTGAGATTTAGTATTCTCCTAACGACTGTTAAATAAATAATAAATCTTACGACTTATATTTACATGAACTCCTAATCCTGAGAGAATAATGGACCTGATCATGAAGTGTAGGTTGCTTTGATATATCAGGAGTGAGATCTAAAGTAATAGTCAAAACCTCAGTATATTGGGCAGCCACATTTAGTGTTGATGGAACATATATTTTCAAGATGTAATTCATAATCTCTTATCAGAGATACAAAATATTCTCTTGAGATAAGTTTAATGAGTTGTTATTCAGAAAGTTAGGTCTAACTACTTTGGTAAATAGTTACTAAAGTATATATTTATGAAATTGGATTTCATAAATATATAATGAATAACTTAAAGGATTAAACCTGATAATCAAGGATTAAGATATAGTAATCTACAAAGTGGTAGTCTACATTTATGACTTTGTATTACTACGAATATTTTATAAAGGGGTTGCATGTACAATAAAGTCTTGGGATATAATTTATTAATAAAACCTAAAGTGCAATTATATTTATATAGTGGTATTAAATATAATTAAGGGTAACTTTGGACTTGTCAAGAGTTGACAAAAAAGCGAAAGGCCCATTGGAGCTAGTGTCTTATTTGTTCCCTTTTGGTCCCACTCCAAGTCACATACTGAGCCCAATTAGAAAGGCTCAAAAGGCTGGCCTAATTAGATAATCAATTATTAGGAGAGAAACATACAAAATTCTAGAACGATCACAAGTGCATGAAACGTTTTGTATGTGAGTGTTGGACACTCTCATTCTCTCTAGAACATACACATATAACTGATTGAGAGACCACACATCTTGGGTGTTAGTAGAATTGGAGTGAAGATTGAAAGTGTTCCTGAGAACTTCTGATCTTTGTTTTGAAATTCACCACACCAAGGTACACTCTCTTGTTCTATATTCTGAAACTTACATAATGCATGTTATCAATTGTGAATGAAGTAGACTCGTTAATTTTTTTTGCTGCGCACATTTACTTTTTCAACAAAAAGATGCCTTCAAGCTAAGGTTATTAGTGACCAATGGGCTTTTTATAGGGAGGATGATGTTGGAAAAGTTCAAAAGGTAAAAGATATGATTCTAAGTGATCGTTGGTGGGATGTTGTTAATTATATCCTTGAATTCACAGCACCTATTTATAATATGCTACGAGCAACTGACATAGATAAGCCTTGTCTTCATCTTGTGTGTGAAATGTGGGATTCAATGATAGAGAAGGTGCAGGTAGTAATATATCGGCATGAAGGCGTGGAAGATGATGATTATAGCTCATTTTTTAATGTGGTGTATGATATACTCATTGATTGATGGACTTAAAATTGTACACAACTACATTGCTTGGCTCATTTCTTAAATTCTAAGTAAGTACTTTCATTTTCTATTTTCCTTAGTTCTCAATTCTATTAAAACACACGTTTCATCATCTATATTTGTTTCTTTTATCTTTAATTAGGTATTACTCCATTGAATGGCTTTCGAAGAATCCAAAACGCATTGCTCCACATTAGGATCATGAAATTTCTATGGAAAGGAGCAAGTGTTTGACGCGATACTTTGAAGATGAGAATGAATTAAGGGTGGTGAAAGTTAAGTTTGTTACGATTTCAAGAGGGAGGTTTCCTTCACCAGATGCCTTGATAGATGGGTGGGCCTTACAACATTTGGTTTGGTGGCAATACCATGGCTCCTCATTACCAATACTTTAAACTCTTACCCTTAAACTTCTTGGACAACTTTGTTCATCCTCATGTTATGAGAGGAATTGGAGCACATACAAATTCATTCATTCATTCATTAAAAAGAAACAAAATGGCTCCTGCACTTGCTGAGGATTTGGTATATGTGCATTATAATCTTCGACTCTTGTCAAGGCGCAATGAAGAGTACGTAAGTGTAGCAACAAAGATGTGGGATATTGTAGGAAACTCTTGGAATGACAGTGACATATATGGAGGAATTGGAATTCTTGAGAATGCTACCCTTACACTTGATGAGCTAGAGTTAGAGGCCATGGTTATTGGGAATGCTAGCACTAGTGTTACTACTAGTGAAAGTGAAGTTGAAGTGAAGCTATTGATCTTGATGATGATGATAAGGGTTGTATTTGATTGTCTTGTTGATTATCTTTTATTTTGTTTTAGTTTCAAACTTGTGGATTGTATTCTAATTTCCGAACATCATAGAATATTTTAGTTTCAAACTTGTGGGTTGTATTTAATTTATGAACATTATGTTTTAGTTATTATCTACCATTGCTATTAAATTTGGTATATGTTTATATAATGTGAAAAAGTATGCTTAGGAATATATATAAAATATAAATAAAAATATTTTTAATAATTTTATAATCGCAGCACCCTGCCGCACCCGCACTCTACTTTTTCAAAAATTCGGAAACACACCCGTGCTTCATATTCCCAAAAAAATTCTCTAGAGAGTTGGGGACACTCTTATGATAAAGTCAATTAGAGATTTTTTGGAATGAAATTGTAATTTTTTTAGTATATTTTTTTTAATACAAGATAGAAATATATTCTAGCCTAATCTAAGTGTATATATGTGTGAAACTCCCTCTTGGAAACTTGACCCCGGCCCTTACCCCTCCCACCCTATAAGTACTTAGACTTGTGGAGTGACCATCGCGCCAAGGGTGCGCGGTTGTTTTTTTAAGTATAATTAACTCCTCCTAGTTGGTGTATTTTATACTCATGGAAGGCATTTCTCTCTCTTCCCAAGATCTGAGTCTTAAAACCTGAAATTTTTTTGGTTGATTTAATGCTTGTCATTCCAATTTGGTGACATATAGAATGATTGGGCAACTGAACATTTTGACCTGCTTTAGGAGGAGTCCAAATCTTCTATCTCATTCTTCCTACTCTACAATATACTTCACAAATAAAAACATGCCACATGTCCATCTCACTACAAAAAAAGGGGCTATCCTAGCGTTTTCAAAACTGCTGGGATAGCCCCAAAAAGCGCTCGGATAGGGTCAAAATTCCTATCCCAACAATTTTTTTCCCAGCGCTTCAAACCGTCGCACAGTGAATATGGGTATAGGGCCGGGAAAGGCATACGCCCTATACCAGCGCTTTTGAAAGCGCTAGTATATGCCTTTTAAATTATATTGATTCAAGACTTATACCAGCGCTTTTGAAAGCGTTGGAATAGGTACTGCCTATGCCAGCGCTTTCAAAAGCGCTGGTATAGGTCTTGAATGAATATAATTTAAAAGACCTATACTAGCTGGGCTAGCAAGAGTCACCAAGAATGGTGGGTTCCCATAATTTGGATAAGGCAAGATTAAGGGAGATTGTCCCGCTGGTCTTATCATATCATCAAATTCTTTGCCTAGAAAGAAGCGTTGGCAATGTAGAATAGTTGTCATCTTCACATTTCTTGTGCCCTAATAACCTCTCACTGTGTTTAATTCGATGTTATATGCTCCCTGATGATCATCCCCCTTCTAAAGGAGTTCAAATCTTCTATCTCACTCTTCCTGCTCCACTATATACTCCACAAATAAAAACATGCCACATGTCTATCTATTTCATTAAATGCTAAATTTATGCCTTCTATTATTTTAATTACCTTAATATGATGGGTTATTTATTTATTTATTTTAGGAAATTAAAATAATATAAGGCATAAATTTAGCATTTAATAAAAGAGATAGACATGTGACATGTTTTTATTTGTAGAGTATATAGTGAAGCAGGAAGAGTGAGACAGAAGATTTGAACTCCTTTAGAAGGGGGATGATCATCAGGGAGCATATAACATCGAATTAAACACAATGAGAGGTTATTAGGGCACAATAAATGTGAAGACGACAACTATTCTACATTGCCGACGCTTCTTTCTAGGCAAAGCATTTGAAGATATGATAAGACCGGCGGGACAATCTCCCTTAATCTTGCCTTATCCAAATTATGGGAACCCACCATTCTTGGTGACTCTGGCTAGCCCAGCTGCTCTTCTTGCCATTATATATATATATATCAATCCATTATATAATCAACTGCTTCATCATCAATTACTTTTTTTTCACTTTTAATGTACTGTAATACCATGGATAACATTTGCAAATTCCGTGCACCCGCCCAGCAGTCCAAATTGGACCCATATGGCCAAGAAGAAAATACATAGAAATAGAATAGACACTTTGGGCCAAGCATGCCACAAGAACAAGAAAAAAGAGAAAGAAAATGCTTTGATATTTTTCCTAGATGCCTCTAAACTTTCAACAAAATTTTAATACGTGTACTAGTAAAGATTAATTACATCTTCCTTTAAAAAAATTGTAGTTTATTTATTTCAACAGGTTCAGCTTCAGTTTTGTTGATGGGGATATACCTTCATATATAGAGTCATTTTCCAAGCACATCTCAACATGCTCACCCTTCAGATTAGGAAGGGATTGTTTATATTATTTTATTTAAAAGCAAGCCTCAACACAAAAACTAAGATTTAAGTTCAATAATTAAACAAGTCAATCTCAAATATGATACTAATGTGTTATAAACAAAGCTAGTGAAGAAAATCGATTAAAGTATATACTTATATAGATTCTGTAGGGACTCAATTTGTAATGGACCCTTCACAATAAAAATTTGTAGAGGGCGGGTAAAAAGGGCTTGGCCATATCGAAGTAAACGACGGTTAACATGAAGTTTATAACAGATAATAGATGTCATGAAGTTCATAGGAATATTCTCAAAGAAATTTGGCCAAGTGTTTTTGTAGGGAATGATCATCACTTTGACTATGTGTTTTACGAAGCATACTTGTCCTCGGCTCAGGCCGAGGATCTATTTTTCTTAGAGTTGGTAGATATTCTCCCCCCCCCCCCCTCTCTTTACTGATTCCTCTTGGTTATATAGTATTATTTTAGTTAATCTCAGCCGTCTATCTGTTGGTTATCCGGTCACTGTAGATAAGGGTTTGTCCCATCATCTGCTTTTACAGGCTTTATGTTAGTTCTCAGCCGTCTTTGCAGGCTTTCTATTAGTTAGAGTGACCAAGGTATCTGGGCTCGCTGGTCACTTCACCATTAAAGCGGCCAGAATGTTGGTGAAGCTCATTTAATGGAGGGGAGATATTTTCACTTTATCAACGTCGCTTCACCGAGGATATGGGCATTCTCGGCGAGACCCTTGGAGGGCTTGGGATTTTCTCTTATACCCTCGGCCTACCAACTCTCCTCGGCGCGGGCTTTGGGCGGCTATGGAGTGGGCCGGGGTGGTTTAAACATTTGGGGCCCTACAATAGCCCCTCAAAATTCTGCTGCACGACCTCTAGGGCGGGGAGTAGGATTTTGACTTTCCTCGTCGTGTGTTCGTGCTCTGTTGAGCCTTTCCTGCTGAGCCTTACTTCTTTGTTATTGTTGTCGTTATTTTAGCTGTTTTCCTTTGGTGCGAAAGGCCTGTTCGAGGGGTATTTTCTTGTTAGTTCCTCTAGGAGAGGTAGGATTAAATCCCGTGGTGTTTTTAATGCTCGTCTTCGCTTGGTTTTCGTCCCTAGTAAGGTTTTTCGTTTAATGCCCAGAGATTGGTTTTTGCCGAAGGTTTAGACCCGTGGTTAGCGTAGAGACCCTAGTTCGGCTTGTCGCGTATATCGCCCTATAGAGACTAATTTCCGCACATGCAATGCCTTTGTTCTGTCCAGTACCTAGTTTTCTCATTTTTCATCTGAAGTATCTGGTTTCCCCATGAGGCTTGGGTCCGAGGACCATGCAATGTCTTGGTTCTGTCTAGTACCTAGTTTTCTCATTTTTCATCTGAAGTATCTGGTTTCCCCATGAGGCTTGGGTCTGAGAACTATGCAATACCTTGGTTCTGTCCAGTACCTAGTTTTCTCATTTTTCATCTGAAGTATCTGGTCTCCCCATGAGGCTTAGGTCCGAGGACCATGCAATGCCTTGGTTCTGTCCAGTACCTAGTTTTCTCATTTTTCATCTGAAGTATCTGGTTTCCCCATGAGGCTTGGGTCCGAGGACCATGCAATGCCTTGGTTCTGTCCAGTACCTAGTTTTCTCATTTTTCATCTGAAGTATCTGGTTTCCCCCTGAGGCTTGGGTCCGAGGACCATGCAATGCCTTGGTTCTGTCCAGTACCTAGTTTTCTCATTTTTCATCTGAAGTATCTGGTTTCCCCCTGAGGCTTGGGTCCGAGGACCATGCAATGCCTTGGTTCTGTCCAGTACCTAGTTTTCTCATTTTTCATCTGAAGTATCTGGTTTCCCCATGAGGCTTGGGTCCGAGGACTATGCAATGCCTTGGTTCTGTCCAGTACCTAGTTTTCTCATTTTTCATTTGAAGTATCTGGTTTCCCCATGAGGCTTGGGTCCGAGGACCATGCAATGCCTTGGTTCTGTCCAGTACCTAGTTTTCTCATTTTTCATCTGAAGTATCTGGTTTTCCCATGAGGCTTGGGTCCGAGGATCATGCAATGCCTTGGTTCTGTCCAGTACCTAGTTTTCTCATTTATTTACTATCTTTTCTATTTACCCGTAGCCATTTAATTCTACATCGCTATAATCTATAATAAACATTAATTAAATACACTTTCCACACAACATAATGATACACGCAAGCTGGAGTTGGGGTAGGATGAGACTCTGTTCCGTTTTGCCTCTTCGTTTAACGTGACCCTTCTGCTCACGAAGCGTATCTTGCGTCGATTGAGTAATGCGTTTTGACGATTCGGTGTCTCCGCATTAATGAGGCGCCTCTTCATTAATGTCAATCGTGGATCTGTGAGGATCTAACGGCTGACAAGCCCCTTGGAATTTGGGGCAGAATTATTGCCTCCGGAAATCTCGCCCTAGGATTTATTGCAGACTGGCCCTCGCCCATATTCCGCCTTCTATATAAGGTGTCTCTAGGGTAACCTTTTTCTTCACACTTGACAAACACTCGTCCTAAATTTCTCCAAAAATACTGCCCAAAAACTTTGCGAGACACTGCCATTTGAGCCCCTTCGAATGAATCAGCCCTGGGGAAAGGGCGGTCCCGAGGATGCACAGCCCCTCTCAGGAGCCGAGGATGACATTCCGACCCTGGACGTCACGTTGGGGTTGGGGTAGGAGAAGTCCGAAGATTCTCCTTCTTTTCAACCTAACCAGAAGAGGATCCCTCCCTGCCGTCTGGAGGAGGATTCGGAAAGAACGTAACCTCCTTCCCTTGGGTATGGGTCGCTAACCCTCCAAGCCGGCAACGATGGGGGTGGGAGGGAAATCAGGCAGAATCCAGAAGTGGGGACGTCCTGTGCCGCTGCCTCTTCCGCCTCCCATGTTGTCTTCTTTTTTCCCTTTCCCTTTTATCTCTTCTATTTCCATCTCCCAACCAGTCTCCCCCTCTTCGTTTCCTCTTCTCTTGCTTCTCTTCTTTCTATCTTGTTTTCTTTTGCCAACTTTGTTAGGCGTCTGCCTTTGTAGTTAGCTTTAGAACAAGCCCCACGGGCATCACTTGTAAGAGATGTAACTTTTTCTTCATATATTAATAAAGAAGTAGACTTGTTTTGTATTATTTTTTTTTTTTACTTTTCGCATACTCTTGTTTCTTGTGATTGTAGACCTTTGAACGAATGTTGTTACTGTAAACTGTGTTGTTCTTGATTGATGATGATTTTTTTTTTTTTTTTTACATCAACCGCCGCACTTGCTAGCGCACAAGTCCTTCTCACAGACGGCGCCAATTGTAGGGACTCAATTTGTAATGGACCCTTCACAATAAAAATTTGTAGAGGGTGGGTAAAAAGGGCTTGGCCATATTGAAGTAAACGACGGTTAACATGAAGTTTATAACAGATAATAGATGTCATGAAGTTTATAGGAATATTCTCAAAGAAATTTGGCCAAGTGTTTTTGTAGGGAATGATCATCACTTTGACTATGTGTTTTACGAAGCATACTTGTCCTCGGCTCAGGTCGAGGATCTATTTTTCTTAGAGTTGGTAGATATTCTCCCCCCCCCCCCTCTCTTTACTGATTCCTCTTGGTTATATAGTATTATTTTAGTTAATCTCAGCCGTCTATTTGTCGGTTATCCGGTCACTGTAGATAAGGGTTTGTCCCATCATCTGCTTTTGCAGGCTTTATGTTAGTTCTCAGCCATCTTTGCAGGCTTTCTATTAGTTGGAGTGACCAAGGTATATGGGCTCGCTGGTCACTTCACTATTAAAGCGGCCAGAATGTTGGTGAAGCTCATTTAATGGAGGGGAGATATTTTCACTTTATCAACGTCGGTTCGCCGAGGAGATGGGCATTCTCGGCGAGACCCCTGGAGGGCTTGGGATTTTCCCTTATACCCTCGGCCTACCAACTCTCCTCGGCGCAGGCTTTGGGCCGGCTATGGAGTAGGCCGGGGTGGTTTAAACATTTGGGGCCCCACAGATTCAATATTAAATTATTTTTATTTATTAATAACTTAAATAGTCTATAATTTATATATGATAATTTATATACCTAATTATCTCAAATAATATCATCTCAGCCATAATTTAATCATTAATCATTATTGTACATTTGTAAGGGGGTGGATCCTAGTTATAATATCTGCTTCAACAGAGGAAAAAATAACTAAATTACCTAACTTATGATAACTCTTGTGCTTAAACATGAAATTTAGCTTGTTGATGAGTTCGAATTTTATTCTCATTTTAAATAAAAAATAATAATCTTAAGTTTTTACTTTTATAGTTCACTCATTTCGATTTTCTTACATCACATACGGTTAGTTAGTGGCAGCCGGAGACACTTATTGTCGAGTGGGTACAATCTCATGAAATTTTAAACACAATATAAAGGTATATTTAAGAATTATTATAGAATTTGAAATTCATTTATCATTACACCCATTAAAAAATATTTGGGTTCAATTATGAGTATTTATAAATGAAAATTAAGGAAAAAAGAAAGAAAGAAGATCTTTTTGTAATTTTAAAAACGTATGGCTGTATTAAATAAAAAAGAATGATTTTTAAAAGATATGATCTAAAAACACCTTTTTTTTTTCTTTTCTTTTTTAGACAAAGTTTGGCTACAAACTAGTTTTAAAAATCTAATAGTTGGATTACATGTTTTTTATATCCTTAACACACATGTCAAATTTTGTGCTAATTGAATGTTATTTACTATTCAATCTATAAACTTATTTTTTATTCATAATTTTAGACTATAAAAATTTGAAATTTAAACATTTGAATGATGACACAATTATTAATTTTGATCTTCTAAAAATTTTGTAAGTATGAAGGATATAAGAATAAAACATAATTTAATGGTAAATTTATCAAAATTCACATTCAATAAAAAAATATTGAGTGAAATTAAAGGCTACAAACTAATTTGTGATCAAACTTTGTCATTTTCATTTTCCTCAAAATTGATCCCAAAATGAAAAACTTATTACTCATCCAACCTTTCCCTCTGCCATTTCTTTTGACACTATGGAGTTAGAAAAGTCTAGAACTAGGGTTGTCCATGGGTTGGTCCGGGTTGGTTTTAAGGTCAACCCGGGCCTGATTCACTCAGGTAGGGTGGAAGAAGACAAGACCTATAGCTGATCGCCAACTACCACAGGTTGAGTTAGATCGGGCTCTAGTGGATGATCGTTTGGTTTGGTTGAAACCTATGAAGGAGCGACGATGAGTGGGGGAGAGTAGATCTTCACCAGATCTGAGTAGAGGAGAGAAAAATTTGGCTAGATCTGAACAAAGAAGAGTAAAAAGTCTCCAAGTCTGAGTTAAAAGGGGCCAAACTTGGCAAGATTTGAGCCAAAACACCGTCGAATTTGATTGGATTTAAGCAAATATGGTCAGATTTGAGTACGGAAGGCCTAACATGGCCGAATATGAGCAGAAGAGAGTGAAATAGTCACTGGATCTGGGTAGTTCAGCCTTGTTTGAAGAATTTTTCAGTCAGGTTAGGTGGCTTGGGTTTTAGAGGAGGAAACACGCCACTTGACCCGTTGGAGTTAGTTTTTAAGAGTTGGGAATCACAACTGATTGCCAAAGGGATCAAATTAGGCTGCTGATGGTTAGTTCCAATTGATTTGCTTGGTTTTGTTGGGTGGCCGGGTTGCTTGGATAGTCCTATTTGGCATAACCAAACACAAGTTGAAATACATAAAAAGAATGTTTGAGCCTCTGAAGGTAGGAAAAATAATTAAGCCTTAAATGTTTAAATTGATTTGAAATTATTTGATTGTTTTACAAAAATATACATGTTTATGGTACGATTACATTAAATATTTAAGAGTTTAGTATTTAATTAAAATTCTAATTTATTTCAATGAAATTTATATTGATTATTGAGAAAATTTAATATTTAGTATTTGAATATTGAATTTCATAATTTAATTTTTGACAAGTATAGTTAAATTCTTTATTACTTAGTACAAAATTCATATTAAGTTATTAAGTTTCAAAATATAAATTTATATTCTTAATAATTGTTGGAATTTATTTTATTTTTTTAAAACAAATCATGGACACATTTCTTTAGATAGAAGAAGGAAAAAAAAAACACAACCAAACACCAAATTGTGCATCTATTGTGTATTTGCTTATCAAAATTAGCTTTGGTTTTAGCATATCAAGTTGTCAACTCTAATTGTAAAAAGGATTTTTTTTTTTTTTAGTAAATATTGTAAAGAATAGTTTTTTTTTTTTTTTTTTTTTTTTTTTGAGAAGGAGGTAAGTGAATTTATTGAACTAAATCAGATCGGAATACATCTTCCAAATCATTGGGTAGCTTTTCTATCCATACATCAATGCTAGCAAATAAAACTGCTCTTCTAGCAAGGGCATGGGCCAATTTATTACCCTCTCGACGAACATGTACAAAAGAACATCCTACAAAAGATGAGTTATTACATCGAATCTCCTCTATAATATGACCAAACACTAAAACATTTCCAAAGCCTATCTCTTAGAATCAAGGAAATCCTAATCCCACCTCAATGAGGTTCCCACAAACATATTATGCACACATCAACAAATGATGTACTAACCTAAAGAAATACCATCCTTCTCATATTAATATCATATCTCTAGAAGAGCCAACTTCATTTCAAAAGGTGCTTTGAGATTAGGGCAATAATGCATGCATAAATATAAAATCCTTTAAACATGGTCATATAACCATATACACTCACATGGCAACATACAACGCATTGAACAAGACAACTTCATAAAAACAATAGGCGGATGGTTTAAAACCCCTCCTTTGAGTATTAGACCTTGAACCAAGTTATACAAAATTAATCTATGATCTAGACATACCAAAAGATAAGAATATTAAATTATAGCTCAAAACATTCACCCTAACTTTAGAATTAAATCCTCAAAGTCAGAGTTATCATTTACTGGTTATTGCTCATTTCAGCAGCATATGCCTCATTTGTAAAATACAAACGGGCTATCTAAACACATCCAATCCTCATATGAGCCACTCCTCTGGATGTCTAGTAAGTAACATATCGATTTCATAGTCAAAGAATAAAGCCATGATTTATTAAAAATCATACAAGACAACATGCTCAAATCTGTCTTGACAGAATTTCATGCAAATTAGAAATTAAACCATTATTTTTATATTGATCCAAATGCTGTGAGACCACTTCCATTACAACCATATGTGTCTTATAATTCATAAGAAATATCCGTAGCATCCAAATTCACTATATACAATTTAATACATAATTTATCATGCATAAACACAGAATCTGTCACAGTGACAGCTTTGCAACATTTTCTTGCAAATTCACAAACAATTATCAAACAAGGCTATTTTCATATGGGGTTTTTTACAAAATCATTAGACATGTTAGAAAACACTTATATGCAGTCATTTAACCATTTATAGCAAAATTAAATACAACAAAAATCCCAGCAATAACATCAAAAGTACTCATCCTAACTTTTTCTTACTTCGTTAATCATATACAATCATTAATTAGTAAAAACCCTAATCTACCTTCAAAAAATCACCAAGACAATTTCAAAGCTTCTTAAGACACTATATATATATATATATATATATGGAATTACAAGTTTCCTAATTTACAAACCACAAATACCATTACTAAAAATTCCTTGAAGAAATCATGGATTCTAAGATGAGAGTAGCCAAAACCCTTACCAAGTTTTTGGTTCTTGAGGGGAAAAATAAGAATAGAATCACTCTTGCATGAAAGGATTTCCCTTTCCTAGTGGCTGGACCCGAAAGTATGAGAGGTAGATAGCTTGAGACAGTTTTCTTTGAGTTTTCTAGTTTCTTTGAGAGAATATGAAGAAGAAATGAGATGGAGCTTTATCTTTCTTTTGGTGTGTGAACCCGTGGACTCAAGAGAGCTTCTAGCTCTTTCCTTAAGAGAAAAGAGAGCAAAGCGAGGTAAGAAATTCAGATTTGTTTGGACCCGTGGGAATAGAGAGGGAGAGTGCTTCTTGGAAATTCTAGTTACATTGAAAAGTCAAAGAAGGGATGAGGTGGAGCTTGTTCATTGCATGGCCGTTCAAGTCTTGGTCTTTGGGGTTTGTCAACATGCATGAAACTTTGGCATTATATGTGTTGAATTTCCATTAGTTGCATGTGAGTGGAATTCTACTATAACATCTCATGCATCATACTTAATTAAAACACCACCAACTATGCATCTAATAACTTAGACCACTTAATATAATGTTGTACATACTTAGCATATATTAATAATACAATTAGCCATTCAATTATTTATAATCTTTACAATTCTTATTCAAATGTATTATAAAATAATATGCTTATTAAATACTCTTATATTAATTATACAAAGAAAGTGGGTTAAAATAATAATTAACCACTCAAACACATAGTTTAATTATAAAGTTGGGTCGGGGTGTTACACTCCGATCCTCCCTGCACTATCGCATCTATATGATAATGTGAGAAACTGTCAACCCAAACCACATCTTCCTCCTTCCACAAAAGTGCCAGCCCACCACCCCTACCATTACTTGGGATAGTGAAACATCCATCAAACTTCAATTGACATTGAGCCCATTCCATCCACTCTTTATCAGACCATGTTTTCGACAAAAACAAGATCCTAGGACCTTGCACTTGTACAATATCTACGAGCTCCTAAACTGCACTTGGTTCCTAAGCCCTCGGCAGTTCCATCCTAAAAGATTCATTGGTTCTGGCGGGGCTGGGAACTAGCCTCCATCGATGACATTGAACCAGACTTTGCTACATTCTTCTTACTCCCCTCAATTTCCTCAGTTTCTATGTTTTCAGCTCCAAAAGCACTTTTTGATAGAATGGAAGAGTGCTCAACATGAATTTTTTCTCTACGTACCCAACCTTATCCTTATTTTTTCCTTTGCCTTTCACTACAATCGGGCTAAAAGATAGGCCCAATGATCTGAGCCCATTAGTTTCCTTTTCTTCTGACTCCTGATGGTGGGGCATGACCTCACTATTATCAGAATCAACCCCTTTGACCTTTACATTGTCAAACTTTGAAAGCTCATAATCAATCTCCTCTAATTGCTCATGGAATAAAGTATTCTGCATGGTCTTAGCCAAAATCTCATCGTTTCTGCTAAGCGGCAAAATCTCCATGTTTTTTGGACTTTTCAAAATGGTTCCCTGGTTTTCTGGACTTGCCAATCTTCTATCTTTGTCAACCACCAGACCAGAGTGCTCACCGATAAACTCTCTACTCCAAACTACCATTTGGCTGTCGTCCGAGTCACGCCTTCCATCATCCTCTGAATTGTACACTTCCTTGGTCTTCTCATCATGCATTCCAAATCCTTCCTAACCATCTTCATCGTTCAAACCTAGCACACGGATCACCATTTTCCTAGATGGGTTTGGCGTAGTTGCACATAGCCAAGCACCAAATTGTTGGTCACCACCGTCCTTGAAAGTACCTCTACTTGTAATCCATAGTGGATATTCTCTATCTCCATGGGTGAGTTTACCACACCAATAACAGATATTGGGCAGTCGTTCATACTTGAAGCTCACCCAGCCCTCCTTTCCTCTCGCTGTAGTGATCGTACGGCCTCGGCATAAAGGTTTATGGATGTCTATTGCAACCTTGATCCTTATGAAGTTTACTCCATATTAATCTCCCTCGTCTGTCGTTCTATTCTCTACCTTGCCCACTACCGACCCAATCTCCTTAGCCAGGTCTAGAGAAAAACTTCCAACTCATAGATCATGGACTTGAACCAGAAGCAAGTGACGTTAAAATCCCGGGATCGGATTGCATCATCCCTATCTATTCTTTGCAGAACCACAAGGTGCTTGTCAAAAGACCAGGGTTCCCCCTGCAAAACCCTATCGATATCTGACTCCTCAAGGAAAACAAAAAGAATCTTGTGGTCACCCATATCTCTAATCTCAAATCCTTTCTTGGTTTTCCACAAGAGTTTGAAGGTCATAGCTATGGCCTCCATATTCAACACCCGTCGAGTAAGAAACTTTGCTGCCAACAAATACTTCTCCACCACGGTCTCCTCTTTGACTGCGAACTTATTGCCTTTGAACTCTAAGAGGGAAAACCTCTTCCACAATCCCATCAACTTCTCCATAACGAAAACAATCACCAGCTCTCTCTCTCTCGATTCAGCAAAGCAACATGAGAAAGAGGACTATGGAAGCCTCACTTAGACACAGGCACTAGGTTATTCTCTTGACGGCTAGGGTTGCCCTAGGTTAGAGAAACTATATATTCAGAAACTTTATCAGTTGAGCTAACTAAGAATAACTATATAACCAAATGGGAAATTCTGGGATGAATGAATGCTTTTGCAATAACATATATTGAGTAATGCTTTTCACAGCATTTAGAATTAGGTAATCATGCAATGATAGCAAAACTCGTTTAAGGACAATTATAATGATTCATTGAATACAATTGAAACCTTTTAAAAAAATAATAATATCAAATTAATGTGTGTATATATATATATATTATTATTTTGTTAGAATTTGCACAAATTATATATATATATATATATATAAAATCTTAACTCCTTCGAGTTAATATTCCTTCTCATTAAATCCTCAAATTCTCTCATATTTTTATTTAGATGTAAAACATGCGATCTTTTAAAATCAAATACATGTCACGTGTTGCATATCTAGGCCTAATTAAAGATAAGCATAGATCTAATGGAATTGCCAAAACCAACCAACAAAATCAAATCTAGTCATTTTTGACACAGTTTGTCAGCAATTGGTTTTGTGCACCAAAACCTGATCAATATGGATCGAATGTAGGCTTAGGCTTCCGATGATTATTCAAGCCAAATTGACTGCTACCTCAACCCTTTCTTTCTTTGTCACTAATGGCCCATTATTTCTATTAGGCGACCATTTGATGTTCAAATTTACAAATCTAATGGCATGTTCTCTAAATTTGCAAGTCTAACCCTAGTTTAGTTAAATATTTCCATGAATTTCCCGTCAACTAGAATTCGTTGGTTGTTGGAGTTTGCCAATAGTCTTGTACCTTATTTATCTCAGTTATCATCACTAGTTTTAACACCACCGCTGTCTCTACCGCCAATGCACCTATATCTATATATATATATATATATAAATATTAATGATGTTTCATTCAAGAAAAAAAATGATATTTCTTCTAAATCTAATGATCTATCCCTTTCTTTTAAAAAAATAAAAAGTCATTTGGTCATTAATCTATGAAACTTGTACCAATAAGTAGTTAAGTAGCAGTCATGCAACTGGTTAATCTCAAATAAAAAAACAAATTTATTTTCAAAAGTTTTACCAATTCTCAAATCTATATATATATATATATATAGATTGAGTAGACACAGATCTATATTAATAATTAACAACTAAGTTATTGTTGAAATTATATTAAGTATATATAACGATTTTCTTGTATGAACTTGAAAATAAAAATTAGATTTACCAATCTTATATTATTAAATATTGAATATAATTTTTTATTTAAAAATTGATTATTTATATTATCAATTTCAATAATAATTTAATATCGTATAAACATATTTACAAACTTACCCAATCTAATATCTTTTATACACACACAATCTACTTTCAAGACTATATAAATTTTTTTTTTGTCAAGTCTTTTAGCTCAACTAACACATCCTAATATTTTCAATTGAGACACAAATCTCCTTTCCCATTGTAAATATCAAATTTTATATATATAAAGAGTATATTTTTATACATATATACATATAAACATATATTCTTTATATATATATATATATTCTTTATATATATACATATATACATATATTCTTTAAACAAGTCTTTTTCCAAACCAAGCTCAAATTGTTTATAAAAAGATCTATCCTTTTAGAGCCATACTTATTAGAATTATCAAATATTTATAATATTGGAGTTGTTTTAAAGAACACATTGAAAGAACGAGGCAATTAGAAGGGAAGACAAGATTTTGAATGTCAAATTGGGGGGAAAGAAATCAATGCCTTTTTGTTTTTGTTTTCCTTTTCCTTATGTTTTATTTTGTTTTTCCTTTTCAATTTTTAACCTTTGAGTAATAGTGATATACTCAAAGCACAATATTTTTTTATTGTGGAAAAGCCAATACTACCTATGACAATTATGATAAGACATACATCATTGCAAGGATCTTTACCATTACTGCAAGAATATTTAGCATAATTGTTCATTGTACTTTGGCAAAGTTCGTTTGAAGATAACAACATTTTCTTGGCTCCCTACACTCATATATATATTTTTGAAATAAGGACTATAGTTACAAATTAATCATAAGGATAAATAAATAAACTATTATTATGTGTATGGTGTTGCATATAGTAAAATAACTTCATCTTTTTTTTATAATTCAATATTTTCAATGGGAAAAGGGGAATTTGAACCTTGAATGTCTTGAAAACACCATGAAATGCTAATTAGTTGAGCTACAAAGCTCTTATCAAATCTTTTGTGATGAATTTGGATACTCCTACCTCCTAAAACCTAAGTCTTAATAGTATTGTAAGCTACTTATTGGCACATGCTTAGGATGTTAGTTATTCAATATTTTTTGTTCTTAATTTAAGTTTCCTTGTCATCCAAAAAAATCGCACTACAATATTCATCCAAAGTAGACAATAATAACACTAACAATAACAATAACAATTGTTTATGTTTAAATTAAATAAATAAATAAGAAAGACCGCAATTGATTAATTCACCTTGGAAGCCTTGGGGGAAAAGAAATCAATTCCTTTTTGCAATTTTTGTTTCTTATATTTTATGTAGTTTTTCCTTTTCAATTTCTAAGCTTAGAATAATAGTGATTGACTCAAAACACATGAATTTTTTCATTATGTAAAAGCCAATACTACCTATGACAATTATGATAAGACAAAACTCATGGCAAGCAACTTTACCATTATTATGCATTCAACGGGGGTAGAATCATGTATAATTTCCTTTTTTGCAAAATCATTGGCACTACAAGATTGTTTGTCTACCAGTTTTTTCCGATCAAGTAAGTGTCAAATATCATGGTAATTAAAAAAATGATTATTGTCGTGCCATACTCGTATTCTTTAGCAATTCCGGCATTTCTGCATTTCATCTTTCTTTGGTACATAATGTACTGTACTCCTATAGATTAAGATACTAATATGGGGATTAGCCCGCCAATCAAAGCCTTTTTGAATAATTTGCTTTTGACAGTGAAATTTCATACTTTTTTTTAATGGTTTTGAGGATAATTTTTTCTTGATCATTAATGAGTTTTTGAGTTTCTCATACTCTTCCTCTACTTCCTTAACTAGGATGACCATTTTTATGATTCCTTGTTTAGCACTTGAATCTTTGTCCTTCAAAAAAAGATTATAAAATAAAATTAATCAAACTATTCAATATAATTTTGTGGTCTTCAAAAAAAAAAATATATATATATATATATATATATAAGTTTGCACAATTATCTACCACTATCGATTGTCACATAAATTTTTTATATAAATTCTTATTACTATTTATGAAATAAGGACTACAATTACAAATTCATCATAAGTATATATATATATATAAATAAACTATTTTTGTAAGTATGGCGTTGCTGCATTGCATATAGTAAAATAAATTTTATTTATTTATTTATAATCTAATAGTTACAACTGGAGAGGGGGGATTTAAACCTTGGATATCTTAGAAAGACCATGAAATGCTAACCAGTTGAGTTACAAAACTCTAAGTGAATCTTTTGTGATGCATTTGGATGCATTTACCTCCTAAATCCTAAGTCTTAATAGTATTGTAAGCTAGTTACTGGCACATGCTTATGATGTTAGCTATTCCCGTTTTTTTTTTTTTCTTAGTTTAAGTTTCCTTGACATCAAAAAATAATTGCATTGACAATATTCATCCAGAAAATAGTAGGCAACAATAACAATAACAATAACAATTGTTTACGTTTAAATTAAATAAATAAATAAATAAGACCACAATTGATTAATTTACCTTGGAAGCCTTGGTGGAGGTGGGGTTTTATCATTTTCATATATTCTTCGTTACATAAGCAACGATATCTGTTGACAAACTAAAATATCAATCATCAATTGACGGGTCAATGTAAAGATTTATAGTTGAAATATTGAGCAAAGGTGGATCCATTAAGAATGTATAAATTCATGAAACAGTACTATGCGAATCATCACTTTTATTGTTTAAGCCCTCAAAAGTAATATTTAACGTTTTGAGGTTCTTGAGAGAGTCTGAGTTTGGTAGCATTCAAAAGTTGCGCAAGAGTCATCATTCGAATTGCTCTCATTGTAGTTGCTGCACAAGGAGAAACAACTCAATGCTAAATTTTTCGTTAAAGACATTCATGAATGCCAAGGTATCACCACTAAGAGCTATAAACTTGTTTCAAGAATTGTCGACAAAAATGTTTTCATATGAGGAATGGTAGTTGTTGGGGTTTATGCCATAAAATCCAATTTATTGGCATGTCATAAATAATTAAATTGTTTAATTATATGAGACTAACTATAAATAAACTAATGGGACATTATCTTAGTTCATAAGATGCATAGTATGTGATTTATATAATTTAGTCACAAAAGATACAAGTCACAAGTTCTTTGTAAACTCAGAATTTTAGTTCGTAGTTGATGATGAAATTGGGCATTTTATCTGCAAAGACTATAATATATCAACTAAAATGATTTGTCTTGATCATGGAAGTGGAGACTTTTAGTTGATATGTTTTAAGAGTTAAGACATATTGAACTGGACCGTTGTGAGATTTATTATTCTCCTAACGACTGTCAAATAAATAATAAATCTTACGACTTCTACTTACATCAACTCTAAATCCTGAGAGAATAATGAACCTGATCATGAAGTGTAGGTTGCTTTGATATATCAAGAGTGAGATCTAAAGTCATGATCAAAACCTTAGTATGTTGGGCAGCAGCATTTAGTGTTGATGGAATATATATTCTCAAGATGGAATTCATAATCTCTTAACGGAGATATAAAATATTCCATTGAGATAAGTTTAATGGGTTTGGTTATTCAAAGTGTTGGGCCCAACCACTTTAGTAAGGAGTTACTAAAGTATATATTTATGAGATTGGATTTCATAAATATATGATGAATAACTTAAAGGATTAAACCGGGTACTCAAGGATTAAGATGTAGTAATCTTCAAAGTGGCAGTCAACATTCATGACTCTGCATAATTTATTAATAAGGCCTAGAGTGCAATTATATTCATATAGTGGTATTGAATATAATTAATGGTAACTTTGAACTTGTCAAGAGTTGACAGAAAAGCCTAAGACCCATTAGAGCTAGAGTCTTATTTGTTCTCTTTTGGTCCCATTCTAAGCCACAAACTAAAGTCCAATTGGAATAGCCCAAAAGACTAACCCAATTATATAATCAGTAAAATATAAGGAGAGATACATACAGAATTTCATAAGAGAGAATTTTAATAAAAGTTTTCATAAGGAATGAAATGGTATGTATGTGAGTGTAAGCCATTCTATTATTCTCCAATTGGAAACTAATTGAGAGACCACACTTCTTGGGCATTAAGTGGAATTGGAGTGAAGATTAAAAGTATTCCCGAGTACTTCTAATCTTTTGTTTTGAATTTCACCGCACCAAGTTACACTTTCTTGTTTTTAAATTCTGAAACTTACATAGTACATGTTATCAATTGCGAATGTACTAGATTTGTTAATTTTCCGTTGTGTATGTTTTGTATGTGATACAAACATATATTTTTCCAAAAATTGGTATCAAAGCGGTCTTCAATTTTGAATTTGTATAACATGTTTTGTGAGTTTGGGAATTAAAGATGGTAATTTCATGATGTTAGAAGATTCTACACTCAATTTTCTGCATTGTTATTGAAATTATTGTTTGACAAAAATTGACATTGATGTTATGATGTTGTTTAAGTTTGATATTAAGTATGTTAAATTGAACTTTAAGACTATAACATCAATGGAATTCAGTTTTGATCTCAATCTCTTTCTGATGTGATCAAGAAACTATGTTTTGTTCAAGTGAAACGTCAAAAACGGTTACCAGAAACTTTGAAAAATCTAGTTTTCATGAGTTTCGATCGATCGAGAATCACTTTCGATCGATCGAATATTCCTTTCGATCGATCGAGTAGCGATCAAGTCCAGCTGAGACTTTGTGAGGAATTTTTCAATTTTTCGATCGATTGAGAATTCCTTTTGATCAATCGAATTTGTCTTTTTGATTAATCGAATAGGAATCAAGTACCGATCAAGTCATCCAGAAACTTGGAAATTATTTTATGAATATTTCGATCGATCGAGAAATAGATTCGACCGATCGAAATGAACTATTTGTGAAATTTCACCGAGTATTAAAACATAGATGACATATTGTTATATGTAAGGTTATGTGTGATGAGATTACACATGGTTCTATATAAAATGATTAATTTTTATGGTCCTTAAAAGTTAAGAAAATTTATTAATCATTATCTAACTAAAAGACCTAATGAGATCAAAGATGTTAGTTAAATAGAATTCTTAGTCCTAAATTGTTTAGGACCTCTCTTTTAAGAAACATTCTAATGAGATTGGAATTGTTGTATGATTGAAAGTCCTTAATTTATTTTAATTAGAAGTTTTAATGAGATTAAAACTTAATTAAAAGGTATATGGTTTCTAATGAGATTAGAATTCTTAATCAAATAAGTTAAGGATAGAGTTCTATATAACTAATTTTTTATTCATTAGTGTTTAAGGAATCCTAAATAGTTTAGGACTTCCATTTTAATTAGTGATTCTAATGAGATTAGAGTTTTCAACAAGTGCAAGGTTATTAGTTGTGATGAGATCACAATAATTTAAAGAAAAACCCAAATAACGAGTGGGAGTGCTAAAATAACCATTTTGTTAAGTTTATTGTAATGTGAATAGGTACCTTGTCTTGGCCTCAGGCCTTGCATTCCATGTGGAGGGTATTTACTTCACGGATTACAAGGCTAAACTTCTTTGTGATTACGTGAATGTTTGTTACGCTATTGTGACGTGACTTAGTCAAATCACATTGAATTTAAACAATTAAACACATCTGATGTGTAGGGTTAAAATTGTAATAAGATCACAATGATTTCAAGACAATCTACTTGTTTTAAAATTTCTAGTGGGAGAGAGATACAACGGTTGCATCTCACCGCCTCCATTATCGGTTCATAGTGGTGTGGGGCAAACATCTCGTCTTGGCCTCGAGCCTTGTATTCCATGCGGTGGGTGTTTATTTCATGGTACTACAAGATTAAACCTTACAAAGTTAGAGTTATGTGGCTACACATAGGTCTAGACAGTGGTATACACTAGACTAAGTTTGATAGTATCCTCTATGCTGAGTTCATGCTATTATTACTTAGAGGCTAAAGGAAGAGCAGCAAATTATTTTTGTTTCGTAAGAGTTACCATGATAGTATTAATAATAAGAATAGTTCTCGCCTGATCATAGTGGTTGGTATTCACTCAATGCTAAGGAATATTAGTTGCGGGATTAAGTTGTCGTTGCGCCTAGTATAGTATGGTTTTCAGGTTCCATATTATATGGTTATGGATGCAAAATATAATGTCCCTGTAATTATGTTCATAGTCTCAAAATAAATTTTTCATAAATTTTGTTCTCTAGCTACTATTTTAATTGAATCACATTAACTAAGAAATAATTTTGGACACGGTGCTTAAAGGAACTAAAGTACATAAATATGTTTCGATTCAGCATTGTCATAATTTCCTATGCATGATGCATTGATGGAAGATAGCTTACGATATAATCATAGTCTCCATTGAAATGCTAAAATGTGTCATTGGCTTCTATCTCAATTGTGCTACAACATGAGATGCAAGAGTTAGTACTAGACTTAGATTTTATATTAGGTCTAAATGAGAGTTTTGGTATGAATCATATTGAGTGCTAGGAAAAGCTTAAGGAGTAGCTTAAGGAGTTAAAATTCTATGTCATTTTAAGAAAATATTTTCATTTTTTAAATGAATTGGAATTCTTAGATGTAGAGATTAAATGTTAATCTCGTATAGATATGATCAACAAGTCCTCGTTAAAATCATTTGATCAATTCAAATTGTTTTGAAAATAAGTAAATTCTTTTTATATTATCTGAATTGATGAGTGAATTCTATGCAATGGAAGACATCCTAAAAGTTAAGGCTAGGATCAATATGATTTAATTCAAATTCTTTGCCTAGACTGAAAGGTAAGGGTGGTAAGAAGAGGAATTATAATACCGAACAGTTGGACATGCTAGTTGCCCTAGTAGTTGTCAAAAGGAAATTAGACTCAAAAGTATGACCAAAAGGAAAGTGTTTCCGTTTTGGTAAAGCTAAGCATTGTCCATAATTTTTTTCTCCATGGAAATTTTACATGTTTTACTTTTTAAAAAGAAAGTTTTCATCCTTTGGTATTGTATGTTTTGGCATTTTGTCTAGATCTTATTAATCTAAATGGTATTCAAGATTGATGAAAGATGGGCTTTTAGAACAATTATTTTGTTATGTTCCCAGTCTATGAACTCTATTTAGAGGATAATATGATCTAGAGTTCCTTTATTGTAAAGGAATATAGTTTCAATGACTTCTTTAAGTCAATGCATACATGAAGTAGGAATTAGACTCTTTTAGAAATGGTAAAGTACATGATAAGTATTTCCATTTGCTTATTTCTTTTGGAGATATACTCTATGTATTACTATACATTTTCTAAAATTGATTTAAAAAGTTTGTTCCTCGAACATTTGTTAAATTGTGAATTGGGTGAAAACCTAATATATGATACTTCCACTTTTGGAGATGTCTAGCACTTGTGCTAAAAAGGAAGTCTGACAAATTGAAATCAAAAGGTAGAAAAATGTGTGTTTATATTAGGTATCCAAAAGGAATTGCAGAAGATCATTTTGGTAGTCATAAAGAAGACAAGTTGTTTGTAAAGTACAAATACAAAGTTTCTTGATGATGACTATGTGAATAATCTTAAAGCTAAACATAGAATTGTTTTAGAAGAAAAATGTCAGAATTTGTTGCAAAACAACTATAAAATACATTTAGAAATGAGATGATTGTATTAGATACACCACAAGACTTTATCCTATATATATAGCTAGTACACTGGTACAATATCAGAGTGCGAGGATTATCAATTATCAAATAAATTCATACTTTTGGGATAAAATTTTGAAGTCATTCCATAAGGATATGAATTTGATCCTCGATCTTAGGTAAAAACAATAGATGGTATGAATATAGATTACTGGATCAAGGTTATGTGAATAGAATTAGATTCTATTTAAAGTCTAGAAGTTGTAGAGGCACCTAGTAGCTTATTGTTCTCAAATAGGTCTACAAGAAAAATGAGATTGATAAATTTGAAAGTGCAAACCTTCAAAGTCAAGACTAATGGCAAAAAGATTTATTCAAAAAGAAATGGTTCGACTATGAAAAGATTTTTTCACCAATAGTCAAGTTTGACTCTATCTAGATTCTCCTATCCATTATATTTCAATTTGATGAAATATGGTAATGGATATCAAGAAAGCTTTTTTTAGTAGCAATCTTGAGGAAGACATCTATATGATGTAACTAGACTTGTACTTAGCAAAAAACCAATAGTGTTTAGTATGCAAGTTTCTTAAATTCCATTTATAGACTAAAGCAAGCATCTGAATCATAAAATATCATCTTTGATCAAGCAATCAAATTGTTTGATTTTGATTAAGTATTAAAAGGTCTTATGTGTGTAAAAGCTATATCGAATAACAAATCTCTTAATGTATGTTGATGACATTCTAATCATTTAGAATGATGTAGAGTTATTGTCATCAATAAAGTTTTTTGTTGTCTAGTCTAATTTGATATAAAGTACTTAGGAAAGACTGGTCACATCTTAAGAATTAAATTTCGTTAAAATTCAGAAATTAGGATGTTGGGTCTATCTCAAACTGCTTAAATAGATTAAATTCTAGTCAAGTATAGCATGTAATACTTTAAGAAATGATTCTTTTTTTTTTAAGTTTGAAGTTCCTTTATAAAGGATTATAGTCCTAAGACATATAAAAGGAAGAGCATATTAATACGATTCCTTATACCAAAGCAATAGGAAGTCTTTATGCTATGCAAAATACTAGGCTAAATATCTAATTTGCGGTGGGCATGGTAAACAAATATCAATTGAATTAAAGATCACTTAATTTAGTAGGAGTATGGCATATACTCAAATATCTTAGGAGAATGACGGATTATATGCTTGCCCACCAAAGTAAGGCTTTGATGGTCATTGAATGTACAAATACTGACTTGTAGTTTGATTGTGATTCATGAAGTTGGACTTCAAGATATGTGTTCATCCTAGGTGATGAAGATACACATTAAGCATAAGTATTCTCTCATTAGAGAGACATACGTACGTGAGAAGTAGTAGTAGAAAACATAATTTATGCAATAAATCTGACTAAAATTTGTTTCCAAACCTTGCCTTAGAGTGACTATGAATTACTTTAAAATAAGATAAGTGTCAGATATATGGTAAATTGTCTTTGAGGGTAAGTGGGAGATTGTTAGGGTTTATGCCCTAAAATTCAATTTATTGGTATGTCATAAATAATTAAATTGTTTAATTATATGAGACTATCTATAAATGAACTAATGAGACATTATCTTAGTCCATGAGATGCATAGTATGTGATTTAGTCACAAAAGATATAAGTCACAAGTTATTTGTAAACTCAGAATTTTAATTCATAGTTAGTGATGAAATTGGGCATTTCATCTGTGAAGACTATAACATATCAACTAAGATGATTTGTCTTGATCATGGAAGTGGAGGCTTCTAGTTGATATGTTGATATATTTTAAAAGTTAAGACGTATTGAACTGGACCGCTGTGAGATTTATTATTCTCCTAACGACTGTCAAATGAATAATAAATCTTACGACTTCTATTACATTAACTCTAAATCCTAAGAGAATAATGAACCTGATCATGAGGTGTAGGTTGTTTTAATATATCAGGAATGAGATCTAAAGTCAAGATCAAAATCTCAGTATGTTGGGCAGCCGCATTTAGTGTTAATGGAATATATATTCTTAAGTGGAATTCATAATCTCTTAACGGAGATATAAAATATTCTCTTGAGATAAGTTTAATGGATTTGGTTATTCAGAGTGTTGGGCCCAACCACTTTAGCAAGGAGTTACTAAAGTATATATTTATGAAATTAGATTTCATAAATATATGATGAATAACTTGAAGGATTAAACTGGGTACTCAAAGATTAAGATGTAGTAATCTTCAAAGTGACAGTCAACATTCATGACTTTGTATTACTGCAAATATTTTAATGAATGAGTTGCATGTATAATAAAGTCTTGGGATATAATTTATTAATATGGCTTAGAGTGCAATTATATTCATATAGTGGTATTGAATATAATTGATGGTAACTTTGGATTTTTCAAGAGTTGACAAAAAAGCCTAAGGCCCATTAGAGCTAGAGTCTTACTTGTTCCCTTTTGGTCCCACTTCAAGCCACATACTAAACCCCAATTGGAATGGCCCAAAAGGCTAACCCAACTAAATAATCAGTAAAATATAAGGAGAGATACATACAGAATTTCATAAGAGAGAATTTTGATATGAGTTTTCTTAAGGAATGAAATGGTATGTATGTGAGTGTAAGCTACTTTCTTATTATTCTCTTGGAAACTGATTGAGAGACCACACTTCTTGGGCATTAAGTGGAATTGGAGTGAAGATTAAAAGTGTTCCCAAGTACTTATAATCTTTTGTTTTGAATTTCACCGCACCAAGGTACGCTTTCTTGTTCTTAAATTCTGAAACTTACATAGTACGTGTTATTAATTGCGAATGAACTAGATCCGTTAATTTTCTGCTGCGTATGTTTTGTATGCGATACAAACATGTATTTTTCCAATAGTAGTACGATTGCAAATGCGCATTATAGGCTCATTATTTGCATAGTTGGGGCATCATTCCTAACTGGGTAAGGAATAATAACATCCCCATATGTTTCATAGTTGAAAGAGCACTGAAATCGATTTTGAAACCCCCCAGAATTTTGTCTAATTGTCAATTTTAAGGTTAATCACACAATTAAGCCTATTTAATTAATTTTCCATTTGATTAAATGCATGGATATATACAACAAATCCCACAAGCACATGACATGTTTATAGAGAGAAAACTCATAACGGATAAAAAAAACTTTTTGGAGCCTATAGCACCAACCAATCTACTAATATAAATAGTTGTGATCCATTACTTTACAAAACCCTCCAAGCTAAGTAGTGCAAATGTATCTGTGCTCCTCGCTCGTGCTAGCAAACCAATTGCACCAATCCTTTCTCCTTACTAGCTTTTTGGTTTTGTAAGTTGAGCCGCCAACCATAAGACAAGGCATCCTTTGTAAGTTCAAGGCAAGGGAATTAATCTCGTACCGGAAGTTGTATCGATTTGATCAGTGAAACGATATATTTCGATACTGGTCAATACTGGTGTACCATTTCGGGTTTACCGCTATTTTATATATATATATATATATATTATAATAAAAATAAAAGTTTACCATAAACCATTAACTCAATTCAGAACAAATTGTTCATGGTTTTAGACTTTAGACTTTAGCATATTAAGAAAACAAATAATACTAATAAGTTAATACAAATAAGTTACCATTCTGCCCTTACAAAAATTCAAAAATTACAAAATTGGAAAAAAAAAAAAAAGCTTATTTTTGTACCGACCGGTACGCCCGGGTACTAGCTGAAACACCCAAAATCGGCCGGTACATGGCCGGTATTAAAACTAGTATAAAACATTGACGTTTCTGTACCAGTGCATGTACTAGTACAATACATACCGGCAGTACTGGCCGGTACGGTACAATATCGACCACCTTGCTTTAAGGCATCTTAAGGATTTCTAGGGATTAGTCCTATGATTTTCAGGACCAAGTTTCCATAAAGATCATAATAACTATATGTGTAAGGCTTGAGTCTCCTCTCTAAGCACATAGCAATTTAAGAGGGCGGAGGTGGAGACTACAATGAGTTTTTCTCCCAAGGAAAATGGGTAGCTCTCTCACGTTTAAATCTCATAATTTTTAGGGTAAATTTGTGGGTATAGTAAGATATATAAAAGGGGTAATTCAATAGAGACTGTAGGGAAGAAAAGTAACAACTTCTCTCAAGTGGCGATTTTCACTTGATCTAAAATCAAGTGAGTTTCATGCAAAACTCTTTGCCAACGATATTTTTAAATTTTACAACTCGCTCAAAATTCACCTATATTCCATTTTTGCTTGTGTTAAATTCCTACGGCAGTAACTATTAATCTTCCAACAAATGCCCCTCTCATGACTCATTTCAAATACAATACCACCCAAAAGTGTACAAAATACATCAAATTTTTTTTTTTTTTTTTTGATAATTCAACCAGAAAATAAAGCCTTACAGAGTTAGGTGTTGAGGCCATTGGAAGTGCATGGGAGCACTTGAGGCCATAACAGCCATATTATGAACATTAACGAGCACAAAAGCAGGGACCCAACGGAAGGAAAAACAAAATCCCTGCTGCTTTAAGGACTCTAAGTCAGCAACCAAGGTTTTTCCTTCCCAATCCGGGGCTTGGCCTGAATTAAACAAACGAACCAAAAAATTACAGTTGCTCAAAACCAAAATCTGGTTGAAACGAAGCCTAAAGGCTGTCATAGCAGCTTCCCTAAGGCCTTCAAGCAAAACACCTGGGACTGATCTAGCTGCACAGCTGCTGCACCTGTTGAACACCACTGCACCCTGCCTAGTCCGAGCCTCATAAGCAAAGGTAGCTCTCTTCTTTGTCTTTGCCTGACACCAGAAATCTTGAGGATGATGGTCCACTGCCCATGAAGACCTTGAGCCATAGTTTCCTTCCTAGATATCCTATGATCAGTACTATGGTGATTTTGAAAGATCTCTTGGTACCTGCAAAACAATTTTTGAGTGGTTAAAATGACATTCATAGGATCAGGAATAACTCCTTCATGAATCACCCAGTTTTTATAATTCCAAATAGCCCAAAGGGAGATGAACATCAGCTGCAAAGTTTTCATGTCATTCTCATCCAATCTCTTACGACGAATAATGGAATTGATGATCCACTGCTGGACAGTCATAGGAGCGAGGGAGGAAGTATGCAGGGATAAAGCTGACCCATACCAACAAGCTCTAGCAAAATGGCAATAAAGAAAAAGGTGGCTGGTAGACTCCTCATCACAGTCACAAAAAGGGCAGAGGGCAGCAATTGGAATTGCCCTTCCCTTTAAGGCTTGAAAAGTGGGCAAGCTATCATGTATTACCTTCCAAACCAAATTGCAAATTTTCAAGGGTAGTCTAACCTTCCATACAGTATTCCACACAACTTTAGGGATATTATGGGTTCCAAGGTTCGCATTGGCTAGCACATTTGCATCTTCCAAAAGGATCTCATAAGCTTTCTTAACTTTAAAATCCCCTGAATTTGAAAACTTCCACATTAAAGAATCAGTCACAGAACCTGTCTTAGAGATTGGGATGCTTAGGATTTCAGCACAAATAGGTGGGGGGTACAAGGATCTAACTAACTCAGGTTTCCAAGAGTGAGTGGCTTGGTCAATTAAGTCAGCTACTGTACCTGTGCTAAGGTTAGGGATATGCAGATTAGGAGTTTGGAACCAAGCCGGATGATCTAAAGGAATATTTGTACCATCACCAACCCACCACTTCCCCTCTTTCAACTTTTTGTTATCCTGTTTTACTATGTTTCTCCAAAACCAAGACTGATGTGGCTTGGGTTGACATTCATGAATTGAAGTTCTAGGGAAGTATTTAGCTTTAAAAGTTTTTGCTAAAAGGGACTGAGGATTTTGATGGATTCTCCAGAATTGCTTTGCAAGCATGGCCTGGTTCATCAAGCTAAACTTTTTAAGACCAAGCCCTCCCTTATTCCTGGGTTGACAGACTTTGTTCCAATTAAGAAGATGCAATCTCCTAGCCCCTTGGTCATGTCCCCACCAGAAGGATCTAGTAATGGCATCAAGCTTATTGCAAATACTCTCAGGCACCCTAAAGCAAGAAAATGTATATAATGGCATGGATTGTAGAGCAGAATGGATCAAGGTTGTTCTACCCGCTTGTGAGAGGAGCTTAGCTTTCCATCCCTGAAGCTTAGAGCTGAGTTTTTCCACCAAGTAATGAAAGTCACCAACTCTCTTGCCCTTAAGTTTGAAGTTCAAACCTAAATACTTACTAGGTTCAGCCACCAGATTGACCTTTAAGGTCGAGGCTAGTTGTTCTTGCTCTACTCTTGGCATATTTTGAGAGCAAAACAAATTAGATTTGGCAACATTAATGCTCTGACCAGAAATAGAGTAGTACCACTGTAAAACACACTGAATATTGACTATAAATTTATCATCTCTCCTGAAGAACAAGAGAGAGTCATCAGCAAATAGCAAATGAGTGAAGGTGCATCCATTCCTTCCAATTCTTATACCTTGGATCTTATTTTGTTGCTCTGCTTTAATGAGGGCAAGGGATAGAACATTTGCACAAAAAAGGAATAGATACGGTGATAAGGGATCTCCTTGTCTGAGACCCCTCTTAGGTTTGAAGGTTTGAGATAGGCTTCCATTCACAAGGAGGGTAAATTGGACTGTGGTGACACACTGTATAATCCACTTTATCCAATTTTGGCTAAAATTCATTGAAGTACGCACAGCCTTCAAAAATTTCCAATCAACCCTATCATAAGCCTTTGACATATCAATCTTCAAAGCTCCATAAGCCTTTTTCCTCCTTTTCCTTTTTGTAAGAAAATCAAAGAGTTCATGCGCAAGTAAAATGTTATCAGAAATATTCCTTCCTTTAATAAAAGCATTCTGGAAGGGAGTAATAAGAGAGTCCATGAAAGGCTTAAGACGATTAACCAGCAGTTTAGAAATAATCTTGTAAGTCACATTACACAAACTAATGGGTCTAAAGTGATTCACATTATCAGGGCAAGCAATTTTCGGGATGAGGGTGATATAAGTAGCATTGAGAGACTTAAGCAAAGAACCTAAGTGAAAAAAAGCTAGGACAGTGTTAAAAATATCAAACTTGACAATGTTTTAGAACTCATGATAGAAAAAGGCAGGAATACCATCAGGACCAGGGGCTTTATGAGAACTAAGCTGGAATACAGTATCCTCAATTTCCTCAATCGTGACAGGTCTATCTAGGATAGAGAGTTGGTGAGTAGATAATTGAGGTAAGGGCAAGGTTCCAACTTCAGCAAGTATCTGGTCAAATGATAAAGGAACAGTGTCCTTAAAGGCACTCTTAAAATGCTGAGCAAGCATGTCCTCAATTTCCCCTAGGTCGTCAGTATAACTACCATCCCCCTTTTGTAGATGCAAAATTCTATTCCTGACTCTCCTTTGCCTTACAACAGTTTGATAGAACCTCGTATTTCTATCCCCAAATAGTACCCAGTTACTCCTAGCTTTCTGAGCCCACATAACCTCCTCTCTATGCAGCAAAATTTCCAATTCTTCCCTCAACTCAGCCTCTTTCTTAACATCTTCAAGGGACAAGATAGAGTTCTGCACTAGTTTAAGTTGATTTTGTTTCATGTGAATCTCATTCTCCACCTCCCCAAACACTTCCTTATTCTAAACTTGGAATTCATCTCTAACAGTAATGAGCTTGTGTCTTAGTTGAAAAGCTCTTGAACCCGTAACTCGATTAAGCTAGGCTTTTTGCACAACACTCTTGCAAGAAGGATGTGAGAGCCACATCTTTTCAAATCTAAAGGGTCTACGCCGAAAGGGTGGGAAGGACTCACAATCCAATAAAATGGGACCATGATCAGACCTAACAATAGGAAGGTTCCTAAGAACATATTTGGGATAAGAATTCACCCACTCTATACTAGCAAAAGCTCTATCAAGCTTTTCCATCACAAAGTCCTCCTCCTCCCTCCTATTCATCCAGGTATACTTCTGACCAGAAGATACCAACTCACACAAAGCAAGGTCATCAATTACTTGTTGGAAGGATTCATCCCCTGTGATTGGGTTCAAGTGGAAAGAAAATTTATCCTCCAAACAAAGAATCTGGTTGAAGTCTCCGATGCATAACCAATTTTGGTGGGAGATAGACTTAAGACTTCTAAGTTTGTTCCGCACTTCAACTCTATGAGATAGAACCGGGTTGCCATAGATAAAAGTAATAGAGAGAGGGTTACCTTTATTGTCAAGGAGATTAGTGTGAACAAGGTGCTTCGACTCATATTTGATGCTGAGGCATTGTTTTGGCATCCAAGCAAGCAACAACCCACCACTAAAACCATCTCTAGGAAATTCCCAACCCTCAGAAAAGCCACATTTTTCCCATATCAACTTGCCTCTGTCCTTCATAAGTCGAGTCTCCATTAAGAACATAATATCAGGTCGAGACTCATGGGCAATTTTCTGACATTGTCGAATTGCAGAGGATTTGCCCAAACCTCTGCAATTCCAACTAAGAATCCTCATGGCTGTTGGGGAAGCTAATCAGGGACAGCTTCCCAGAACCCATTTGGATGTACGGAGCTTGAAACAACTGGTGGCTAATCAACAGCTTGAGCCTGACCCGAATTATCCTCCCTAAACTCTTCTTCCAACCTCTGATCACTACTATTCCCCCACTTGGCAAAGAAACCACATAACAAACGTTGCCTAAGATTACGACCAAACCTGTTAAACTCCTTCCTTAACCTCTTTTTTGAATACGAACCAACTTGCATAGAAGGACTTGGGCCAGGATCAGATTGGGTATATAAAGGTGAGGAAGGGCCAGGTCCAAAGGATTCTGCCTCAGGGTCACTCTGTGTTTGGGGTTCCACTTCAAATGCCCGGTGTGGGTTTAAGTTATCCTTTGGGCCAGAATGCCCAGAGATAGTAGCAAGCCCACCAGCAAGCCCCAAATTACTTAGATCATCTTGCACCCTCTCGGTATTGTGAGAATGGGTACACGGCCTAGACAGTCTTGGGCCAAGACTAGAATCACCCACTTCAGACCTAAACTGGCCCCTGTTTACTCTCTGGACTAAGGGTTGAACGAAGGAGTCTGGAGATTCTGGAATTTGACCGGAAGTCCACCCTGTACTTTGCATGACCTCAGGCCTAGATTCATTAAGGCTATCCAAATTAAACAAGGTTGCAGTGATAGATTCACTCTCAGTATCCGTAGAATATTGGTTAGTATCTCTAAAATCCCCTGTAGTAAAAAAAGGACCATCCTGACCAATCCAAGTCCACTTAAGGCCTGTTGAAGCAAGAGGCGTCCAGGGAGGTCTCAAATAAAAAGAAGAAGAAGATGCATGGTTAGGCCTGGATGGTGAAATGGGGCGGGCATGGCTGGGTGAGGAAGCTGCATGTATGTTTGGGGAAGAAACAGGGGAATAAGGGGGATTAGGAAGGGGCGTGACATGGTCAAGGTTTAAAGAGTTTATAGCAGAATGAAGGTTGGCATGCACAGTTGCTGGGTGAAGGCTTGCATGTGGCTGAGGGCCAACAGAACGGTTATGGGCAGACCCGGAAGGTGGAGTGTTAGGATATAAGGTTTGGCGGGACCGGTCATCAGGGGAATTAAGATAGTGTGTAGGGTATTAATGTGGTGTTCAGAATGAGAGGGCCCAAAGCGAACCAAGGTAGTCCAACGTCTTCTTTGATTATAAAACGCTCGAAGGTCATTAGTGAAGTGGGGTTCAAGAGCATCAAAACAAAATTGTACCTGCTGTAAACTTTGAATCCGAAAACGTTGCCTAACAAGCATCATTTCAATGTCATCCATACTGTGAGTGCATTGACCCCGAGTGTGTCCGATCAAACCACATTTGATACAGAGCTTGTGGATTCTCTCATACCTACATTGAATCCAATCCCTTGAGCCATCATCCAATCGTAGCATGAAACCAGTGACCACCGGCAGCCAAGGATCAATACGAACTCTAGCACGCATGAACCGAATATTACGAGGCAAACTATCTTCTCAATCCAGCCTTTCAAACACTCCCATGCACTGACCCATTCTCTCAGCTAACTCCGGATATTGATACTCCACTGGTAAACCATGAAACTGGACCCAAACTGCTATGTAGTTCACCTGCAGATTACTGAGGACAAGGTTTGGTCTCCATTTTTCCAAAATAAGCAGGGCGCCATCAACTGACCATGGGCCCTCACTGCACATATGGTTTAAATCCTCTAGAAACTCAAAATGCAGAATATAGAACGAAGAGTCTCTACCCACAATTTTAACTTCACCTCGGATACGCCATGCACTGCTGATAAGATGTTGTAGGCGTGAAATCGAGAACCTCCTATAGTCCAAAATAAAACCTATTGCGCAATGACCCCAGAATTCACGTTGAATGCACAGCACTTCAGAGTCCGCTTCTAACAGGGGGCCATGCCTGGCAAAAGGGGTCTCGTCCCCTTCACTAGACTGAAAATCAGAGCCAACTTCATCAGCAAAAGGGTCATCGCTGACGTCTGACTCACTACTTTCTGTCCATCCAATCTCTCTAGACAAAATAGGATCATCCATGAGATCAGCGTGGGCGTAAACTGACGGACCAACCTGTGGTCCATAGGTTACATGCAACAGTAAAACATGAAAGCGAAGGACAAAGTAGAACCAGGAAAAGAAAGAAAAGACCACACAGAGCAAAAAAACAAAACCAAGGAGAAAGGGACAAGAAGAGAAGGTCAAAGAGAGAAAGAAAACAAAAGCAAGGACCAAAGAAAGACGGAAAAAAGGGAAAAGAAGGTGGGAAACAAAGGACAGGACGCAACAAGGTAAGAGAAGAAAAGAAAAGGAAGTAATTGGTGAGGCAAAAGGTGAAAAGACAAGAAGACAAGCCAAGAAGCACAGAGCGCCGTCAGGCACCAAGCGAAAAGAGACACCCAAAGGTGAACAACTCTCCTAGAGAGAAAATTAGTATCACGCCCAAAATACATCAAATTGATTGTAAAACAATACAATGAAATTGGTACGGAATATGCCAACACTAAAAAATCCTTATAATAACAATATATATATATATATATATATATTAATAGGCAAAACTTAGAGAAAATTCAATTAGAATTTGAAATTAGAATCTAATTTTGCATCATATGTCTAAATTTATGTGAAGATCACACCATAATTATCTATTTAAGTTTGTACCTTATGTCCACTTAAGTTTTTTAATCTTTGTGTCAAGTGAGTTAATGAGTGCAAAATACTAAGAATCTAATATTAATGAACTATAAAATTAAAAAAAAAAAAAAAAATCACATACGCTCAATAAAAATCACCACATGTTCTATCTTATTAAAAATTAGAAAAAAAAAATGAACATAAGTAGTATTAAATTTAGGTAAGAATTTTAATATGTGACTAATTATGTTTACTTTTAAAAAAATGACTAATTATTTATATTTTTATGATAGAAATTGTGTTTGATTTTAAATGTATCTATATGTATGCATTAATGCATGTGTGTCATGCTATTTTTTTAAAAATAATTTGACTAATTATTTATATTTTTATTATAAAAATTGTGTTTAATTTTAAATAGATTCATGCATTTGCATGATTTACATGCTAGTTTATGCTAAAGTGCGTTTGAACCTTGTTTGCATTATCTCATTTTAAAAGTTGGAATCCTACACATTAGTCTCCACTTATTAGGAGTTTGAATTTGCACGCGAAGAGGTGTATTAAAATTATAATTTAGTGATTAAATTCATTAATTTTTAATAATTTTAACTTTAAGAATTATCGGTAATTTTCACATCTTTGCACTAGCACCACATATAGATACTATGATACATTAAAAATTGGTGATTGTTTATATTTTAAAGGCAAAAACCACATTTTCATTCCTACATTTTCACGAGATTCCCACTTTAGTCCATATCTTTTTTTTCCACCGCTTTTACTCCCTATTTAGAAAAACGCATCTCGTTTTAGTCCTTTCCGTCGGTGTCCTAACGGCAAAGTCCTACGTGGCAGACAGAACTATTAAAATAATAATAAAAATTTTTATTTTGGCATTAAAAAATGCCACGTCAGCATCTAAATTAAAAAAAAATTAATTTATTAATTTTAATTAAATAAAAAAAATAAAAACCAAAAATCAAATGAATTGAGATGTCTTGAACAAGAACAACAAGAACATAAATCCAGATCTAAGAACACAAAATTAAAATCCAAAAATCACAAGTCTAGAAAATAAGAACAAAAAATTAAACTATAGATCCACATCAAATTAAACATGCACACATTAAATATTTGAACAAGAACACAAACCCAGCAAATTTAAAACCCAAAAAATTAAATTCAAACCCAAATTCAAACCTAGATTCAAAAATTTAAATCCAAAAAATTTAGCTCAAATACAAATTCATAAATTCCAAAGCCCCCATTTTCTCAAAATCATCAAAGACCCATAACAGGCCATACCCAAAATCTCCATTGATGAAGACCCAAATTACCGATTTCTCCAAATTACATATTCTGCCCCTCCACACTCTCTTCATCGCCTTGAATTACTTCCCATCACTTCCCCCCAAAGCCAAGCACTTCACTGTGCACTCCACCGCCGCCATGAAATATACCGCCTTCAACGACTCTATGATCTCCACATCGTTTTTTTCGGTCCATCTCTTCAATTAGTTCCAGTGCCTGGAGCATCGTCTCGGTGACCCAAAGATGGAATGAGTGCAGCAACTATGAAGAATAGCGTGTTAAAGGTTGGGCAAAGAATGATGTATGGAGTGCCTAATGTGGAGGCTGATGTGCTTGAGGATCAGTCTCAGACTTGTCTTTGGTGTTGGGAGGTAATGACTTTTCCATTTTTCTTTTTCTTTTCTAAAATGTTAGTTTGATGTTTGGTTTTGATTTTGATTAATGGGTCCTTTGGTTTTTCTTAAGTTTTATATTTCTTTTGTGAAATGGTTGGTTTCTGCAGTTTTTATTTTTTATTTGTTTATTTGGGTGATGGGTTTATGAGGTTCATTTGTGCTTGATTCTCCATGTTGGGTTGTGGTTTTTTTTTTTTTTTTTTTTTTTTTTTTTTTTTTTTTTTTTTTACAATTGAATATGAATCTATTTATTTTTTATTGATGGTTGTGTGTTAAATCTGGGTTTGTGTTCTTGTTGTTTTTGTTCAAGACACACTTAAATCTTAATTCATGTGATTTTTGGTTTTTAATTCTATTTTTAATTTTTTTTTATTTAGTTAAAATTAATAAATTATTTTTTTTTTAATTTAGATGCTGACGTGGCATTTTTTAATGCCAAAATAAAATTTTTTATTATTATTTTAATAGTTCCGTCTACCACTTAGGACTTTGCCGTTAGGGCACTGATGGAAATAACTAAAACGAGACGCGTTTTTCTAAATAGGGAGTAAAAGCGATGGAAAAAAAAAAAAAAAAAAAAAAAAAAAAAAAAAAAAAAAAAAAAAAAAAAAAAAAAAAAAAAAAAAAAAAGAAAAAAAAGATAGTGACCAAAGTGGGAATCGTGTGAAAATGTAGGGACGAAAATGTGGCTTTCGCCTATTTTAAATTATATATTTCTTCCAAGAGTATAATTAATAGGCCAAGAATGTATTGACCCTTTATGGTAAATTAACCAATTAATTAGCCAAGTGAATTAATTAAGTCAATTAACATGCAATAAGCGTGGTAGCACAAAAAAATCACCAACTAATTTAAATGAAGCAGAAAATAAATTTGACACAGATGATTTGTTTACGAATGGGGAAAACCATCGAGGCAAAACTCCACCAGGTGAGTTTAAGGTCACCACTCTCAAGAATCCACTATTATCAAAACAAGCGGTTACAAGTAAAAGAATACAAATACCTTATACCAACCTACAGTTGAACCCTTACCCCAATACACAATTGGACTGGTAATGTAGTGACAATCTTTCCTTTCAATGCATCACTCTAAGTACGTGATTAACCAATAAATGCACGGATCCCAGTACGTGACTAACACACCAACTTAAGAAAGATGTTGGCTGCAAAGTTCTTCAATTCATCTACACGATGAAGATCAAGAAGCTCCTTGGTTACAAAACCCAACGACGTACAAACGCAGCAGCTTCTTCAAGAGAAAGATGAACTAGGGCAAATTGTCTTCGGTCACAATATGCATGAATAAAACCTTTGCATCAACTGAGACCGCCCTTAAAATAATTCTTATATACGTCTAGGGTTGTGAGAAAAGAAAACCTAAACACATAGCTTGGATATGCGTGAAAAACAGTTCTGAAAAACTAATTTTCGTAATTCTCGATAAATACAGCTGTTGAACTTATCTGTCGAGCTTTAAAGAACAACACTTATTTACTTGATTCTTGGACAGATTTGCATGGTTTCAATACTTGGACTTGAACTCTTGTTCCTTGAAGTATTAAATATATTCTAGATCTACCCAATTACAAGTAAAGTGTGTTTTGTCAAAGGATTAGTCAATTCTAAATGACATATGTTCTTAACATGTTCCACATATGTCCTAACAATAATTAAATTCAAGATTGCTAGAGGGAAACATTAAAGTAGACAAAAACTTCATGAGTCATTCGCTTCACTCTCGCTTGGGTGAAATCATACAAAATTTGATTATGTGGGCAATCCAAACACCAATATTCACCTCTCAAGCAATCTTGAACTTAACTTGAGCAAATTTGCATTTCTTCGAATTCTTTTGATGGTATTTTAACAAACTTTCTTACTCAAAACCTAGCTAAATATATTGAAAACAATTATTTTTTTCGCATGGAATTTATGAACCTAAACCCTAAGTAGGAAATGAAGAGAGAGAGAGAGAGAGAAGTTGTTCTCTTGCCTAGTTTATAAAGTCTCACATCAAATAGTTAATGCCTTGAAGGATCACATATATTACAAGTTTCAACAATATAAAAAATATTTATGAGCAGGAGTCTTTACCAAATGGAGCTCTAATTTTTAAGTTTGATCTCATGTTCTATTAAGCAGTTTTTTTTTTTCTTCGGCAACAGGAATGACATAATTCCAAAGCTCGAATTTGATTCTCAATTTAAATAAAACAAAACGAATCCTAAAGTTTTTATACTTCAATCATTTCTGTTTTGTAACATCACAAACGGGTCGGTGGCAGAGACGCATATTGTTGACTGTTGAGTGGGTGGAGTCTCAAATCTTGAACACAATATAGGGTATATTTAAAATTTTAGAGAATTTAAAATTCTTTTTATCATTACACCCATTATAATAGTTTAGGATTTTCCTCTTATAATTTATTTAGTTTAATTTCAAATTTTAACTTATATAAATAAATTGATATTGATTATTTAGGAATTTTAAAAATTAGTATTTGAATAATGAATCTCATAATTTAATTTTATACTTTAATTTAAGTTAAGTTTCCATTCCACAGTGAAACTACTTAATTTAAGTTTTGACAAGTTAAATTTAATTCTTTATTATTAGTACAAACTTCATATTAGGTTATTAAGTTCCAAAATATAGATTTATATTCTTAAAAACAATTCGGCATTTATTTTTAATTTTTTGATAAAGTATGGATACTTTTCTCTAAATAATAAATAAATAAAAAACAACCAAACACCAATATTGTGCATCTATTAGTATATTTGCGTATAAAATTAGAGGGATCGAACAAATATTATATTGAAGCTGTTGTTGACAAGGGTATGGATGGTGAATGGCAACTGACTGGATTTTATGGTGATTCCCTTGGACTGATTCAACCTTTGAAGTCAGAGGAGCGTAGCTTATCACCAACGGGTTTGCTAATTGAAGATGTGAAAATGTTTGCTAACAATTTTGTAAGATTGTTGTATTCTCACATTAAGAGAAACAACAATAAGATTGCTCATAGTCTGGCTAAAAATGCATTATGCATACCAGATTTTCAAATATAAATGGAAGATATCCCATCATATATTGTTTCAATTTTACAATTAGATGTAGCTGAATTTCATTAATAAAATCCATCAGTTTCTTTCTCCAAAAAAAAAAAAAAAACTTTAATTGTAAAAAGGATTTTTTTTTTCTTTTTACGTACGCTAAATATTGTAAAGAATTAGGCGTATAACCGAATGGGAAATGCTTGGATGAATTGTTTGCAATATATATTGAAAGATGCTTTTGATAGAATTTCGAATTAAGTAATCATGCAATGATTTCAAAATAGCAAAATGATTCATTGATTTAAATAGTAACTTTTTTATAAAATAATATCAAAATAATTTATTTTTTATTTTTTATTTAGTTACAACTTACACAAATTGAAGAAAAATTTTAGGGATAATTACACTTTACCCACCTGTGGTTTGCCTCTAATTTGATTTGCCTACCCGTGGTTTCAATTTTGACACTTTACCCACCTGTGATTTCCTCCGTTAAGGCTCTGTTACCCACCTCTGTTAAAAAGAAGGTTAAATATGTATTTTTGCACAATTTTTATGTCTCTCTCCTCTCAAAACATAAAACACATAAAAATTCAAGAGAAAACTAGATCAAAATGTGCTATTGGTAAAAAATATTATGCAATTTCTTAGAACTTCAACTTGTACTTGAACTTATCATCTCAACCACAAATAAACTAATTACACATCTGAAAGCGTGATAAAGCCGTATGAGAAAAATTAGATAAAATTAAAACTCCTAATCTAACTCAACAATGGTCAAATAAATCAAATCAAATCTCTTGCTCCTCATGTCCAAAAACTAGAAACCCAAAAAAGTAGAAAACCCAGAAAAGTTCAAAAAAATTGAAACTCCTCATGTCCAAAAACTAGAAACCCAGAAAAGTTTAAACTTTTCTGAGCTGAGCTGAACTCGTTCACCACACAATCAAAATCATCAGAAACATAAACCACACTCTTCCAGAGGTACCGATACGAAGTAATAGTCTCCAACGCATAAACCACAACACGCGTGAAGTAAATGTAGCAAATCACAACAATGTAGTACTGCCTAAACAGAGTCAATTTCATCAAATTCACCACGGCTTTCCCGTCAGTCCTAGCGGCTTCTCTGAGATTCTTAATCGATCAAACGATAGGGAACAAAACCGCACAGCAACACACCACATCGACGAGCAAGAAGATCTGCTTCCACGTAACCCAATCTTGCGCGAGCGGACCGCTCTCATCGATCGCGACCTGAGCTATATTCTTGCGCGAACGAACCGCTCTCATCGATTGCGACCTGAGCTATATTCGCCACAACCTGTATTGGAATCACAATCATCAAAACCTTCTTCTCCTTATCTTGCAAATACGGCTTCAAAAACGACCATCCAGTCCCGATCAAAACGATCAGCGTGTAATTATTTGAACGTTTTTGGACATGTTGTTCAATTTCTCAGTTCCGATCAAAATGCTCTCATCGATCCCAACACGTTCCACCCAGAAAAATAAATATGTTGGAGAGGGGAAAAGAGCGTGATTCTTTTCAAGAAACTGAAGATATAGAACAACACGTCCCAACCATGAGCGCTACCAATGCGCTTGATGTACGATTTGTCTTCGGCTTCACAGAGAAGATTCAGAGCTTTGAGAATCAGAGCTGAGTTGGAAGAAATGTATTGCGAATGATACGATTTGAATTTATGGCGGTGTTTTGACTGTTTAAACTTTTATGGGTTTCTAGTTTTTGGACATGAGGAGTTTCAATTTTTGTTGTTTGAACTTTTCTGGGTTTTCTATTTTTCTGGGTTTCTAGTTTTTGGACATGAGGAGCAGGAGATTTGATTTGATTTATTTGAATGTTGTTGAGTTAGATTAGGAGTTTTTAATTTTTCTAATACGGCTTTATCATGCTTTCAGATGTATAATTAGTTTATTTGTGGTTGGGATGATAAGTTCAAATACAAGATGAAGTTCTAAGAAATTGCATAATATTTTTTACCAATAGCACATTTTGATCTTGTTTTCTCTTGAATCTTTCTGTGTTTTATGTTTTGGGAGGAGAGAGACATAAAAATTGTGCAAAAATACATATTTAACCTTCTTTTTAACAGAGGTGGGTAACAGAGCCTTAACGGAGGAAATCACAGGTGGGTAAAGTGTCAAAATTGAAACCACGGGTTGGCACATAGAATTAGAGGCAAACCACAGGTTGGTAAAGTGTAATTATCCCAAAATTTGAACTCCCTCGAGTTATGATTCAAAAGGAGGAATCTGTATGGGATAAAATCCCCACTCTTATTAAATCCTCCAATTCTCTCTAATTTTTATCTAGATGTAAGACAAGATTTTAAAATTAAATAAATGTTACCTGTTGCTCATCTAAGCCTAAAGGTAAAGCATAGATCCAACGAACTCGTCGAAACTGACCGACCAATCGAACCCATTCGATTTTGACACATAGTTTGGTCAGCAGTTGGTTTTGTGCACCGAAACCCAATCCTTATGGATCGAATGTAAGCCTAGGAATCTGACAATCGTTAAGCCAAACTGATTGCTACCCCAGCCCTTCTCTCTGTCACTCCTCTCTGTCACTAATGGCCTTTTATCTTTATGAGGCAACCATGTCAATGTGATGTTCAGATTTGCAAATCTATTCTCTAAATTTGAAATTCAACCCTAGATATTTTTGTTATTATGTCTTCAATTAGAATTAGTTGGAGTTTTCCAACTGTTTGTGGCTTAATTATCCTTTTTCATTTTTTTTAAAGACGTCTAAGGTTCAAATTTTTCCATCTCAACTATTGAAAATTATATATATATATATATATATATAATAAAAGTTTGCATGTGTGTGTGATAAAGTGAGAATTGAAAATGTTAAGATGGCAGTAATAAAGTGAGAGCGAGTTTGAAATGATGAGAGAGAGAGAGAGAGAGAGAGAGGGGGGGGGCAACGGATAATACATGTTGTGAGTTATGACAGTAAGCCGAGTTGTTGAGAAAAGCTGAGTTGTTGAGAAAAGCTGAGTTATTGAAACGGATAATACATCTTGTGGTTTTTTTTTTTTTTTTTTTTTTAATAACAATGAAATTAAGGACTAATTTTATGAAATGGGTTGAATGAATTTCGAATATGAATGATTATGAGTTTTTATTTCTTTTTTTTTTAATTGATTTTTTGTTAAATATTTTATTCATTTGTTATTGTTTCACCTAATCTTGTTGTTATATGAGCTAATTTTTATTGTTATTATTTGAGCTTTTTTATTTGTTTGTCTGAGGAGTTAAGGATTATACTTGGGGTCAAGATTTAAAAATAAATAAATAAATTCATGAACCCAAATTCTTGGAATTATTAAGCTAAACTACCATCACTACCTTTAACGCCACCGTCTGTACCATTAATGCACCTACATCGACCAAAAAAAAAAAAAAAAAGTTTCTAAAGTTATTTACTAGTGGCAACTGGCAACCAACACATAGAATTACAAGTTAATTTTTCGACAAATATTTTGTATTAATGATATTTTTTACCAGTACAAATCTATCTTGAATATTTTTTCCTGCATATGCTAAGAACCTAACTGTAAAGTCATTCTTTAGAAGTTTCATTTGCAACTCTATTGACTAGGATTTTTCCATTGCAGAGTTTATTGAGGTTAAGATCTAATAAAATTCGCTCCTCAAGCCATGGAGGAGGCACGAGCCACCCAATTTTAAGTCATTCTTTAGTCATTTCATACTCAATACAGGTTGTACTCTGACTTAAAAAAAAAAAAAAAAAAAAAAAAAAAAAAAAAAAAAAAAAAAAAAAAAAAAAAAAAACAAACAAACAAACAAACAAACAAACAAGTTCTACTCTCTTTGCAGGGAGCAATCTCTTGGCCTTGAAACTAATATTAATTTCTACTCAAGCAAAAATATCGTTTTGGTTACTGTTAATTTGGTCCTTACATTTTAGTAGCAGTCAATTTAATTCCTATTATTTTCAACTAAAAGTCAATTTGGTCATTTTCGTCAATTTACAGCTTTTTCTTGCACTTTCTCGGCAACCAAACACAAATCAAATTTATCATTCTCCAACTCCAATAGATGTACATATCAACTCAGTGACTAAAAATACCCAAAATGTAAAGATCAAATTGAATGCAAGCTAAAAATAACAGAGACCCAATTAACTGCTACCAAAATGTAGAGATCAAATTGATAGTAACCCCAAAATGTAGAGACTAAAATAGTATGTTTGCCTTCTACTTAATCTGATGACCTATCCCATTCTAAAAATTATAAAAAATAAATAAATATACTCATTTGATCATTAATCTATAAAACGGAGGCTATAGCCGTGTTTCAAAAACGCGGCTATAGACCCCAAAAATGCAACTATAGGATATAGCCACGTTTACAAACTAGGCTTAAACTGCGTAGCAATAGCCCCTGCGAGTCTATAGCTGCATTTTTATAACCGCAACTATAGGCTGAGACCTATAGCTGCATTTTTAAAAACGCGGCTATAGGTTTTTTAAAAAAAAAAATTCTAGGTTTTTTTTTTCCTAGAAAATTCAAAATTCAAATTAAAAAAAATTCAAAACTAAACACAAATCCAAAAAATTCAAAATCAAACACAAACTAGAAAATTCAAAATCAAACACAACATACTCATAATACAAACACACCCAGAAAATTCAAAATCAAACACAAACCCAGAAAATTCAAAATCAAACACAACATACTCACAATACAAACACACCCAAAAAATTCAAAATCAAACACAACGTGCTCCAAAATATAATAACACAAACCCATGAATCTCCTCTCATTCAACAAAACCAACCCAAATCTAACACTAAATCCATTCAAGGAACACAAAAGCACAAGCTCAGAAACACAAAAGAACAAGCTCAAGAACACAAACCCATTTAAACATAATCATAATATCAGCAACACAATAGCACAAATCCAAAAAATTCAAAATCCAAATCAAGACATAGACACAAATATTGCTAGAATATCCACTTCATTCAAAATTTTTAGCATCTCCTCCATTTTCTTACTAACTAAACATAAAATAACCAAAAAAAAAAAAAGGAAAGAAGAACCTGGTGCAGAAGAAAGAAGCAAAAAAAAAAAAAAGAAAAAAAGAAAGAAGCAGTAGCTCCAAAGAAACAAAGAAAAAAAAAAAAAAAGAGTTACCTAGATGTTAAAAAATAAATAATTAAATAAATAAGGAGGAAAGAAAGAAGAACCTGAAGTGTGAGTGAAGAATGAAGAAAGAGAAAAGAAAGAAAAAGATGAAAGTAGGGGTGCATGGGAAGCTAGAGAAAAAAAAAAAAAAATTTGGGTGTTACATATAACAGCGTTTTTTAAAAACACGGCTATGGGTCAACCTTTAGTTACATATTTACGCGGCGTTTTTAAAATGCTACTAAAGGTTAGCTATAGCCGCATTTTCTTTTTCCTTTTGGGTAAACCATGACGCAAACATATTAATTGAGAATAAGTCTCTTACAAAAGTGCACAATTTTATAAAAAACCAACAAGTTCTCTACCATAGGCAGTGGGTTATCAAAACACATATAGTTAGTAGATTGGTTGGTTCCTAGCTTAGTAAGTGCATCAACGCACTGATTTGCCTCCTTGAAAATATGTTGAATTTGTGGAAGCTCCTCAATAGGGTCCTACAATCATTGAGCACAAGTTTTAAGTTTAAGTCATGCAAGTGGTTTTTCTTTTTCTTTTTCTTTTTTTAAATTATTGTTAATATTTTTACCAATTTACAAATTTATATTAATATTAATAACTAAATTATTGTTCAAATTATGTTAATTGGATATAATTATTACTTGTATGAACTTAAAAATGAAAATTACATTTACCAATCTTATATTGTAAAATATTATATATAATTTTTATTTAAAAATTGATCATTTATAGTATTGTCAATAAATTATTCAAATAATAATTTGATATCTTATAAACATATTTATAAACTTACACATAATGTAACTTTAAAGAATTTTACACCACATAATAATTTTTTATTGGATAAAGAATTTGAAAATGCAACTGTTTGATTATATATTCTCTATATTCTTAATATGCATGCCGAATTTCGTGTTAATCAGACATCATTTACTATTTGATCAATAAATCCTTCTATGCATAATTTTAAGAGAAATGTTATATTTACAACATTTTCACAATAAATCCTAAGTGATAAATTATAACTGGTTGCTATTGTTAAGGTAAAAAATTAATCTCAATGATAGGTTCAAATTTGAACCAATAATAACTGACCATCTATGATTTGTTGTAAAAATGTTGTGGACGTAGTACTTCTCTAATTTTAAACTACACAAACTTGCATTTCAAATATTTGATCAATGACCTAGTTATTGATTTTTGATTATCTTGAATTTTTGCAAGTAAGGATAATATACGAAGATAATGTAATCCAATGGTGGATTTGTCACAATTTGCATCCAATAAAGAAATATTATGTAGTGTAATATTGTTTAAAATTACAACATGTGTAACATAAACTTATTCATATATTTTTACCAAGAGCCTTGTAAGTCAAATGACACATCTTAGTGTTTTTAACTAACACAACAAAAATTCTAATCCTCATTTCCTTATTGTAACTAAAAACTAAATAAAAATAATATATTTTTAAACATATATACATATAAACATTAGTATTATATATACTTGATTTAAAGCTCATGTTTACAAGATTGATCACAAACATAATATCATGTTCGGGCTTGAATGTTTAAGTAAATAAACAAGTATTTTTTTTTTCAAAATAAGCACAACTTATTATAAAAATATTGGTTCCTTTAGAACCATATTTTCTAGACTTGTTGCGAATATTTTATAATATTGTTGTTTTAATTAAAACATTGTATGAATCCAGGCGACTAAAAGGGAAGATGAGGTTTTGAATGTCAAATTAGGGGGAAAGAAATTTGGTCAATTTCTTTTATTTCTTTCTCTTATATATTTTTTTTCCATTTTAATTTTTAAGCTTTGAGTAATAGTTATTGAATAGAGACATATGAAATTGTTTTGAAAAACTAATACTACCTATAACAACCAAGATATTTTATCAATATTAATAACATGCAAACTTTGCCATCACTGTGCATACCATGCCATAGAATCCTGAATTATAAAGCACTAGCCTCTAAGCACGCGCTCACGCGCGTGCTCAGAGGTTCTTCTATTTTTTGAGTAAGGATTAATTTAGAACATTTATTATAATTTGGAATTACTACATTTTCTAATCACAAAAAAATCTAGGGGTGTGATGAAAAATTATTTTTCCACACATGATACTCATCACACCCCCAGGTTTTTTTTTGTGATTGGAAAATGTAGTAATCTCAAATTATAATAAATGTTCTAAATTAACCCTTACTCAAAAAATAGAAGTGCCCTCTAAGCACGCGCTCACGCGCGTGCTCAGAGGCTAGTATATATAATGGATTTTTCTAGATAATGATGGTTAATTTTTTTTTTTTTTTAATTTCATTTTCTTTACTCACGTTTTCTAATAATGTAATCTAATAATAAATTTGTCAAAATTCACATATAATAAAAAGATATTTAGTGAAGTTATAGCCTTAATCTATAACCAAATTTGTAGTCACATTTAAAAAAAAAAAAATTTATTTGAAGTAATCTAACTCTTTTGGCCGTGAGGAATGAAGAAAATATCTAAAATAGTTTTTTTTTTTTTTTTTTGGCAATGGTTAATTGGCTTATTTATTCATATGAAGATAAGTTGTATAACAAACAAATTAACCATCATTATCTAGAAAAACCCATTATATATACTACACATTTGTCTATCAAGATTTATCTGTATTTTTTTTTTTTTTTAACTTCACTTTCCTTACTCACATTTTTTTTTTTTTTTTGTAAAAAAAACATCTCACGTTTTCCTCTCTTTTTTTCTTTCAAAACTCTTCCATATTTTGGAAAAAGAAAAAGAAAAAAAGACTCCTACTATAAAACCACTACTATAACTTCTCCATCCATATCCTTATATTTAGATACTAACACATCTGATTTTGCAAGAAAATAAAAGGCTAAATTTTAGGGAAATTTAAAAGATTAAGGTGGGGAATTGGTGTGACCCTATTCTTATTTAAAAGTTTATCAAAAAAAGAAAAACTACACGTTAAAAAAAATCCCATGTTCTATCAATGTACTATTTTAAAAAAAATATCACTTTCTATCCCACGTTTAAAAACTACCCAATCACCTGATACATGGCTTGCATTTTTGGATTGGGATTTGGATGCTTCTACAAATTTTTACAATAGCTGAGTATCCAATGAGTTTAAAATTGACAAACTATGATTATCAATATTTATATTGCATTTTTATAAGGTACATAAGTAAATTAATAAGTTTTTTGTTAAAGGAAATGCTCCTAGAAAGATCCTAAAATTTAGTAACTACACATCCACTTTGTTGTTGTTGTTGTTTTTTTTTTTTTTTTTTTTTCAACTTTTATGTATGGCAGTTATCATTTTTTGTCTAATCCTAAAATGTAGTTTTTTAATCCTAAAATTTAGCCATTTACTACACATCCATAACATAAGTAAATAAAAGCTTAAATTTCAAATTTTATGGCAAGAGATACACGTTTCTTTTGGTGTTGTTGTTCTTTTTAAAAAAAATTTTAATAACATTTATCAATTTTTGTTTAATCCAAAAATTTAGTTTTTTAGTCCTAAAAGTTAGCCACTTACTACACATCCATAACAAAAGTTAAAAATAGTTTAAATTTCAAATATATCAACAACATCAACAACCTTTAAAAATGGAAAAGGTACGTAACATTTTTTATGAAGTAATAAATTAATACTTATGGAAAAAAATTTAAATTGAATTTGACATAGAATTATACAAATGATAAATGTAGTTTCTATTACAAAAGAAATTTTTTTACAACAATTTCTTAGATAACAACCACTTTATGTGAGGTTTAATACATATAATAATTCTTGTAAGGTCTCTCACCCGAACTTATCTAATATTCCATTCCAATGACTCCTCAATGCAATCCAAAAATTGTGAGTACATGAACCTGAGAGAGATAAAAGAATTAGGGTTAAATCAAGTATTTAAAAAAAAAAAAAAAAAAAACTTTAATCAACAAACCAAAGTTAGCGTGCATGTTATTAAAGATAATAGCATAAGTTTGTGTTTGATTTAAATTTTGATGAGATCATTTTTCTTGAAAATCCTATTAAAATTGTTCAGAATAAAGATAAATGTTTTTTAGAATTTAACTCTATCATGGACTCTTTAAAATCTTATCACCACATCATCAACTGTTTAAATAAATAAATAAAGAGAGTTCACGTGATGCATATATAAAAAATAAAAAAAAAAAGTAGAAATCAAGGTTGCTACATAAAATAAAAAAAAAATTAAAAAAAATTAACGCCAAAAACATATACAATGATGGTAAAAAAAAAAACTAAAAAAATTTAACACCAAAAACATTTACAATGATGGTAAAAAAAAAAAAAAAAAAACTTTCTTAAAATGAAAAAAAAATACGAAGAAGGAAAAAAAAGTGAGGAAAGAGAAGGAAATAGTAATTGATCATTTATATTTTGATCATTAATCAGGGAGTATTGTGGTAACTATTTTTATTTCAATTCAAATTTTTTAAATAAAATGTAAACAAAGGCTACTAAAAGAGGTAAAGGAAGTCATACTGTTTAACTGTTCACAAATGATTTTGAATGCTTCTTTTGTAGCATAATGCAGTCTTGTCTTTAGATCACAATACCTATAACATGAAATGACAATTCATTAAGAAGTACAGTGGTAAAGTATATGAAGGAACCATTCATTTCAAAATTACATTAAAAAAAAAAAAAAAAAAGAGTTAACGTGATACATATAAAAAATATATATATATATAAAAGAAGAACAAACAAAGAGGAACTTGTAAAATATAGAACCTGAAAATTTGTTGGAGCCTCTGACAGTAAATGTCTTTAATCTGAAGAAAAAGAAAGGAGGATGTAGAGCTAAACTAAATGTCTTCAATCTGAAGAAGAATGAGAGATAGAAAGTGAGATAGAAACTGTAAAGCGTACGTGAGTTTGTGGGTTTTAAAGTGTAAGAGTTTTAATTTACATATTTATATTTATATATATGAAATAAGGGCTACAGTTACAATATCATAATTAGGGAAAATAAATAAACTATTGTCATAAGTATGGTGCAGCATATAGTAAAAATATCTTTAGTAAATCTTTTGTGATTTATTTGTATCCGCCTAACTCCTAATAGTATTGTAAGCTAGTTATTGGCATATATGGTCTGGACGTTAAGTTAAAGGTTTTTTTTTTTAAAATAATGGTTAGAGATTCCTAAGTTCACCTCACACACCCCTGCCCACCCTAGGTCTCAAACTATAGACCATGCTCACCTCTAGGTTCTTAGAACCTACGGAGATGCCATAAGACCATTAAGGATATTGTCCTTAAGATGTTATTAATTCAATACTATTTTTTACTTAATTCTGTCTTAATTTAAGTTTATATATTATCAAAAAAATAAAAATAAAACTAACAATATTCATCCCAAGATAGTAGATAACAATAAAATAACAATAACAATTGTTTATGTTTAACAAAAAAATAACTGCAATTAATTGATTAAATTACTTTGACAACCTTGGGGGAGGTAGTGTTTTTATAGAGAAAAATGCTATGTCCACAACATTCTTACAACAAATCTTAAGTGATAGGTTGTCATTGGTTGTTACGGGTGGGCAAAAAAGTAATTTATGTTATGGATTCAAATTAAAACCAATAACAACTTACCATCTATAATTTGTTATGAAAATATTGTTTACGTAGTACTTCTCTTGCATATGTCCTTCCTTACATAAGCAACAATATCCCTGGGCATTGTGGGGAAGGAGAACAAAGTTCCAATGTTGCCATAGGCATATCTTGACAAACCTTCACTTGCTTCACACTTTTTTTTCCCACCACCCATTCAAGCACCACAAACTAACTATCAATTATCAACTGATGGGTCAATGTGGAGGTATATAGTGGCATAATGCACATATTGAACAAGTTTGGATCCATTAAGAACGCATAAATTCATGAAACATCACTCAGCAAATCATTACTTTTATTGGTTAAGTCCTCAACAATCAAACGTAACTTTATGAGGTGCTTGAAAGTCCAGGTTAAGTAGCATTCAATACCTAAGCAAAAGCCATCATCTAAAACCTAAGCAAGAGCCATCATTTGGATTGCTTTCATTTGAATTTTAAGGTTAATCAAAAATAAATCCCAATTAATTAATTTGCCATTAGATTAAATGCATGGATATACACAACAAACCACAATAAATCCCACAAGCATACTCATTAAAACATGAGGACATGTTTACAAAGAGAAAACCCATAAGCCATAAAGGGTAAAAAACTATAGGGGCCTATAGCACCAACCAATCCACTACTATGAATACTTGTGATACATTACACTTTCAAAACCCTCCAAGCTAAGCAATGGAGATGTATTTGATCTCCCCACTCTTGCTATCTATTTTATTTTTTATTTTTGGGGAAGAAAAGGCAATCGCAAGGTCAATTCTTTCTCCTTACTAGCTTCTGGTTATGCAAGTTGAGCCATCATCCGCAAGACCAGGCTTCCTTTGTCACAAAGCTTCAATAAAGATCACCCAAGAAACCTACGCGCACCAAGGATATAGCTAAGAGACTCAACTTATACTTGGGCTCACAACTTATTTATATTGTGGGCTTTGGGTTTCCTACTATGGGTAGTTCTTTACTTGGAGATCCAAATGCACGCTCTAGTTTACGCAAACCACTCTCTTTTTCCTTTCTCAATTGCTCTCCTTACTGCTAATATTATTATTCTTCCCTCTCCTCTCTCCAGAATTGCCTCCCCCCCCACCTCTCACTCTATCCTCCTATTTATAGCTTGAGGTAAATGGAGCTATTATGATTACTTCTGATCCCACTCGTGTAAATGAGAGTCCAATTCCATCAGTTTTAAGTGGATGATCTGTTGGGAACGGTGGTAGTGGCATTGGAATTGGTTTCTACCTTCAAAAGGGTGTTCAACAATGATATTCCCTAAGGCAATACCGGGCCACTGAGACCTTGTATCGCCAAGCAATCACAGTCCTGATCAAGTTGATCGAGAGGGGCTCAGTTTTTGACGTTTAAAACAAAATGGTCTCGTTACTGTTTTTGGGCTCAAATTGGGCGTGGGGTGTGTCCGGGTCACGGTCATAGGTCAACGGGGATAGGGTCATATGTTGTATCGCATGGCTAGTGTGGCACCACAAGGCTAAGGTCTTAGGAACAATGGGCTAGGGGCCCTGTCCCGTACAAAACCCATAATGGGTTTTTCTCTTAAGGGAATTGGTTAGCTCTCTTACTCTTCAATATGAGAATTCTTAAGGTAATTTTGTAGGTATAGTAAGATTTTGTAAGGAGTAATTGGATAGCAACTGCATGGAAGGAAAGTAATAACTTCTCTCAAGTTGTAATTTTCACTCAACCTAAAATCAAGTGAATTTCAGGTGAAATTCTTTGCCAATGATATTTTAAAAATTCACAACTTGCTTAGAATTTTCCCATGATGCCATTTTTACTTGAGCTAAAAACCTGTAATAGCAACTATTTTTTTTAGCAAATGCACTCTCATCTTAAATACAATATAATACAACCCAAAAGTACACTAAATACATCAAATTGATTGCAAAACAATACAATCAAATTGATACCTAATATGCCTGTTAGAGATATATTAGTCCAATGTAATAGACCCAAGTCTAATCCTACTTAGTGTGCAAAACAAGTCTCCTGCTTGTACTACAAGTTTATTAACCATAGTGTGTGTATGGTTAGTGATGATGCCGGAAAAACCACCAGTGAGCCACACAACTCCCACGCGTTCGAATGTAAACCTACACAACAAAAGGAAGAGAAAAACCTTGCGAAGAGCACCGGTGTGGTGCCGGCCGAATACCCTCCGAAGGTTAAGTCAGAAAGATTCTCACAACTCTAGAGTGCTAGAGAGGGTCAATTAGGCGTACCTTGATTTGTGAGGGTATCGAGGCTTTTATAGTAGTAGAGTGTTGAACTCTCTTTCTTGGAGTAGAAGTCTTTTCCATATAGGAATCTTCATACGCGTAAATTGCGGAATTGTTTCCTTATAGGGTTTTTCTTTATAGAATCCTAGACTTGATGGACAAGATTTCCCTTATGAAGAGAATCTATTAATGTGCGTATCATATAAGATCTAATTGGTGTAGAGATTTCATTTGTAGGCTTTATAATTCAACCGGCCCACCTAAACTCGGCCCACAAGATGTGTCCCGTCAGGCCAAAGGCCCGTCAGGATGAGTCCGTCATAAATACACGCGGATTTCTCCCTCTTCAGTTGCCCCCTCACACCGTGAATCCGTCAGAATTCATAGGATTGACGGGGTGAAAGATGGATATGATGTGACGGTCAATAATCATGACGGGTGATCATATGACGGATAAATTATTCTTGGTCCGTCAGTTTCCGCGCACAGGATTAATTTCGATCAAGTACCGTGACACGCGTCACTATTCTATTGAGGGCTGTAATAAATCGAAGCGTCGCCTCGTCTCCCGTGTAGCTTCTTTATAAATATTAAGCCCTAACCTCCCATTCTTCACTTTTGCTTAGAAACACTTTGTCAGAGTTCAATCCGTCATAACTGTCAGGCTAGTAATCCGCAACCGTCTCCATCAAATTTTCTCCGTTCACATTCTACTCACCGGTAAGTACTCTTCGTCATTTCATTCCTCCGTCAGATTTTATTCCTCATCATATATCCGTCATCATTTCTGTAGTTGTCAATACCTAGAAATGTCTAGCGCGTCGAGTAACCAATCATTCGTCCGTGACGGAGCGGACTATGAGGATGTACACCAGTCAGGTCATAGGGATCTAGAGAGTCTTAGCGATGATAGGAGTCCGTCTTCATCTTCTTCGTCCTCAACAAGTGAGGACGTAGACTTTATTGAGAACGTAGAGCTTGATGAAAACCAAGTAGGACCCGTCGTAGGGGCTATCGGACCAAGGGTGTTCGTCATGCTACCAGAGTGGACGGTGAATGATTTCGTATCAACCATTAAGGAAAATCACTTTAAAACACTTAGGGATAACTACCAGATTCCAGATAGTGTCTCCGTCCGTCTACCTTACAAGTCAGAGAAATGTTACTACGAAGGGGTTGACGGTGTCGGTATATATGAGCAAATGTTGAAGGCTGGACTCAGATTCCCACTGAGCTCCCTTCATCGTGAGCTGCTCAAGTATTTGGGTTTGTCCGTCAACCAAATATCTCCAAACGCCTGGAGGATCTTCATTGCGATGGAGGTTCTGTATGGGGCAATGTCGGACGGATCTAGGAGATTGACGGTACGGGAATTTTTACATTGCTACCGTCCAGACGAGATCGACAAGTCTAGGGGTATATACAGTTTCGTACCTAGAAGTACGCTACTAAAGGTTATATATGAAATCCCAGACTCCAACAGAGACTGGAAGAGTAGATATATTTTCTTAGAAGGTGACGGATGGATGTGTCATCCAGGAGAGACGGACCACATGCCTGTCGACACTACTTGGGGCAATTATCTGAGAATGGTATGTGTCCGTCCTAGCTAGGATACCTCTTAAACTGTTCAACTTATTTTGAAAATTTTTCTAACCGTCCTCTTTGTCTGCAGTCCGACGGCGCCCCCAAATAAGTATTGAGGAGTTTAGTTTTCTTGAAAGAATTTTCAAGAAGACTACGCCGGAGGAAAGGACTTGGGCGAAATTAGTAAACCTTGACACAATTTGCTGGTACTGTGACGGGCCGGTACCTTCTCCGCAAGCAATCAAATACGAACAAAGGATCCGTCAGCGTATGTTCAACACTTGCTCCCTTTTTGAATATTAGGTCTAGTTTTATGAGGCTAATTTTATCCGTTCATGTTTGCAGAAATGGATAATGCTAAAAGGAGGGCGCTTATACGGTCCAACGCCGCCAAGAATAGGACGGCCAAACTCTCTGAACCGAAGGAGGCGACGGTTTCAACAAAGCGAAAGCAGCCGTCCAAAGGGGACCGTCCTCCCAAGAAGCCTAAGGTTCCCTTGGAGCCCGTCGTAGGGCTTATGGCCGAAGGTGCCAAGACGGTCACCCCAATAAAGCCCGGGGCCGGTAAAAGGCTGATGAAGGGTCCGTCGTCTGAAGATAAGAGGCCACCTCCCCTTCTCCGGGACGACCCCATTTATGTTTTGGAAAAGCTATCTACCCTTCTTACTTCCGAAGACTACGAAGACCTGGGTAATCATTCGACGGAAGCCATGGGTGAAACAAGTTTATTTAGTATCGCTCAGGTAAGCCCGTCCACCTTATATATGTTCACTCATTGCCCGTCTTACTGTTCCTGATTTTTGAATGTTTAATATATTTCAGACCGTGGTCATGGTGAAGGGACTCGCGGAACGGTGTCTTAACCATGAGACGACCCTAGGCCGTCTTCGGGATAAGGCCAAGAAGACGGAGGAGGAGCTTTTGGAGCTGAAGGCTTATAAGGTAGCTCAGGAGAAGAAGTTCAAACTGCTTGAGACGGACCGGAACGAGTTGTTCAAACTGACGGAGGAACTGAGGATAGTCCTTCAGGACAAAGAGAAAGAAATCCGTTTGGCCAAGGAAACTGCTGTCCAAGAATACCGTGATTCAGACGCCCTGCTGTCCGAGCTCGGAGATTCTTTCAATGAAGGTTTTGACGAGGCTATCCGTCAGGTGAAAGCACAATATCCGGATTTTGACGTTTCGTCCGTCAATGTAAATGCACAAGAACTTACTTCTACCCGTCCTGCTGACTCCGAAAATACGGATGAACTTTTTGAAGAGAATCCGCCCGTCAATGCTTCAGGAGATTCGCAGATCCCTCAACATGATCCCAAGGACGGTGAGACTGGCCGTGCTGATCAGCCATCTGTTGAGAGTGGATCTAAGGAAAAAGATATCAGTCGTGAAGAACTGAAAGACGCGCCCGTCGTAGTTTAGTTTTTACTTTGCCTTTAAAATTTTTGATATGTAAAAATATTTGGAGAACAGTTTATGACTCCGTCTTCTTTCCAATGTTTAAACATTTCTTTATGGACATTTTGTCCGTCAATGCTTATTATCTACTCGCTTTATATTTTGATGCTCTAACTGTTTATCTGTGTGATTGAGTCGTAATTCGTATTTGTCGTCCGTCATAAGAAGGAAACACCGTCTTGGTGGACAGTAGGTGTTCAAAAGGTATCCGTCCTTCTTTGAGGAGGTTATTTTTTATTTTTAAATCCCTTGGGTAATCCGTCTAATTTATAGCTTCAAAATTCGTCCGTCCACATTATGGACTTTGTCCGTCCACATTGTGGGTTTTGTCCATTTTGTGGGCTTCGTCCGTCCATTTTGTGGACTTGTCAAAAATTTTAACCCTTTTGGGCTGTCCGTCTCTGTTTCGGACTGGATCATGTCCCTCTTGTGGATGTCCGTCCACTTTGCGGACTTATGTCCGTCTACTTTGTGTATTTTTTTTTTTTTTTTAAATTTAACCCTCTTGGGGACGTCCGTCTTAGTTGCGGACTGTTAATTACGTTCCTCCTGTGGAGGTCCGTCCACTTCTCGGACTTTTGTCCGTCTGCTTTGTGGACTTAATAAAAATTTAACCCTCTTGGGGCTGTCCGTCTCAGTTGCGGACTGTTAATTACTTCCCTCCTGTGGAGGTCCGTCCACTTCTCGGACTTTTGTCCGTCTACTTTGTGGACTTTATAAAAATTTAACCCTCTTGGGGCTGTCCGTCTCAGTTGCGGACTGTTAATTACGTCCCTCCTGTGGAGGTCCGTCCACTTCTCGGACTTTTGTCCGTCTACTTTGTGGACTTAATAAAAATTTAACCCTCTTGGGGCTGTCCGTCTCAGTTGCGAACTGTTAATTACGTCCCTCCCGTGGAGGTCCGTCTACTTCGCGGACTTTTGGATTTTAAGCAGAGTCTGTAGGACAATAAATTTGAGTAAAAAATCATTCATTCTCCAAAAAGTACTTGCCCCCTTGGGCTTAAAAAGAACAATCATTGTAGCAAAACCAAAGTAAATAGCCTGCCCGTTGGGCTTATTGTAGCGGAAGCTTAAAGTAATCAAAAAAGTCTAAAAATAAAAAGATGCTCCAGGTGTTGTTCCTCAAGTCGTCATCTCTACTGGTAGTACCTCCGTAGGTGTTCTGTGTTCCAAGGGTGCTGTAGCTTCTACCCGTCCAGAGTTTCAAGGTGGTAGGTCCCTTTTCTTTGCCAAGATGAGATCCTGTATGGTCCTTCCCAGTTGGGGCCAAGTTTTCCTTGAGAGGGGTCTCTGGCCGCTCCCATTATTTTTCTCAGCACAAGGTCGCCGATCTGAAAGTCTCTCCGTCTGACATTGGAGTTGTAGTATTTTGCAATTAAGTTCTGGTATCGTGCTAGCCTCTGTTCTGCCGTAGCACGGACTTCGTCCACCAAATCTAGCTGGAGTCGCAGGGCATCCTCGTTGTTTTCATCGTTGTAATTCTCCACGCGATAGCTTGTAAGCCCTACCTCTGCCGGTATGACCGCATCTGTTCCATACGCTAGCTGAAACGGCGTTTCTCTTGTTGGCACCCTTACAGTTGTGCGATATGCCCATAGAATGCTTGGTAGTTCGTCAGGCCAGATGCCCTTTGCCCCTTCGAGCCGGGCCTTGATCATCTTGAGCAGGGTTCGGTTCGTGACTTCGACCTGTCCGTTGGCCTGCGGGTGTGCGGGCGAAGAATAATGGTTCTTGATGCCTAACTCCGAGCAGAAACTCCTGAATGCGTTATTGTCGAACTGCTTCCCATTGTCGGATACGAGCACTCTCGGTATTCCGTACCGGCAGATAATGTTCCTCCAAACGAAGCCTCGAATGTTTTTCTCCGTGATGATGGCTAGGGTCTCTGCCTCTACCCACTTGGTGAAGTAGTCGATCCCGACCACTAGGAACTTTAGTTGTCTTATCGCCGTTGGAAAAGGGCCCATGATGTCTAGTCCCCACTGGGCGAACGGCCATGGGGCCGTCATGGGAGTGAGCTCCTCGGTTGGCTGCCTTATCAGATTACTGAATCTCTGACATTTGTCACACCTCTTGACATAGCTTTGTGCGTCCTTTTGCATTGTGGGCCAGTAATATCCTGCACGGATAAGTTTGTGCACTAGTGATCGTGCGCCAGAATGGTTTCCACAGATACCTTCATGGACTTCCCTCATCACGTAGTCTGCCTCGTCAGGATTCAAACACCTCAGATATGGTCGTGAGAATCCCCTTTTGTACAGGATGTTTTTGATTAATACGAACCGTGAAGCTCGGACCCTCAATTTTCTAGCTGCTTCTTTCCCGTCTGGTAGCGTGCCTGCCCTCAGGTATGCTAATAATGGTGCGGTCCAATCGTTCGCAGAATTCACCTCATGCACTTCTCCGCTGTCAATAGTCGAAGATGTCTGGATGAATGACAATACCTGATCGGGGACCAGCATAAGCTCTGCTGAGGCTGCCCTTGCCAGACGGTCGACGCATTCATTCTCCTCCCTTGGGATTTGAACGAATCGTACTTTGAGGCCGTCGATCCGATTCTTTACCTTTTCTAGGTACCTCCTCATCCTCTCATTTTTGCATTCGTAGATGCCATTAATCTGACTTGTTATTACCTGGGAATCGCAATGTACGACCATGACTTCAGCACCTGCTGCTGCCGCGAGGTCCAATCCTGCCACTAATGCCTCATACTCGGCCTCGTTGTTTGTGGTTGAGTAATCTAATCGGATCATACATTCGATTTGGTCCCCGTCCGGGGTTCGAATTACCACCCCAACCCCTCCAGCTTGCCTGGTAGAAGAGCCGTCCGTGTGGATGCTCCATTCTCTGGGAGTGCATGCCCCCTTCTCTTCTGACGGGGTATACTCGGCGATAAAGTCTGCTACCGCTTGGCCTTTCAAGGCAGTTCGCGGGCGATACTGTATATCGAACTCGCTGAGCTCTATTGCCCATAAAGCCATTCGTCCGGCCGCCTCAGGGTTTCTCATGACTCTCTTCAGGGGTTGATCTGTCATGACGACGATGGCATGGGCTTGGAAGTATGGCTTGAGCTTTCTTGCCGCAGTCACCAGTGCGAAGGCCAATTTCTCCATCTGGGGGTACCTCTCTTCTGCCCCCCGAAAGCCCCTACTTACGAAATAGACGGGCAGTTGAGTCCCTTGCTCTTCTCTTATTAAGGCCGCGCTGACGGCTGCCCGCGAGACCGCTAAGTATATGTAGAGTTCTTCCCCCGACTTGGCCGGACTGAGGAGTGGTGGAGAAGCGAGGTACTTTTTCAGGTCCTCAAACGCCTTCTGGCACTCATCAATCCATTCGAACGACTTCCTTAAGGTGCGGAAGAACGGTAGGCATTTGTCCGTCGCCCTGGAGACGAACCGGTTTAAGGCTGCAATCTTTCCATTCAAGCTCTGCACCTCTTTCACCGTTCTCGGTGGTTTTAACTCCATGATGGCCCGTACCTTTTCTGGGTTGACCTCGATCCCTCTGTGGGACACCATGAATCCCAAGAACTTCCCTACCGTCACTCCGAACACGCACTTGCTTGGATTCAACTTCATGTTGTAGGACCTGAGGGTGTCGAACGTCTCCTGCAGGTCTCTAAGATGGTCTTGTTCCAGTAGACTTTTTACAAGCATGTCGTCGACGTACACCTGTACATTCCTCCCAATTTGGTGCGTGAACATTTTGTTCATTAGTCTCTGGTATGTCGCTCCTGCATTCTTGAGCCCAAACGGCATTACGTTGTAGCAAAATAGCCCTTAGCTTGTCACAAAGGAGGTCTTCTCCTGATCAGCATCGTCCATCCTGATTTGGTTATATCCCGAGAAGGCATCCATAAAGCTTAAGAGTTGATGCTTCGCCGTCGAGTCTACCAAAGTATCTATCCGAGGCAACGGATAGCTGTCTTTTGGGCACGCTCTGTTGAGGTCCGTGAAGTCGACGCACATTCGCCACTTTCCGTTTGCCTTCTTGACCATCACGACGTTTGCCAACCAGTCGGGGTAATAGACTTCTCGGATGAAATTTGCTTTGAGTAGCTTTTTTACTTCTTCTGCTATTGCCTTGTCCCGTTCCTGACCGAAGACACGCTTTTTCTGTCTTACAGGTGAACACGTAGGGTTCACATTCAACTTGTGAACCATAATGGAGCGACTGATCCCAGGCATGTCTTCGTGGCTCCAAGCAAAAACGTCCTGGTTCCCCCTTAGGAATGTCCTGAGGGCCTGTTGCACGGGCCGACTGGCTGAGGTCCCTATCCTAGTCGTGCGTTCAGGTCTTGATTCGTCCAGGATAATTTCTTCTAGTTCTTCGACGGGTTCTGCAGCGACCCGCTGTTCTTCTACGCACATCGTCTGCTGGTGATCGTCCACCTCCAAGGCGGCTAAGTAGCATTCGCGGGCAGCCACCTGATCTCCCCGCAGCTCCCCGACCCCGTACTCCGTGGGGAACTTGACCATCAGATGGTATGTTGAGGTTACGGCCTTCCAAGCGTTGAGAGTTGGTCGTCCCAGGATGGCGTTGTATGCGGACGAGCAATCGACTACGAGGAATGTTACCTCCCGTGTGATCTGCTGAGGGTAATCTCCCACCGTCACAGAAAGTGTGATTGCACCTAGCGGGAATACTCTACTCCCTCCAAATCCTACCAGCGGGGCATCCGTCGGCACCAGCTGTTCCCTATTAATCATCATTTGCTGGAACGCGGGATAGTATAGGATGTCCGCTGAGCTGCCATTGTCAACCAAGACTCGGTGCACGTTAAACTCCCCGGCCTGTAGAGTGACCACGAGTGCATCGTCATGTGGGTGATGAAGGCGCCGTGCATCTTCTTCCGAAAACCCGATTATGGGGCTTTCCTTCCAGGCTATCTTCGGAACCGAGCCTGTCAGTTGAACGTTTTGAACCATCCGGAGGTAGCTTTTTCTGGCCTTCTTGGATGAGCCTGCCGTTGTTGTTCCTCCTATGATCATTCTAATGTCTCCGATCGGCTGTCTGGGGCGCTCATTCCCTCTTTGAGGTTGCTGTTCCTGAGGAAGAGGATCCGTCCTTTCTTTCTTGACGAACTTCTGCAATTTCCCTTGTCTAATAAGGGCTTCAATCTGCTGTTTCAAGTTGTAGCAATCGGCCGTATCATGACCGTGGTCTCGATGGAAGCGACAGTACCTGTCTCTGGACCGCTTGTTGGGGTCGCTCTTGAGCTTCCCCGGGTAGGTCAGAACCTCTTCGTCCTTAATCTGCATTAGGACTTGGTCTACCGGGGCATTCAGCGGGGTGAAGCTTGAAAACTTTCTTCCTTGGGGTCCTGATCGTCGGTCGTCCCTTCGGTCCCCGGTCTTGAGTCTCTTCCTCTCTTGGTCCTGCCGGCTGTTTTCCTGTCGTTCTCTTTTCTTCGGCTTATCCTCCCTTGCCAGTAATGCGTCTTTCGCATTCATGTACTTCGTTGCCCTGTAAAGGACTTCCGTCATGGTTTTTGGGTCATTCTTGTATATAGAGAACAAAAATTTACCCTTTCGCAACCCGTTTGTGAAGGCTGCCACTAGTATCTTATCGTCGGCTTCGTCGATCGAGAGTGCCTCCTTGTTGAAACGGGTTATGTAGGATCTGAGCGTCTCGTCCTCCCGCTGCCTGATACTCATTAGGCATGCCGTCGATTTCTTGTACCTATGTCCCCCGATGAAGTGGGACGTGAACTGGGCGCTCAATTCCTTGAATGTGCTGATGGAGTTCGGTGTCAACCGACTGAACCAGATCCTAGCAGCTCCTTTCAGCGTGGTTGGGAAAGCCCTGCACATTATTTCATCCGCAACCCCTTGAAGGTGCATCAATGTTTTGAATGTCTCTAGGTGATCCAGAGGGTCCTTCAGTCCGTCATAATTGTCGATATTCGGCATCCGAAATTTGTGCGGTAGGGGGAAGGAATTCACGGCTGCGGTGAAGGGTGAGTCAGTGCGGTTGACTAGATCGTCAAGGTCACTAGAGACTCGCCCTTTGAGCGCATTCATCATAACCTCCATCTGTTCTCTCATTGCTTGCATCTCTGCGACGATGTGTGGAGGAGTTGCATCCGTGAGGGATGGCATGCTTACGTTCTGTCTCTCCGTCCCTGCTGGGGCGCGGCTGGCTTCAACTCTCTCCTGGTTTTTTATTGCAGCGCTGGTCCCTTCCTGGTCTCCCTGTAAGTCGTTTGGTGCTGCGTTCTTCTGGCGCAGCTGTTCTTCTAGGTCGTTGTTTTGCTTAGTGAGGCGCTCCACAGCTGCAGCAAGTGTCCGAACTTGTCTCTCGAGGGCAGTTGTGGGGGGTTCTACTCCTTGAACGTCGTTGGTGGTTGCCATTGAACGTGCGAGTACCATGCAACTCTTTTGTTCGGGAAGCGATATGGCTTATGAATCACGTATAAGCGCAAAGATTAATTCCCACAGACGACGCCAACTGATGATGCCGGAAAAACCACCAGTGAGCCACACAACTCCCACGCGTTCGAATGTAAACCTACACAACAAAAGGAAGAGAAAAACCTTGCGAAGAGCACCGGTGTGGTGCCGGCCGAATACCCTCCGAAGGTTAAGTCAGAAAGATTCTCACAACTCTAGAGTGCTAGAGAGGGTCAATTAGGCGTACCTTGATTTGTGAGGGTATCGAGGCTTTTATAGTAGTAGAGTGTTGAACTCTCTTTCTTGGAGTAGAAGTCTTTTCCATATAGGAATCTTCATACGCGTAAATTGCGGAATTGTTTCCTTATAGGGTTTTTCTTTATAGAATCCTAGACTTGATGGACAAGATTTCCCTTATGAAGAGAATCTATTAATGTGCGTATCATATAAGATCTAATTGGTGTAGAGATTTCATTTGTAGGCTTTATAATTCAACCGGCCCACCTAAACTCGGCCCACAAGATGTGTCCCGTCAGGCCAAAGGCCCGTCAGGATGAGTCCGTCATAAATACACGCGGATTTCTCCCTCTTCAGTTAGTCTAGGGTTTAGCTTGTTATATATACCCATATTATCGTTCATTGTAACACAGGATTTATACTACACTCTCATATAATAAAAATGTAGCTCTCAAGATTTCCTCCATAAACGTAGGCTGTTAGAATGAACCACATAACCTTCATGTTCTTGTGTTATCTATTTTATGCGTTCGCTTCTGCATCTATTCTAACATATTTAACATAGTATGTCAATGCTCATATTCAGTATGGTATCTGAGAAAGACAAAGGATTTTTTTTTTTTTTTTTTTTTTAAAAAGTCAGATTTGATAAGGGCTTGAATTTGTGATGGTGCTGCAGAAGGAGGTTCACAGGGTTAATAGATATGGGGTAATAGTGTTAGAAGTATGTGGTTAAATGATTAAATTTACCATATCTCAATAGCTTAAACTTTTAGGACAATCGATAATTTAACCTGGTATCAGAGCAGGAGATCCGAAGTTCGATTCTTGTTTTCATTAAAAGGTAGTTTCGGCCCACACTTGAGGGGAAGTATTAGAAGTATGTGGTTAAATGATTAAATTTACCATATCCCAATAGTTTAAACTTTTGGGACAATCGGTAATTTTACAAATAGATCTGAAATGGTAGTAGTCTTACGATACTATGCAAGCTTCTAATGGTGGAGGAGAAGCCAGAAAAGACTAAGATAGTAAATAAAAGGCCGAGAAAGATAGGATTGCAAATTAATCAGAGGCTCTGTGACAATGGTTTGTGAAAAGGTAGTGGTCTTGTGGTGTGATGTAACGGTATTAGTATGAGGCTAGAGAAAACAAATTTAGCAGAGAAACATTGAGAAAGACAAAGACTGCTCTTGAACATACTGTAAAGACAGAAAACCATGGCCACAAGAAGGTGGCTCTGAAACCATGTTTTATGTTAGCATTGATATACCATGTTGAATATATTAAAATAGATGGGGAAGTGGAAATATAAAATAGAGAACACAAAAATTACGTGGTTTAGCCTAATAGCCTACGTCCACAAAGAAAACTTTAAAGGCTACATCTATATTAAATGAGAGCAGCCCTTAAAATAATATTAATATTAGAGAACACAAGAACACAAGGACATAAGGATTTCATTATAATAGCCTACGTCTACAGAGGAAACCTTAAGGGCTATATCTTTATTACATAAGAATGTAACACAAATCTTTTGTTACAATGAACAATAACATGGGAATATATAGTAATATAAACCCTAGACTAATCATACATTAACTATGGTTGATAGGCATATAATACAAGTAGTAAACTTGTCTTGCACACAAAGTAGGATTAAGCTTGGACTTATTACATTGAACTAATTTATCTGTAAAACTCAACACTAAGAGCATTACTATCAGGTGTGCCAAATGCGAAATATTTGGCATTTGGCACACCAAACACCATAAACCAATCCTCATCAAGTATTTCAAATCTCAAAAATTTTGGTATAAGGCTACAGTACATTCTCAAATATGAGACGGTACGGACATCAATGCCAAAAAAAATTTTGCTTATTTTATTTACTTTTTCTCTCTCCTCCCAACACATATCTCTCTCTTTGTCTGCAACACATATCTCTCTCTCTGTCTCTCCGTCTAGTTCTCTCATCGCCCTCTCTATTCCACTTTCACCATGCCACGCCGATCTCACCACGCCACTGACCCACGCAGCCGAGTTTCGTACCATCAACATGCCACGCCACGCCGCCGAGCTTGCCATGCCATCCACCACGTCATTGGAACCTCCCACCATCGGATCACTTTCGATCGACCTACAGTGGTGGGTTTTGCTTTTGGGTTGTTGTGGCAGTGGTTGTTGGTGGCCGTTGTTGCGGCAGTGGTGGTTGTGCTGCTGTTGTTATTGTTGTTGTTGTTGTTGATGATGGGGAAGAGTTAATATATTATTTTAATATGTTGTAACTATTATTTTAATGTATAGAATTGAAGAATAAAACATGTGATGAATGAGATATCGTAAAATGATATAGTAAAATAATAAAGTAGACTTTTGATGTGTCAAAATGACCTTTTTTATAATAATAATAATAAAAATAAAAAATAAAAAATAAAAAACTGATGGTAATGCTCTAAGAACCCTTACAACAGCAATCAAGTTTTGCAACGGAACTTGTTGCTAGTAATGTTGTGGCTATGCACGGCCATATAAACAGCACCAGGAATTATAGGAACAGAATTGTTGGCTAAATTGTTATGGGCTTCTTTCCACCATCATCTTTTCTTTGATTATAAAATATAATTGCTTCTTCTTGAAAATTGTAGTCTGTTTACTAAACGTTGGTGTTTGACAACAACGCTACCATCACTATCACCTTAGGTCTTGTTAGAATTATGGTCACGTTATTATTAAATTTACAATTTTCTAATAACCTAAATATTTGAGACAATAAGTAATTTTATCATCATATAAATTTAAAATATGTTTGCATTTTCTCGTTTAAAAGTTGGAATCCTATATGTTGAGCTCCACGTGTTAGGAATAATTTGAACTTGCACATAAGAAGGTGTGTTAAAATTATAATTTAGTTATTAAATTCATTAATTTTTAATAGTTTTAACTTTTAGAATTATCAGTAATTTATCACATCTCTCCACTGTTACCACATCTAGATAATAAGATACATTAAAAACTAGTAATTGTTTATATTTTAAATTGAGATCAAATTCTGTAAGGATGTGATGTAAAATCAATGTTTTACCTCTCCAATTCCAACATATCACATCATTTTATCATATATTTAAAAATAAGTACAACTACACCCAATCAATTCTAATACTCATATATATATATATATATTTTTTTTTTTTTTTGAGAATCAAAAAAGGGTGGCTCATGTGTGATATCATAACCGACCACACCTCACGGATACATCGCCTGTGAGTACCACCAGCACATAATGGTGCCCGCGACTATATAAATTCAACCAAATTAGAAGTTTATTGAGATATTATGTGTGGTAGGATGTATTGAATTTTAAGAAAAATGTCAATGTGGTAATCTCTTATTGGATGTTGTAAAACATAGGTTTTACACTCCATCTTTACTGAATTCGGACTCTTTTAAATTATATATTTCATCCAAGAGTATAATTAAATTTAAGATTGCTCAAGGGAAACATTAAAGTAGACATAAACTTACGAATCATTCTCTCCACTCTTGCTTGAGTGCAATTGTACAAAATTTGATTACCTGTGCAATCCAAACACCAGTATTCACCCCTCAAGCAATCTTGAGCTTAACTTGAGCCAACTTACAATTCTTTAAATTCTTTTGATAGTATATTGACAAACTTTCTTACTCAAAAGCCTAGCTCTAACATATTGAAAACCAATTGAATTTTTCGCATGGAATTTACAAACCTAAAACCTAAGTAGGAATTAAAGTGAGAGAAAGTTGTTCTCCTGCCTAGTTTCTAAGTAGAAACTTTCTCTCAATTTGTTCTAACATGCTGATTTTTTTGGTAGAATCTTTCCTTTATCTTGATGTTGATAAAAAAGTTTGCTCTTATTAAGTGTCTGATCTACCTCTCGCCAAACGTTGGAGATAGAGATTGTGGTAGCGAAAGACAAAAAGTACAAGGGGGTCATTTAAGGTTGGAGGCCCTGCTCTTTTAGGAGCTAAATCGTTTTTTCAAGAGTGGTTCAGTGTTCATTCCTCGTATGGCCACATTATTGGAGACATCCTTGCTCAAGCTGCCTTCTTTTCTTCTTTTGAATTTTGTTATGTTAATCGGTCATGTAATAAAGTAGCTGATTCAGTGGCCAAACGTGCTAAGTCAAGTCCAGACTTGCAAGTTTGGTTGGAAGACTGCCCCCAGGACGTAGTCATTTTGGTCTTAGATGATGTTTCTTAATTTTCTTTTTAAAGTTTAATAAAAGCCCAGCCCAACTTCGGGTCTGGTTTCTCAAAAAAAAAAAAATAAATAAATAAATAAGAGTGGTTCAGTGTTAATTGGCAAAGAACGATGAGAACAAAATTGAAATTGTAAGATGCGTGTCTGAAACCCAAAAGCGTGGCTGAGCCGCTCATTCCAGAGAAAGTGTCAAAACTAAGATGTATAAATGTCAAGACATTCTTCTTGGAACCTAGGCCTCCCAATAAAAAAATCCAACCTTTTTTTTTGTACTACTGGACATGGTTTATTCTTTGCACCTTGTTATTACGTTCACAATATTTTTACAATATTTTCACAACAAATTACAGGTAATTAGTTGTTATTGGTTTAAATTTGAACCTAAAACTAAAATTACATTTTTATCCCAACAATAACAATCAGTAATAACCTATCATTTAAAATTTGTTATAAAAATATTATGGACATGTCATTTCTGTAAACAAAAATAGACTCCTCCTGAAGTTAAGTTTAGTGGGGTGGTCTTAACTCTCACTAGCTGTGGAATCATCCGGGACCATGCGCATTATTCCTTGAATACGATAGGGCTGCGAGATTTGCCAGCTGGCCTGTAGGGACGGGTGAACAAGTCTATTCCAGTATTTATTGGCAGGGCGTGCTTAACTTAACTATCTACGTTCCATTTTTTTTTTTTTTCCCGAGAATACTAAGTAAAAAATTTTCATTTTTACTCCTTATGTTTGGATCCGTTTTTATGCTAACCATCTTATGTTATTTCCATTAATAATTTGGCTGTTAAATGTCTTTCATATTTAACTATTTCATAATTTTAGCTATTTCAAAAAATACCGACTCTTAAATTCCGTGGAAGGTAGCATATAGAAAATTCGTTGTTCTAACCTTGTAGGCATAAAAATATATTATATAGGGTCATATTAAATATGAATGACCAAAATAAAAATAATCCCAAATTTTAACAGCAGAAGATGTACTTTACTTTAATCACCAAACTCTCACAATTAACTTAAGATTTGAGGAGTGAAAACATTCATTTCATCCCGTGAGGAAGATGATCATTTCCTACTCAACAATTAACAAAAATGTGAAATTCGGTGTGTTCCTAGACTTGGAAAATACTATAAGAATATGATTTGTGTCACCTAAACAATTTGTGATTGGTGATACATGTCAGTAGCTTGTAAGGTTTAGGCAATAAGGTTTGTAGTATATCTATCATCACTTATCTAGACTTGCTGCCTCCAAAGTTTAGCAAGGATCAAGGTTCTCCAAAAGGCACGGTCCTCTAAAGCTATTTTTTAGTAACTACTATATGGAATAAAAAAGCGTGCAGCTTCGGGATGGAGATATCGAATAAAAAAAGTAAACAAATGAGAGAAAAGAAAGAAATAAGACAAGCTAAAGTGGCCACATCACCAGTTTGAATTAGTTAGCCGACCAACCAATCCAATGACTTCCATTTTACGTCTTGAATCTCTTGATGTGATATGCTCATTGAACACGTACCTGATATCATTGGCAGCATGGAAAGTGGAAACATCACCTTACTCCTTAGTATGTATGGGACAGCTTACTGTTATATTTACTTGATCCAAGCAGAGCTAATAGTAATATACTTCCTTGCAGCGTGTAACACTTTCAATGGGTAGCATCCAAGCAAGTTGGGTAAAACGAGCAAATGAATGAATCATGATGACAAACGAAGTCATTAACAGCAATTTCAGCTACTGAACATGCCTAATCAAGGGAGCTGGAAAAAGAGAACCATCGGCTTCCCAGGAAAACAGTAAGGAGCACCTACCATAGCAATTTTCGCCCACAATAGGACATGCACTCGCACTGACCTAGTCATGAGAACATAGACCAGTTACCACTCTCGTGCTTTCAAATGTTAGAATGAGTTCCTTGGTCTCATAATCCACAAAAGACTGCCCTGGTTATTCCAGGGAAAAAAGGAAAAATATTCAGAATCTACTAACACACAAAACACACTCTCAACCTCAAGAATCAACATAATAGGTATAAAACCAATTAAAAAGTTGAAACAAATTGGTTCTGATTACAGCTAGGAGAATTGCATACAACCAAGACCAAAAGCTCAAGTATATATATCCCACGACATTTTTCTATTACAATATAGCCACAAAGTTCCTAATAAAAAGAGAAATTCCCGCAATTTAAAAAGGCATAACCACAATCCAACTGTCTTTAAAAAGAACTAGATAATATTCACCCCTGCATCCAGAATTGCCAGTGCACAAAACAACTCCCCAGGAGCTTTATGCCTACAATTTAAGAAACAAGAAAAAGAAGAACCAACCATCAAAATTAGAAGTGCCTTATAATTTTGTACAATAATGCACAACTAAAAGAATATATCTCTCCCAAAATAGAAGAGGAGAAAACAGGAAGCAACAGGATAGAGAAAATGATGGCTAAAATAAATTTTGAACATAGTAAATTTGACAATCAGTGTCAAAACTTACCTTGTTTGCAATGTTGCTAGAGAGCCAATCCAAACCCTCATAAAGCCCCTCTCCTGAGGTTGCACAGGTGCTCTGGATGTACCTGGAAAGACCATGAATCATATTAGAACCACTTCGGACAAAAGATATTGTTATGAATTACAGCATTGTAACATGAACATAAAGCATACCAGTGACGTTGCCGGAGAGAGTGGAGGCCAAGCTTATCAGTAATCTCCGCAGCATTCATTGCGTTGGGAAGATCTTGTTTGTTAGCAAATACAAGCAACACTGCATCTCGCAGTTCGTCCTAAAACAATATAGCATTAAATTATATAATAATTTAAAAATTCAACATTAAAGAGTTTCCATCATTACTAGCAATTTTTTTTTTTATAGGATTACTAGCATGCTTATGATATATTATCATGCCATTGTATTTACCATGAACATATTGACTCCAAATTCTATCCACTAATTAAAAATCCTTTTTTTATAGGTATGACTATCTTCAACCCAGTTTATAACAACATTTTAACTCCCATCTGAAATACCTCATTCAACATCCTATGCAATTCATCCCTCGCCTCAACAACTCGGTCTCTGTCATTGCTGTCCACCACAAATATAAGACCCTGTGTGTTCTGAAAGTAGTGCCTCCACAAGGGACGGATCTGTAAAACAAACAAAAAAAAAAAATCATGATCAATCCATTATAAGGTAACTTTTTTAGGGAAAAAAGGAGATCTCATCCAAAAGAATCAAACTTCAGGCCTAAAAAGCAAGTGAGGAACCAAAATCTAACGGTATTTATGGGCATAAAAATCCTTTCAATTGTTAAGGATGAGACTGAAAGAAGGATCTCAACTCCATACCTTGTCCTGGCCCCCAACATCCCAGACAGTAAAGCTGATGTTCTTGTATTCCACAGTCTCCACATTGAAACCTGTAAATGAAGCATATTTGCTAAATAACACTAATCCACCAAAATTTAATCAAGACTATATCATAAAAGTTTTCATATTTTTTTTTATAAGTATCATAAATCCTGCCCACTTAATGGAAGAATAAAAAGGAAAGAATAAGAAAACAATCAGAAGAGCCTCACCATATAAAACTGGTTGCTTTATACATTCTCTTTTAAGTGATTTAAGTGAACCATAAAATTTTATCTTCATCAATTCTTTATATATGCTTAAATACATTTAAGTGATTTACGCATATATCATGATTGTTTCCAATCTACTGAAGAGTACTAGAATACTGAGAATTTTCATATACTCATGTAATTATGTGCCCCTACAACAAAAGAAAATCAAACAACAAACTTAAAAAGATGTCTTAGGCCTGTTGAACAAGCTGTGTACTTCCATGTGCAACAAACACACAACTCCTAAACTACAAAATATTTAAACACAGATGTCGATTAGAGCATCAAGCACACAAGCCTCTTAGAACCTAGGCAAAAAGTGCAAGCACGCACCTAACTAAACTAAAGAGGTCAGGCCTTGGTACAATGGCAAGTCTCTTCCACCAAAAGGGATAAATCCCAAGTTGGAATCCAAAAATCAGCCTCTCAAAAACGACAGGAATAAGGTTGCCTACCAATCACCTCTCCCAAACCCCACAAAAGTAAGAGTTTTATGGACTAGGTACAACCTTTTTTAATGAATAATAGCCTCTAGTAGAAAGATTCATGACATAATGGGGAAAAGTTAACAAGTTTGCCCATTAGCTCAAATAGATAGTGCAATTGCACAAATTTTGTAGGTTCAATTTTCTTAGATTTTTTTACATAGGAAATTTGAAAATAATTATCAATGGACAATACAATAGTAATTTAATCATATAAAGTTTCGAACATAACATTTTAAATAATTCTCATGATTTATAGAAAACAAAATTATGATAGTTATTATCAAAATGAGGTATGTCAATGAAAATAAATCCAAAATGCAAAGTTCAAAATGCACAAGAATAATAACTTATCCTTGTATGTGTCTTTTGATAAGCAAACAAAAAGTTCAAGAATAGTATTTGTATAATAAATCAATGATCAATGTCATTTCCTTCAAAACCGAATGGGTGATTTCAAAGATTCATATATATTATGTAGCAAAAATAAAAAGCACCTAAAAAGCATGCCTAAGGTGCATTTCGCTAAACGGGCTTCATTTTGGCCAAGCAAAGGGCTTAGTTACACCTTGGGGTTTTGAGATTTAATCTTTAAGCGTGCCTAAACAACAGAAATACTTCCCAAAAAAAAAAAAGGCACACCATCCAATTACTTCATCTAATTTCTACAACATTAAATAGGCCTTTCTAAAGTGGTGAGAACCACAACCACAACCACAAACAACAGAATATTGAAGAAAAACTACCTGAACTAGAAATGAAAGAAGATAATGTAAAGAGCATTATCATCACACTTAAAATCATGCAACACATTTGAGTATATCACGGTATGCTAGAATCTCTCAACATTGGAAGTGTCACAAACTTATATCAATTGTTAACAAAAACTAGAAATGAGCACCGGAAAGCGAATCGATTGAGGAACTCACCAATGGTGGGAATGGTTGTGACGATCTCGCCAAGCTTGAGCTTGTAGAGAATGGTGGTCTTACCAGCAGCATCGAGACCAACCATCAGAATTCGCATTTCTTTCTTGGCAAAAAGCCGGCTGAACAGCTTCGTGAATGTCAGCCCCATTTCTGGTCCCGGCTATGGATCCCTACACATTTTTACACTCAGATTTAGCATATCGCAATATCAATAATCATCATCAATCACAATTCGGATTTGATAAACTTTCCTCATGCAAATCTAAGCTGATAAATCTCATAATAAACATATGTTTTCAACTGGATCGCACAGATCCGAGAATAAAAGTAGTATCATCACCGTCCATACAGACACATCAAGCACCATTAGCGAAATCAGATTCCATTTTCGAAGAAAAATTACATGCATGCAGAACTAAATACAACAGATCCGAATGAATTTCACAACAAAACCTTCAAATCACCAAAAAAAAAAAAAAAAACCTTCAAATCGAACCTAGAAATGAAGCGGAAATCCATAACAAAACCGAATGGAAAAAATTCACAGGAAAAAATTTCAAATCACAGAAGAAGAGATCGTGTCGAAATCGAACGAAATTCAGAAAAACTTTTTTCAGAGGAAAATGAATCAAAAAGCAAGCGAGCAAGCAAGCATTCACGATTATTCGAAGAAAGAGAGAAAGAAAAACGAGGCTTTTGGAATTTTACCTTCGAAGAGAGAGAGAGCTTCGCAGAGGGATCTAGTGAGAGAAAACGCTTAGAGAGAGAGAGAATGAGCTTTACAGGAATGCGTGAAATGGGGAGTGGTGAAGATCGTCAACTAAAGGTTTGGGCTTTTTATAAATCGAAAAACCAGGGGCTCTTCTGCTTTCTTTGCTGCAAATTTATTATTATTATTAATTTTTTGGTGAAATGACGAAAATGACCTTGTGGATCGTGCGTGGATATGGGGGTTACGTTGTCTGTCCAATGGGTGACAGCCACGACACTAAAAAGGCAATGCCCAGAGGACCAAAGAGGGTCTCCTGATTTGGAAAGTTGACTGACGATAATGCCCTTAAATTTTGCGGACTTTTATTTAATTTCTATTTGGAACAACTTATTTAATTAAAAATTAAAAATTTTTTGTGGAAACTTTGTACCGGAGATAAACCTAAAAGTTAATTGAAATAATAAATTAAGGACAAAACTTAGGTTAGGTACTATTTTTTAGGTTTCTCGTTTAAGATTCAATCATATGACTACATAATTAAAAAATACACTTTCATCTTATGTAAAAAAATTCACATGGCAGAATCTTAAAAGAAGAACCTAAAGAACAACACTTTTGTAATATGCCTACATCTTGCCTATAAGCTAAATAGTAAAAAAATTTGACTTTTTAAGTCAATACCAAACGCAACCTTAATAGAAAAATATTAATAAACGCCACTTTGATAACGGATTATTTTAGAAACATTTTATATAAAAAAATTAATATTTTGACAATTTTTTTTATTTTTATAAAAATTATGTCAAACCTTTCTTAAAATATTTTGTTAATAATTGCGTGACCCTAATTAATACAGTAAAGGGAGAGAATGTCAGTTGCTTGATGGATTTAATTGGTTAATGCGATGTCAATTTACCAGAGGAGTAATTGTGTTACCAACTGGGAAAAAGCAGGAGAATTTTTTATAAGCAAGTCGTTTTTTTAGTTCCAATTCAAAGTCAATTTTTGAAAGCCACAGATTTAAATAAGAAAGAGAAATGGGAGAGAAGCTCAGTTGGCTTTTTTTTTCTTTTTTTTTAATAATTCTAGAAGCTCAGGTTAAGTAATTAGAGAGAGGAAAAATGTTAGATGGTGTGGATTACTTAAGAAAATAAGAATCATATGCAATCACTGTTACACTTTTGAGAAAAAAAAAAAAACATACATGATACATGCCATTTTTTTGGGGGGAGGGGGGCAAATGACAGAGGGGTTTAGGGAAGTGAGATCCGCTCCAAAACTTAAGAGAAACAGCAGTCTCTCCCTTAAGATTTGGAGAAAATCAATACATTAGTCCTATTAATAATAGTAACAAAATGTTCTAAAATTTGAAAAGATTTCATTGACCAAACCTTAACTATGATTGTTGGTTAGTGAAAGCTTTTTAGGTTAAATATTGTCCTTCCTTGCTACCAAACTTCCAAAAAAAAAAAAAAACACTTCAAATAGAAACTCCAAAACATACCCGCAAATCTAGTTGTCTAGCTATACCATACACACTTTACCAACTTTCAAAATTTAGAATATTCCATTACTGTTACTAATGGAATGATCAATATGTTGTTTTTGTTGGAATCTCAAAGAAGAAAAGTATCATTTTTGAATTCAAAAAAACAAAAGTATCATTTTTGAATTCAAAAAAACAAAAGTATCATTTTTCCAAACCCCTAAAGGGAGGTTTTTATAATTAACTATTTTTTATCCTATCCATGGAAGTAAAAGGAAGGCATAAACAAACCCCAATTGAACCAAAGATGACTTCATCCTTGATACACATACAATCAACATAAGATTCCTGTTACTTATTTAGCTTAGCCAAATCACTTCAAACTCAATCCAACTCAAACATACTTAGAACAACCGATCAAGAGTTTAGCTCGAGTAAACCTAAGATTGGTCAACTTAAATATGTGAGTAAAAAACATGTACCCAAGAATCTCGCTTATAGTTACACTTATTACCTTAAAATTACCTCAACAACAAGAACCCTAAATAAAAATCACTCATAAATTGCTATCAAGTGTCATTATAAACCAAGCTCTAGGTCATTATCAAGGTATACATTGATTATCAAAAATCTATCAACTTTCTTTCCCAAAAAGAGATTTTATACTGACTTTAACATTAGAGAGTTGTGATCAATACAACATTGACAATTTGATATCTTTCCAACTTTTCTTTTCTTTTTTTACGAGTATCCATTACTGATGTCAACTATACTATTAATTGATCCATCAACCCCTCTCCTTTAGGCACAAAATCATGCAATATTAATTGGATCTCCTGCTTTAGACCACTAGAATCCATGCAATAGATTAGAAACAAAATTTCTTCACTTTTTGATTTTTCAATACAGCCACCAAGAGTTGCAACTCTACCTTTCTCTCGTATCCGCCCAAAGATAAATCATTTTGGAAATTGGACCTCAATAATAATGGTTACTTCATAGTCTAAACAACTTATTCGGCCTATCACAATTAATATGTTATCTATAGTCAACTCCAAAATTATGGATTTGAGATTTTGTTGTTATCATTGTTGTCATCCACAAGACCAATCTTGGAAAATGACTAAGAAATTTCTCTAGAAAGTACAGATATGAACACTCAAAAATGTTTATGCTGAAAATTTGTGTTGAGGGTCATATTTGAAGAACCAGCCCAACTCAGCAAGGCGGGCAATGAGAGTGGCAGGTACAGAATAAAATTATTAGGCTCAAGCGGCAGGAAGAATAAAACACAGGTCCATAACATGAGTAGATGGGTCTTGAGAAAGCAAATGGGCCCAAAGGGCCCGGAAAGAGAGAAATAACACCCATGGGCAATGTATGGTATGAGAAAGCAAGAATGGGCCGTGACAGGCCCAAAGTAATGAAAACAAAGAAAGTAGGGGTTGATGGCAAGCCCATGAGCCCCAAGGATGAGTATACAGTAGTTGGGCCGGGGAAGCCCAATGAAATTAGTAAAAAGCCCATGGGAACAAAGAATTGAAAAGGGACTAAGGAGCCCAAATGGGACAAAGGAGCCCAAAAGTGATGAAACGGGCCAAGGATGCCCAAGAGAATGCAATGGGACAAAGGAGCCCGAAAACAATGGAATGGGCCGAGGAAGCCCAAGGTAAGTAAAAAGAAGGGCCGCAGGCCCAAAAGGAAAAGAAGAGGGATGATAGAGCCCACAAGCAAAAAAGAACACCAGCAGACTCTCTTGAGTCACTGGAGGAAAGAATGGAACGGCAGGCTCTAAAAGAAGGCCTAGCAGGAACACATCATTACGACAGGAAGCGCTAGGTAATAAGATAAGGCGAGAACACGAACCAGGGGATGGGCCAAGAAAGATGTGAAGACCCAGCATTAACAAGGGCCCAACTCCAGGGGACACAGAACGCCCCAGCCCGCGAGGGAAAATGAAGAAGTATGGCAGACAAATGCAAGCAAAGCTTCAGAACACAGTAAACGCATGGGCCGCAGGCAGGCCCTTTTCAAACGTAATTAACAAGAAAGCATACACAAAGCCCAGGCATCACCAGCCTGTACCCAGCCAATATGGGTCATGGTGGGGCCATGGGCCAGTGGAAAAAGGTAAAGGGGGTGCGGTTTGGTGGTGGGGAGGAGGGAAAAGTTCTATTTCACGGTCTCTGCCCAAACCCTTTTGGAGGTATGTCCTGCTGGGATGACAAACCGCCCAAAAGAGGTAAAATTGGGGAGAAAACGTTAGGTGCATGCCATAGGAAGAGAGAGAGAACATTTAAAGCCACGGCAGGAGAACAGTGCCACGGCGGACAGAAACAAAACTCACCTGTCTTTGTCTGGCGAGGGTAAGCAGAGTGCAGACGGTGGTCGGCAAGCATACCCAGACCAGACAAAAGCCGTTAAAGGGTGAAATGGTAAAAGAACAACCACGGCAGGCCCTATAAAAGGAGCCTTGCCATGCCCTGTAGAGGGGACCGAAAAACAGAGGAGAAAATCATAGAGAAAAAAGGTTGAGAAAAAGAAAAGGAAGAGAAGAAAAAAAGATAAGAAAAAGCAACTTGTGAGTATAGAGGCATGCACCAATAGATCATTTCCCCCCTCTCCTCCTCAAAGTCACACTTTCTCAAGAATAATTAAGTAAAAAAAAGGGGAAACTCCCTTCGGACACCTAACATTTAGGTCCGATTCCCTCAAAGCTATTAACCCCCACGGCAGGATATTCTCCTAGGAGGTTAATCTCATTGAGAGGAAACGTTCTTCCTCTTTGAAGGATTGTTATCACGGGCTTGATTCTTTTACCGAATAATTATTAAGCCCTCTTTAGTTGTTTAATCCGTTGTTTTTCCTTAGAACGCTATTATTATTATTATTACTGTTATTATTGTGATGCTCGGTCGTTGCCATTATTAGCTGTTGTGCTTCGTTGTTTTCACCTTTATTGTCATTATAACCTGCCTGCCGTAATCTCTTTTTCTTTGCAATAACTCTGTTTGCCGTAAGAGTGAACCTGGCAGCCTAGGCCAAGTTTGCGCCAAGCCAGCCCAAAGTGAGTTTCAGTTGGGCCGGTCTCGACTCCCTTACCCAGAAAGAAAGAAAAAGAAAAGAAGCAAATACTAGGGCCCATCACCGCAGGAAACAGCCCAGCCCGAATATAAAAAAAGAGGCTCTACAATTTGCATGGAAGGTTTTGTTTGTCAAGACTACCCTTGCATCTTGTTTCCCAAATGAGCCTTGCTATAGGTATCGAAAAATTCACCCCCTTTACCATTTAGTTCACTTGTATCCTACCATAATACACACAGCAATAGGGATTCAAAAAAAAAAAAAATATTGGTGAATTTTATGTGCCATAGACTTTTTATTCCCAAATATCAACAAAAAGTAGTCCTTTTATGCGACATGCCCGAGAAAACCACCCTCCACCTCTTCACATAATGTCCCCTCGTTGGCTTAACTCCCATTGCCCATCCACCGTTACTACCTTCCAGTTTTGAATGCTCCATATTACACTACATACACAATAAAATGTAATAACATTTTCATAACAGTTGAGATGTAAATCCACCATAAGTATAAATGAAGTTATAAAATACCATATCTAAACCCACCATAACTAAAAATAAGGGCATTGAGAAAATATTGTGGCATTTTGTTGTGTACCTAGACTTTCTATATAATACTATATCTCTTCCAAACACAAGCTATTCTTAAACCTCCCCTCTATGTAGACCCAAAACATGAACTCTTTGTTGTCGTCCTTGGTGACCAACTGTGGTTTCACGAAAACATAGTAAAAGGTGTATCAACTTCCCCTCAACATGTCCTTGTCAATTGGCTGAGAGTATATACTTTCCACGAACAATCATTAAGAGTTTACTTTTTCTTTTTCTCCACCGCTCTTTCGCCACTCCAATATAGTCTCTTCCTTCAGGCTGGCACATAACATATTTTAACATTGCTGTAAGAAAACAAAGTGTTTTCCTTGCTGTTGTTTGGTGTAATCACAGAGGATACAACTCATAGTTGGGTTGATTTATTTGTCTATAATGACTCTGTAGGCTGAAGCTAGAGCTGCACTACTTGTTGCCAAATGTGTTTCAGACACGGCTAGATCATATTATTTTTTAGAGGTGCTTTGCTTTTAAGGTCTATTTGGATACTGCTTATTTGCTGAAAATTAAGAACTTATTGTTGAAAACACTGTAATAAAATAATTTTAAAAGGTCTAAATAATGCCTTGAAATCCAAAAATGCATTGATATGCACATTTTTGTGTTTTTGGCTAGGTCGTGAACAATGCCGCGACCTAGCCAAAAACACAAACATGGAAACGTGGAAACTGCCGCTATCCAAACTCACGCTTAATGTCATCTATCTTAAATGACACTAACTCTTTTGACAATCTTTAAATTTTATTCTTCCTCTCGTGTATTTAGTTACATGCTAATGCCTCACCTATTTTTTGGGCCCCTTTTGTAATAGATTTGGCCCCTCCCCATCTCCAATCTCCCAGACCCACTTCTTTTGGCAGGGAGAGTTTGATCTCATAATCATCTTTTATTTATCTCAAAAGTTATTACCAAAAAAGAAAAAAGAAAAAAAAAAGACGGTGTATCACTAAACATTTATTATTGACGCAATAGTAAAAAGATGATGGGATGAATTCAAATTAGATGTGTAACTTTTATTTACACGTGTTACAGAGTTTCTATACATTTCAATAAAGTTATATCATACATATTTAGATTCAAACCTAAATAAGATAAAAAGAAAAATAAAAGAACTTAGATATACTGTTATATTTAGATCCAAACCTAAATCAGATAAAAAGAACAATTAAAGAATTTATATATACTGATAATCAACTTCACTGCCCTTTTTTTTAGGGGTGTGTTTTTCTCCCATCCTTCAGGATGACATTCAAGTCTGCATCTTCAAAAGGTCCATTTCAACCTTAAAATTGCGGCTACTAATCTGAAACTTAAAAGAGAAGGGAAAGCAAAAGAAGTGATTTCAGATATTCAATTCGTCACTTCACATATTACCAAATTACTTCCCTCAAATTTTCGCGTAGGACCAAAGATTCAGTAAAAAATCTAGTAAAAGAGTCCAACTAGGGGGAATTTGGAAAACCCTAAACATGTGCATGCCGTAGATGCGTACAAAAAGAGGTCAGGAGAATATAAACCCATACCAAACTGGTTGGTTGTGATGCAGATACATAGCATGTGAAAAAGGTTTGAGATGGTCCTTATACCAAACAATATGACAACTATGGTTCATCCAAATAGAGAGTCAAATATATTGCTTCAAATTCACTAAACAAGGTATACAAAGAAATAAATTACCATAATTCCTATGGTTGTTAAAGATGATTGCTATCATATTCTCTATCCTTCTTGTCTGTCTTTTTTAAGATCCATCCAGAGTATCAGCTGGAGAGATGTCATATTCAACCGGTTAATTATAAACCCTAATAAAAAATAAAAAATAAAAATGACAAGATTTGGTTATAAGTTCAACTTAGCTGAAGCTTGTATTTTCAGCAAAACATACAAATTAACTCTAACTTAATTCATTAGTTATGCCAGAAAAACACAGGTTCATTTCCAGTAAACCTGTTTGGAAGAATATGCAAAAAGTGCAAACTGAAACTTAAAGACACTAGAAATCACCTGGCTATTTACAAATGCATTTACAATACCCAAATTGTTTCGGGGATCAGCGCCAGTATTGAGCCCACCGATGAATGGTCTCAACCATTTGAGGAAACAATGCACTAACACTCTCATTGATAAGATCCTGGAAAAAATGTATGCAGGCTTCATCATCCAAGTCTAAGCGGAACTTCTCCTGGAGCTGTATGACATCAACATTCCCAGTTAAAACACAAAACACAAACAAATGTTTACTCTAATTAAAATGAGATTACAAACATAAAGAAACTCACCTTAAGGATTCCCTTCTCAGGGTCAGAGGCTATGTCAGGAATGTTGGAACCCGCCATGAGATGAAACAGATTTAAAATTAGGTTACTAGATTTCCGAAGAATGTTGTATGCCTCACAACAATAGGACTTGAACCTTGTATAATATTGACTGCAGGAGGAAAAAGCAATCAACAATTTGCTCTCTTGTAAACTGATTTTGCAGCACCAAACTAAGGGCCTTTGATGTCACAAGTTTAATGCAACTTCATCTGGCAAAGATGACATAAACAAAAACACCAAAGAGTTAAAAACTATTTACCTTTCAGCTCCACCCATAGCCTCAACCATTTCTTTGCAAAGCTTCATTGGCGGTGGAAACGGCTTGGGGTCACGGCCAAGAATGAAACCAAAATCAACATGGAATAGACGCCCATCATCTCTGAGGAGAAGGTTGTCTAGGTGCCTATGGAACAAAAAAACAAATGTCTTAAAATAAAAAATAGTGCTTCGAATTGGATATTCCAAACAGTCCTAAGAACTGGAAATGCCAACATGCTTTCCTGGTGAACCATCCACCATTTCACAGAGCAGACAATAACAGATGCAAAAAATTGTCAATAAAAGGGACTGACTGCATTCTATTCTAAATTGGGGATGAAAAACTCCACACTCAATTGAAATGTTGCAGCATAAAACCTGTCCAATGACCTTATATATTCTACAAGCAATGTCAACTGAACGCTAGGAGCAGTTTGATCAAATAAGGGATCAGAACACTCTTATAAACATGAAACAAAAGCAAACCAAACTCTCATAGTTCAAGCCCAGCTCCAACTACTTCTTTGTAAGTGAGGTGAGGTACTTATTTCGGTTTGAATAGGGGGTAGACCTTTTTTGGTTGAAGTAGCCATGACTTTGGTCGTAGTCAGTTTAAACACATAAACCCAGTCCACTTGCAGCCATGTTGATAAAAATTACTAAGTTTCATGACTTGCATCAGCACTAAGAAATACATGTAGCAACAGAACTTGAGACAGAAAATGGTTATATGTTTCTAATGATGAAGCATTTTTCACCTTTTAAAAAGAAATGGGATGAATTTTATATAGGGAAAAATATAAAGCCATTAAATTTTATAGCTAATCCAAGTACCAAGCTGCACATGTAGATGGTTACAATGAAACCAACTGTAGTTACCTGTCTCCAATGCCCAGTATATAAGTGATAACAGAGTAGCCAGCACAGCTTTTTATAAATGTTTCAAGACAGGTAGCTGTAATGCCAAATGGTCCATGCTCATCTGGATGAAACTTCTGGAGATAACTTATAATGCTACGATGGTCTGACAGAATCTGGTACCAAAAAAAAAAAAAAAAAACGTATCTTACTAACCCACTGCAAAATTTTACATGATACAAGGAGGATAACAAATGGTCAAATATACGTGCAAGCATATCTCAAGAATAAATCACATAAGGGTATCGATCTAGGTTATCTATAAGATCAGCTACAAAAAATATAACAGTGTGTAACTAAAAAATGTTATTGCTAATCAACAAGGTAATGTTTGCAATAAATGTTCCAAAGTCACAATTTTATTTTTTGCAATCTTCAGATTCCATCAAATTTCCTCTGTGAAAATAATTGAAAATTATTAAAACATGTGCATGTGCTTGAATAAAAATTATGCCAAGAAATCAACTGCCTGGTCCACCAAAATCATAGCCACTTGTGTAATTTTTAAGCAAGTCGGACTGGTCTCATCATAAGCACCTAGGCACCAACAGCCTCTCATAACAAAGTCAACGATTCTGAGGTCAACATCATCCAAGTATGCTCAACACTAATAATTTAAAATCCCATTCAGGTTGCATTCATAAAAGTAGATACTCTGAAACATTTGTCTGTTCTAGCAGGCTATGTGCCAGTTACACAAAATCCCATATCAAGAATATGTATTTTAATATTATACAATGTCGGTGTAATTGCAACCTTGGTTCATCTTTATAAAAATTATATGATCAATCATAAATTTTCTTCATAAATGTAAGCATGCGTATTTGATTATATAATCTAATAATTTTTTTTCAAGACACATGATATCAGAGTTGATCATCATGCTCCAGGGTTTGCAGCATGTAATCCTGCAATCCAAATGCCCTGGATCTGATTAATGAACATGATTACAAAATACTTGATCACGTGACTAATATAAATAATTTAAAACTTCAAAATCAAGAATGACATCTATTTTCTGTTAAATGTCAGCAATTTTTGTGAGAAATTGCATCTTTTACCCATAAAAAGTATCTATAATTGACTAAAATAACCACAATTAAATATAAAAATACTCATATCTCTCTTGAAGATGTTTTCCTTCCAATATCACATATATACTAATAAAAAATCACAAATATTTAGTGGCAATATTTGTGAAATTCACCAAGAGACCAAAAAGGACAATCAACATTGATAGAATCTACCATGCCATATTCCTATTATTTAATATTTAATGATCATCATCAAAATATTAAGATAAGAATGATGTCTTGAAAGTGAAATTTATAGAATACAAAGTAAATGGTATTGTACAAAGTACTCATATCAATGAAGCAACTTCAGAGGACATAATACCTGTGCCAAAGAACGGGATGGTATGAATTCCAACATGCCTTCATCTTGTCCAGTTGCTAGAACCTTATACGGAGTTAAGTGCAGATCAAGATTTTCCAATTTAAGCAATCGATCCATGAGCGATACCATTTGAATAACCTACAGGAACCACATATCCATATAACCTCAGTCATGTCACATGCACATCTGTGTGTCAAAGAAAGAAAGGGAATTTTTAATAGCTACCAGTTGGTCTTGACGAATATCATCTCCCTTCTTAAATATGATTTTGCAACTTCCACCATTTGCTGTTCGGAAAGTCAGGCGCAAGGGATGCAATGCACTTTTGAATATTGATGACTCAGATGGCACAATCCCAGTAATAAGGACATTTGGAGCCATTGGTGATCGAATCGGCTGAAAATGTGGCAAGCTAACAGAATTTAATATAACTGATAAAATTTGAGCAGCTTCCAAGAATTAACCAGATACGATAGGTCAAGTTGATTAAGCCCCAATTGTTTGATAGATGAGTTGAACAACAGGTAAAAAGATTGTTAAATTGAATAATACCTCTTCAAAATAGGTAAGTTCACTAAGAAGACCAGAAAGCAGCTGTCTAAGCTTTTCGATCTTCTTCTGAGTATTACCGCGTACATTTCTTACATCTCTCATAATTGAACACAATTGAGCAGTCAATTCTGTCTGACGTACCAAACTTTGCCACAATTTAAATCCATCTTCATCTCCATTTACACCAGCTGCCAACTGCTATAAAGTGGACATAATTATAAGACTGTAGAGATGCTCAATTATACATTTCCAAAACCACAAAGACTTTCATTCATACCATCAAGCTTACATTGGGATGATACCATTTTCATACAGTTAAATTTGATAGAGAATAATGTTCCACACGGCAATTGTCATGTATGACAATTAAAATATTTTCATAGAATGAGTATTTATAACTTCTATCCTTTTATATTCCTATGCTAGAAGCAGCAGATGTAGCTAAAGGAAGATATTTTCATGTTTTAGATTATTATAAGTTCTGAATACCCAAAGAAAGATTTGTTTGCACTTTATCAACTGGATACAGAAAAGGGAATACATTACATATCCTGATAATAAAAACAAAAACCAATATGATACTTATCCTGATCAGAATAGACATAACACTCAAAAAATGAAAGTTTATGATCCCAAACCTTCATCATATTCTCTTCCAGAATTTCATGGGTACAATAGAAACGTTTGGCATAGGCTGGATCATGAAGCTCCACAGCAACATACCAGCGAAAAAAGCTAGCAAACTCAATATTGCGTAATGCTGTCAAAGTTCATGGGAATTCTCAGATGCCACAACAATTTAACTGCAATGTGTAGCACTTAAACATGTACACACACACACACACACCCATGAGCACACACAATATACGTGAACATTACAGTGTGTACCACCTTGCACAAGGAAATGAGAAAGGCAAGATTTTATCACAAATGCGCATGCACATGCGTTGCACAAAGAGATGATAAAGGAGAGATGCTATATCACACACACAAAATATGCGTACAACATAGTGCATACCACGTTGCACAAGGAAATGAGAAAGGCGAGATTTATCAGAGCGCTCAAACCGCAGAGCCTGAACCAGTTGAAGTAAATAACACTGGAGCTCTTCATCATCAGCTCTTTCAAGAACGCTAACAGCATATGCACGTACCTATTAAGAGGTACTACAATTAGGCATTATCATTAAGAAATAAAATGTGTGAGATATTACACCCTCCGTTCCAAATTGTTAGTCCTCTGTTTTATTTTGGGATGCAAAAATGAAGTCCTACAAATTTCCAACTTATGGTTTACTTTATTTAAATGTTCAATACCCATATGGGACAGAGGGAGTCCTACATACATCAACCATGAATTATTACATCTATTTTTCTCTCTTAAATTGTAAGATTTCTTAGGAAGACATTATTGTAATAACTCTTAGTATTAACATTGATTGGCTCAGTCCAACTTACTGCAACCACATCAGAGGCCTGACTAGAGTAAGGTGAAATATTAATAAATCAGGATATCCTATCTGTGAAAATGAGGAAAAACCCTGTCTTGATCTTCTTTTCAGCTATTATGTGGGTGTCAAGTAAATAATTCACATTAACTTTTGCAATGGCTCTATTGAGTCCAACATTGCTTCCAATTAGAAAGCATAGAGCTATTATTTTTCTTTGATGACTACCTACTACAACTTGTCTGAAGGTGGAATATCAAAGAAAATACGTTAGTACCTACTATAACTGATCGGAAAAATGGCTGGCAGGGTGACATCAATCAAAATTGACACCTTTAATCCATTAATTGAAGCACAAATGAAATTAGTAACCATATGTAAGCGCATGTATGTGTATGTAGCCATTCATAGAGAGAGTGAGAAAGGAATTCATTGAGAAAATTGTTAAACAAAGGCCTTATCTTTCAGACACGTACCTCTTCACTTTCAAAAACAGGAGATAGAAGCTCAAGCGCATCACTGACATCAATCATTACCCACTTACCCATCAATTCTAATGCCTGTTTTGCTTCCTGCACATACATTGACACAACAATCTTTTAGAATGATCAAGATCTTTGAGTACTTTGAACTTTGGTGATACTGCATTTCTGCCGTTTTCTGGAGCTGGTAGTCTATTTTAATTAATCAGAATAAAAATTTCTCATTAAAAAAAAAATCATCTAAACTTGTTCCTTAAAGAAAATACAAGCTTGAGAGAGAGAGATGCAATTTTATTGGTAAAAGATGGCATACAAAAATAAAAGTATAAACTGATGCATAATTTATATTAAGTTAACTATATAGTAATCTACAATAAAGTGTTATAATATGTGAAAGACAGTCAAATGATGGATAACTGGAGGCATACCATCAAAAGTGCAGGACCTGAGACCTGAAATTTATCCCATCTCCATTGGGGGATTATACATGGAATGGCTAGGGGGAGCTTCCCCCGTTTTTGCATCATTGTGACTAGAATGGCAAATGAAAGAAACAATATAACGAAACTACTGGAAGACTAGCACACTGGATCTCTGCCCCTAAACCTAGTACACCAGGTTCCACGTTCCATTTTGTGTCCATATCCTCAAGGTAATAATTTTGAACACAAGATTTCTAACTCAAGGGCATGAGGGAGCATATGCTATAGCACGAACTCCTTGTGTAAACTAACAAAGGCAGTGACATCACCTGAAAATTAAGGTGCAGTGAATGAACTACTTTTTTGTTCAAAAACAAGTCAGGACAAGTCCCTGCTTCACAGTTCAATTTTCTTGAACTACATTGATTTTTTATGCTGATATGTCAAGAAAGAAAGAAACATCTTAATTTTCATCTGATAATGAGTTTTTTATTTTATTTTTTATAACAAATATCTGAATGAGTATTTCTATCAGTGAATCACTTAAGGATACAGTCAAATCCTGAGCTTCTATATATATGTTTGAGGATATAAACATTCTTGAAATAACTTGTCCCGAGAATAGAAAGGAATAAAATTCCCGCTTATGAGGTCTTTCAGACCAATCTTCCCCCAAAGAACACAGACAGTTCAAAACCCACTTATAATTGCTAAATCAGCAGGGTATCAATCAACAATATAGCTAGAAGCTCCACCGCATTACAAGTCTCTTGCCTAAGGGGTAGGCTAGAGTCAATCCTATTTACTTTAGCAGTTCTCCTTTCCTGGTAAAGCTTTAAAGCACCCATCCACTATCAGCAAGGTTTCAAAGGTGCATGGTGACTTCAAGTGATGATTATATTGAAAATGGTCTCAAGTTATGGCAACTTGTCAAGCACCATATTCAGAGTGCTTCAAGTTAGTCATATAGTCATGTTTCAAAAATTGGATGTTCCCTTCCTGATTTGTTTGATCATTGTAGTTTGGGTTCTTGATAGTACATTTCCAGTGTACATGGGTCTGTTTTATTCTTAAAAAAATTTTCGATACTCGAAAAAAAAAAAAAGGATGCCACTACAAAATCTCACAAATGTCTATAATGTGGACTGTCAATTAAAACAAGCATTTATGTCATTCAAATAATGATCTAAGTTTTCCACATTTGGAGGAATAAAGGTTAAAGACATGATAGCTTTTTCCATCTTATGCCATTGCATGTAATTTGTAATTCTCTTAGAGGAAGCCTTACGCACATGTGCTTTCACATCAAAATATATATAGAAGATAGTTAAATCAGAAGAAGAGTGTGAAAAGCAGATGCTGAAACAATCTTGATAAAAGTCAGAGGATAAATGATACGATAAAGAAATAAGAGGATATAGATTAACCACTCTATCAATATCTAGTTCAAATTCTGACCACCACCACCTACCTTTCTACCCCTCTTGATTAGTGGGGGGACGCTTAAATATACAGATGGGCCAATAATATAATAAAAGATATACACAATAAAAGATGTGATGGAAAAACAAGTAATGAACAAAAGTAAGTCTTTCAAGCTTCAGTAATACAGTCCATAAATAATTGGGAAAAAAAAAAAAAAAAAAAGAGAGGGCTGACCTGAACATCACTCCATTCAACACATCGGAGAAACTTTGTGAGAGCCCTTTTCTCAGACATCAATGAAAAACGGAATTTCCAAAGTAGCTGCCTCTCATCTCCACTCAAAGTCCTTGTTGGTGGGTACTTTAGTATTCTTTGTATTGACCTTCAACAAGGAGTATGCAAAAATGATATAATATAAAATAAAATAAGAATTCCAATGAACAAAATGATGGTAAAAAATGAAAAGAAAAAAGTAAATCTAGCTCTAGCTATCATTTGAATTTATCCAAATGTAATAATGTGCTTTAAATGCATAACTCCAGCAAGATCCAAAATCATTAATTTTGAAGAATTTAAATATTCTTTCACACAGGATTTGGCTTTTTGAGTCCCACGTATTACATTTTAAATACATTTCTTTTTCCTTTCAATTTGATACCTTTAGTAAAAAAAACCTCATCTAAAAAAAAAATAAACATACTTTTACATAAATGCTTAATGTATTCCTAGAAGGCATGACACTTGGTTGTTTTCAGGTGATTTAAGAGCTATTTGTTCAGGACTGTATTACTCCACATATTAATATTTTTAGATTAAGGAAGATGATTTGAAGGTCTAAGTGCTAATTGCAGACTTTGAACCTGAAGTCAAACAAGAATATTAGTTCAGACCCTTCTTCAAGATAAAGAGGTCAGGCCTATCAAAAACTGGCCAACCAGGAACAGCTTTCCAACTTGTTCACAATAGGAAATTAGTGTTAAAAAACAAATTAAATGCAATACCAAAACCATTGATAACTTTAGGAAAGTACTTAAACATATAGAAAAATTTATGTTTAAACTTTTCTATAAGACACTAAAGCCAGAGGCAAAGTAAAACCTGTTTAGCTTGAGCATAGTAGGGCCAAAGTTTGCCAGTTCTAGCACAGTCACATGACAGTTAAGGGGTCAAACATGATTTTCCTAAGCAAGGCTCAATTATCCAAACTAGTCAACCAAGCTTTATCCACCAACCCACCTTAAATACATATCCACAAACAAACAACTTATTAGATAGTCCCCTCATATTTTATAAAGAATGATGAAGATGTTTACAGTTCTGATTACCTAGGGCTTCCTATAACACAAATATTATCACAAACAAATTCCTACTACACAAAACCATCATTTGCTTTGAAGTTCCTAGATTCAAACACAATCAAATATATTAAATTATTAATGTTGCAGCAGCCAAACTGCTTTCTATCAAGAAGCGAGTCAAGCGTCTCAACATATATGCCTATACATGATTCCTTTTCTTTTCTTTTTCAAAGTAATAAGTTTCATTAAAAAAATGAATCCAAAAAATATAAACCAATAATGTCTAAGGAGGATATTGAGAAAATTGAAACAAAAGTAACCAATAATTTGAGTTTAACCCAATTGAATCTTGATGTAAGAATTTCAAGCATACTTATAAATAAATTTTTGATAAGTAAGCTTACTTATAAATAAATAATAAATTCAAGCTTACTTTCTCTCAATAGAGCTTGGTTTAAGATCCCTGTCAATAATACCACGGGTTAAACTCCTAGCGAGCTTTAGTTGCTTGTGCTCAGAGGGATTTATCTTTCCCACTTCTGGGTCCCAGACTATAACAATTTCATTTGTTGACGTTAGAGGAGATGGTAATAAGAAATTTGCTCCTGATTCCTACATTTCCAACAAAAAAAGATTACTTCAGATTAAGAATAAAAGTGAAAATAAAGTTACTACCATGTATAAATCTTGGATCAATAATTTAACAGAAAAAATCTTGGATCAATAGAAGAATAGAAGATAAGAGTCAATCCACACCATAAATCTGAAATAAATTCAATTACATGGCATTTCAACAAAAAACCACAACCAAAATCCAAGTCGTTTTAAGATGTGATAAAATTTAAGATCAAGTTCACAGGTGCCTAATCTAAATGCAGGCATAATTAAAAACTTGTGGATTTTTTGAGAGCTCCAGAGGGTTGAGACAAGGTGATCTATTGTCTCCTTTGTTGTTTTTTTTGGTTATGGAAGCCCTTGGAAGAATGTTGGATAAAGCTATCAATGAAGGTTGCATGTCAAGGTCGCATGTCAAGCTTTAGTGTGGGCAATTTAGGGGGAAGATCCTTGGCAGTGTCTCATCTCCTCTTTGCGGATGACACTCTAATTTTTTGTGATGTTGATTTAGATCAGATTTTGATTCTCCATATGATCCTTATTTGGTTTGAGGCAGTTTCTGGTCTAAAGATAAATCTGGGCAAGCCAGAATTGGTTCCTGTTGGAGTGGTGCATAATATTGACTTATAGTTGAATGTCCTTAGCTGCAAGCAAGATACTCTTCCAATGAAATATTTGCCTATTTGGGTCTTCTTTTGGGTGCTAAATTCAAGGATAAGACAATATGAAACCCGATTCTGGAGAATATGGAAACGAGATTAGCAGGATGAAAACATTTGTACCTATCCAAGGGAGGTAGAGTCACTTTAATCAAAAGCACTCTATCTAATTTACCCACTTATTTTCTATCTGTATTTCCTATACCTGCTGTTATGGCTAACAGAATTGAGAAACTTCAACGAAATTTCTTATGGAGTGGCATTGGTGACAAACCCAAATTTCATTTGGATAAATGGGCTACTGTTTGTTCTCCCATTTCTTTGGGTGGCTTGGGGATAAGAAAGGTAAGACTTTTTAATGAAGCTTTGCTTGGGAAGTGGCTATGGAGATTTGGGATTGAGAAGGATGCCCTTTGAAGGCAAGTGATAGAGGTGAAATATGGATGTGTATGGGATGGCTGTTGTACCAGATCTGTTAATGGTCCATATGGTGTTGGTTTGTGGATTTTTTTTTTTTTTTTTGATAAGTGACATAAAGATTTTATTAAAAAAATATAACACAGCCCAGTACATAGGAAATGTACTAAAGGGGCAAAAACATCAAGATACCAAGTTACAAAGATCAAGAAAAACAAGAAGGGAAAGACAAGAAAAAAATGGTAAAACTAAACACCATTCAAGAAGAGTAAAAAAGACAAAAGACTTAAACTCAAGAATGGACCATTTGCATCCCTCAAAGCTTCTAGCATTCTGTTCTCACTATATACACCACATCAAACAATGCGGCACAATCCTCCATATATCTATATTGTGATGTCGCTTGAAATTGCATGACCAAGAATCCAACGAATCCACTACCCTTTGCGGCATCACCCAACAATACCAAACAAGCAAAACACCATACTCCACATCTCATATGCTATAGGACAGTGAAGGAGGAGATGATCTACAAATTCCCCGCACCTTTTGCACATATAACACCACTCCAGTACAACAATATGCCTCTTCGGAAGATTATTAGTAGTTAAAATCTTGCCTAAAGAAGCAATCCAAGAGAAAAAAGCTACCCGAGGAGGAACCTTCAATTGTCACACCATTTTCCATGGGAAAGATATGACAATAGAAGGGGAGAGAGAATGATAATACCCATGGCCTGCTTTTTGACTCTATATTCTATATGATATTGGTGATGGGTCTAAGGTGAAGTTTTGGCAAGACCGTTGGTGTGATGAGATATCTCTTGCAATCAACTATCCAGAATTGTTTAGATTTCACTGAGATAAGGAGGCTAGTGTGGCTACACTTATGAAGTCCACTAATGGAGTCCTCTTTTAGGATGTAAGTTTCTTTAGGGGTGTGCATGCTCAAGAATTAGAGGCTACGTCAGAAATCATGGATGCCATATATGGTTCTTCAGTAAGGGGGTTTGGTGAGGATAATGTGTTGGAAACCTGATAGATATAAGGGGTTCATGGTTAATGATTATTATAGTATTTTAGTGGGCTCTAATAACTATTGTTTTCCTTGGAAAAGTATTTGAAAACAAAAGATTCCTTCTCAAGTAGTTTTCTTTGTTTGGACTGCTGCTTTAGGGAAATGTTTGACGATTGACAATTTACGAAAAAGGAAGGTTTGGATATTGGATTGGTGCTACATGTGCAAGTGTAATGGTGAATCAGTTAACCATCTCTTTCTTCATTGTTCGGTTGCTATGGATTTGTGGTCTATGGTTTTGGGTTTATTTGGAGTAAGCTGGGTTATGCCGCAATCCGTTGTGGGGCTACTAGCTTGTTGGCAAGGAAGGTTTGTTCATCATCGAAATAGTCATATATGGTAAATTGTTCCCCATTGTTTAATGTGGTCTCTTTGGAGGGAGAGAAATAGTAGGTGTTTTGAAGATAATAAGAGATCCATACCAAAACTCAAGTTATTTTTTTTAGGAACTTTATTGGATTGGTTGGCTGCTATTCGAAACTAACCATTCTCTTCTTTTCTTGATTTCCTTGATTCTTGTAATTTTTGTACTTGAATTGTTGACCACTTGTACACTCCCTGTGTACTAGGGTGTTTCTTTTTTGATATCAATAAAACTTATTACTTATAAAAAATAAAAATAAAATGATTCTATCCCAAAAAACATAAACTACTTGATAGAAGTAAACTCATAAAAAATACTAAGGATGAAAAGATACTCATGAGTCTCATGACACATGCACAGACAGTACAGTGTCAAAAGCAATTAAATAAATTATCAGGCAATAAATAAATTTGTGAATTGCAGACGGGCACTACCTGAAAAACAACCCGATGTTCAAAGCTACAGAAATCAACAATCAGGTACAGATGAGAACCTCCATTTTTAGAGCTTTCACGCTCTTTGATTCTCTCCTTAGCTTTAATTGTGAGGCGGTCCAGCCAATCAACACGTTGAATCTGTCCCCTCTCGTACTTATTCTCAAGCTTTTCCAAGCGCTCCAACTCTCCACGCTCATGCCGCGGGACCTATACGAAAACAAACCACACTATAGAGAAAAAGATCTAACTATTTCATAAAACTAGCATGGCAAAGAGCTTGAAATGTGATATCCTAATAAAGTGATAAGAAAACCTTTCCAGGAGTAGTTGTAGGAAAGGACCCATCTGCTTCTTTTCCTGGCCAAAGCCTAAGCTTTTGCTTCCCTGTTTTGAGTTGTTTCTTGCTGTTAAAGAGAAGAATTGTTGCTCCACCGATCAATCCCTCATCTTTCTCACACGAAACATCCCAAACCTATATTCCCAGTAAGATTTAGGATAAAAGCTCAGCTTTTAGGATCTCAATAGTGGGGGAAAAAAGGAAACTGATATGTATTATGAACAAATACAATAACCAAGATATATAACTGACTACACTATGATGGAAATGTAGAGCAACAAAAGGGTGAGCACTGAGTAGGACCACAGAAGATGTGGACCAAAAAAGAATAGTCATGCATCTACAACATTTACTTTTACTGCTAAAAATAAAACCTCTTGTTTACACTCTAGTGATTGCTAACAATGCAACAAAACATTCAAGGTACAGTAGAAGGCAGCCACTAAACTGAACCTTGCCTTTGCCTGAATTCTTTAGGATAGCTAAATGAGTCTGAAAGGAGCATGTTGATAAGTTCACCTGACTTTATACAATGATGAATTGGAGATAACAACAACATAAGCAGATTATTGCCAACTTACCGTTAAAGCAAGTTGTGAGTGAACAGTTAAGTCTCGATATTTTGTGCTCAATGTTATGAGTTCATTCCAACAATATGGAGGTCTGGTTGATTCCAACCTGGAACCAAAAATTAAATTCAATAGATATAAGACAGCAATAGGATTGATATTTTTTTAAAAAGAAAAATGCAATAAAATTCAATTGATATGACAGAAGTAGCGTGATTCCAACCCGTAAGATCTTGAATTCTACCAATGCCTAACAGCCTAAATAAAATTTAGGGAAAAAAAATTACGAAATTAAAAGTCGATAAAACAGGAAATTAAATTACAAGTACAGCCAAACTCATGTTGAGGGGTGAGAGGGGAAGAAAGACAAGAAATTTTAAAAATAAAAAAGCATAGAATATGCACATTCATTTGCTTGCTTATATACATGAATGCCATTCTTCCCATATGACCGGCTGAGACAGACCTCGCCACAAAATTGAAACCTCTTTTTAATTCCTGAGAATGAAATGCACAAAAAGAATTCATGTAAAACCTTGTTCTTGTAGGAAGGCCAAATGGAGCACCATCAATGTACAACGTGCACTCAACATATAGCTCTGCCCTCCTCTCCTCTGTAGCGGACTCAGTTTCTGCAGGAGAAGTTAATAGCACACAGTTTAGCATAAAGTTGTAACAGTTTAAAAATGCATTACCATATTGTGTATTGCTCACATCACTGATCTATAGCATTTTCAACAGATTATCAAGTAAAACTACAGATGATAAACAGTCAGTATCATTTCAAATTCAAACTAGCTTGTACGAAAACAGCAGATTGCAGAAAAGACTTGTAAACATTGCTTTATTAGGAATTACACATGCACCCGGAGGGTCTTGATCCAATGACCTCACTAGAGCTTATTGACACTAATGATTTGCAAATTTGGGTACTTAAAATTATTTAAATTCGCTATCAAAAATATGGTAGAATATGCATATTGCTCCATTTTAGTAGAAGGTAATTCATTGACCTATTTATATATATATATATATATATTTTTTTTTTGGAGAGGTTTCAACCTATGGCATCCGCTCCTAATAATAGCTTTTTATCATCAGACCAAGGCATTAATTGGTTTTTTGTGTATGCAGAAATTAAACATCACATCTCTTATTCAACCATCAATTTACTAGTTGAGCTAACTAGAACCCACTCCTATATACTTAGTATTTCTTAACTTAAATTTTGCTATTATGATACAATAAATTTTTTTAAAAAAAAGTTTATTACATTTTTCAAAGAAGTAATTAACATTCAGTCATTTATTGAAATCTAAGTTGGGGCACAAAATTAAGGTGGATTAGCTTAGTCTTTATATTGAGCTTCTACTTTAATTCTTTAGTATAAATATAGATAAAGCACACAGAAATAAATAAATTATTCAAAGCACATAAATAAATAATAATAAAATTCAATTAGCCCCAATAGACTGAAAATTTTCTGGGTAGCCAAACGGAACGTAAGAGATGTAATTATAGAAGAAGAAGAAGAAGGTACCTGAACTGGTTGACTTGATTGGGGGCAAAATACCTTCCAATTTTTCAATGGAAAAGGTTACTGGGAGATTGATGTCGCACGACAAGAAGAACCGGAACTCGTTCCCGCTCATATTTGCTTGCTTGCTACCTCTTCCTCTTCTTGCTTTGATTTGTTATATTTGGTTTTTGATTTAAGGTATTTGAGTTTGAATTGGTTTTATTTTGGGCATTTGGGTTTAAATTGGTTTGTGGGGTTATCAAGAGATGTCTTGTTAACGAATAGAACCGAAGTACTTACGTTACTTTTTTTTTTTTTTTTTAATGTATATATTTTTGGTAATTAAGAATATTATAAGTTAAGGAGATGGGCCGGGGCCGGGGCCGGGGCCTGGAGAGGGCTTGAGAGTCTGATGTTTAGCGGACCATCCCAGCAGCCCAATGAGAACCGTTATGCGCTAGGAAGTTAAATAATATATATTTGTTTACAAAACTAAAATCCCGACAAGGGAGAAGTGAGAACCTTCAAATGAGTCATCGTTTACTGTTACTGTAGTGGTCACTCTATAAATATAAACTCTTATAGATAGAAGGAAAAAGTTAGTGGCAGAGCCACGTTATGACCGGAGGGAATCATGGTTCCCCCAAATCTTTTTTGAATTCACAAGAATGTAATTTACAAGTTTGACTGGAAACTATTTTTTCTTTTCGTCTAACTTTCCTTTAGTACTCCACAAATTTATAAGTCCAAAAATACTTTACTATTTGCTCTAATTCCAAGGAGACCACACTTGTATGGTTTTAAAATTATACACTTCAAAAGCAAAAGGTGATCTACATAATATTTTCACAATAAATTATGAGAAATATTATGTTTATAACATTTTCATAATTTTTTCACAACAAATTTTAAGTGGTAGATTGTTATTAGTTGTTATGGATGGGTAAAAAAGTAATTTAAGTTGTGGATTTAAATTAGAACTAATAACAACTTACTACATATAATTTGTTGTGAAAATGTTGTGGATGTAGCACTCTTCATAAATTATAATTGGTAAGTTGTTATTAATTCTAATTTAAATTCACAATTAAAATTAATTTTTTGCTCATTAGTAATTACCGATAATAACCTGTCACTTAGCATTTATTATGAAAATATTGTAAAAATATTGTAAACATAGCATTTCTATTTCTTTTTCTTTTTTAAATATTAAAATGGAAATAATATTTTGTTGAAATGATAAATATACTATATTATATAGCATATGTAGTGGGGTAAACATTGGGCCTTATTATAAATACTAGGCCCATTTCAAGCAGTGGCCTAAATGCAGGAAACAAAAGCAACATGGATCAGCCCATTCTAACAATAGATATAGAACCTCGGACTATTGATCAGGCCCAATCCCCTTCCTAGCCTACTTCCAAGGTAGTGTCCGAACTATCGAGGTAAGTCCTAGCCTAGTTCCGAGGTAATGTCTAAACTACCGAGGTAAGTCCCAGCCTAGTTCAGAAGTAGTGTCCAAACTACCAAGGTAAGTCCCAGCCTAGTTTTGAGGTAATGTCCGAACTACTAAGGTAAGTTCTAAAGAAGATCAACTTCACCAAGGAAGCTATTTGAGATTTCCAAATACTTCCACAACAACCCCTGCATTAAATGAAGGTCATATGCCTGTATCACTGCATTTAATGCAGAGGAACAAGCCTGAATAGTAAAAAAGACCCTAGAAGTCTCCATCCATGATGAATAACCAAAAAAGGAGAGCCCAATAAAATCAGAAGTTATCCAGGTGGATGAGGACAAAACATAAAAAAGAAGGAAATGACTCATATAAAGGAAGAGAGAGAAAAAGGAGAGAGACACATAAAATACTAGGTGTGAAACATTAAGAGTGAAAATTGTAACAAAAAGAGGAGGATATGAATAAGAGTTTTCCTTTTTTTTTACATACTTGTGTGAGAATGAGATAAACTCTGAATTCTTGTTCAAACTTCTCATTACGGATTGTTACAAGCCCATAATCTAAATTAATTGTGTTCTTAGCCAAGTTATTAAGCTCGATTTAATTTCTTGCCTCCACAACATATAAATATGATATATTATTATAAATTTGACAAAAATATACAATTGGTTATTCACATATTTGTTTTAATACCTTCAATGATCAAAGCATTTTTCTTATAATTCTATTTTAAATTATTGTATATAGAAAAATCCTATGTACACAACAATTTAAAAATATTTTCACAATAAAATAAATTTTAGGAGGTGGGTTATTATTTGTTGTTATTGGTGGGTAAAACAGTAATTCCAATGGTGGTTTCAAATTAAAACAAGTAACAACTTGCCACCTAAACTTTATTGTGGAAGTGTAATGAAAATAATATGAATATAGCACTTTTCATTGTACATAATATAAATATAGCAGATACGAAAGAAAATTGTATGTTCTCATTTTAAATTTGGCCCCTCCAAATACAAATTCCTGGTTCCGCCATTGGCGGAGATCGAGATTCAAATGTCTAGAAGAGAGTTTCACACATAATTATGTCAATTGCTCTTCAACTATATTATGTCACAATAGTTGAAGAGCAACTGATACAATTATGTGACATTCTTCCTCATGTTTAGTTACCTCCTTTGACAACAATTAACACAAAAGCGAAAAAAAAAAATTATATCTTTGTAAATTCACAAAAACTAATCTTAATCATTTATATTTCTTAACTCATTATATATATATATATATATATATTACGTATGGAACTAACATTGTAGTGATTTGAAATGTGATATTCTTGTTCAAATTTAGTTGCTTTTGCAACAATCAAAACAAAGGAAAATAAATAAATTTAATAACACACCATCAATGATGTAAAAGAATTAATTGAAGGATATTTGCATTTTTATTTTATTAAAACGATATTTGCATTCTTAAGTAGGCATAAAACATGCCTATATGTATCAGTCATTATATCATGTAAACGCATATAATATGATCAAATCACTAACCACTCTTATTGTCTTTCTATCTTGTCTATAAAATAAAACACTAAAGATTACAAATTTTAGTAAAAAAAATTATTGAAATATTGGAGGAAACTAATAACAAATTAGTGATATTTGTGTTAATATGATTTTAAAATGCACCACATATCAAGAACTCAATTAGTTATAATAAAACCTAAAGAGCAAAATCCGTTATTTTATCATTTTTTATTTTTTTCATTTGGTCTTAACTTATGTGTCTTGTAAGAGTTTGATTTCCACGAGAAGAGTCTGAGTTAACTAAAAAAATCAAAAGAGTTTGATTTGCACGTGTTGAAGCTGAAATGGTAGTTCAACGACAAAAAGTGAAGAAGCAGAACAACAACAGTAACAAAGAGTTTTAAGTGTAAAATGGCAAAGAAGTAAAAGAAAGGAAAGGGCTAAACGCATCGTTTGAATTAGTGGAGAGTTGGTTACTTATTCTGCCAAGTGTCATTTTATCATTGGTGGATAGTTTTGAGAGTTAGTTATTGAGTTTAGGTGCCAAGTTTTAATCTCTGTTTTTCATGTATATAAGCAATTGTAAGCTAATTATCTTGTAACTAATTCAATAACAGTTTCTTGATTAGTAAATGCAAGTTTTCTTTTCTCTCTCAAAGCTCTCTTCGATTTCTCTGTGATAATATGTTTTTACATGGTATCAAAGCAAATTTTCCTTCACTTTCCTTCCAACCAAACGAAGTTTTCTTTCTGAATTAGATTTTTTCTTAGCTTTCATGGCTTCAGATTCGTCAAGTGTACCTTCGTCTTCAACTGTACCACCTACAAATGTAGTTATGGCAAACGAATCTGCCAATAATCCTTTCTTTTTACCAGCAAATGAGAATCCTGGTTTAATTCTCATATCTAAATCTCTCACTGGTCCTAAGAATTACATGAGTTAGACAAGATCTATGATTTTGGCTTTGAGTACTAAAAACAAGTTTGGATTTGTGAATGATTCAATTCCAGAGCTAGATCTAACCTCACATTTGTTCAATTCTTGGAGTAGATGCAACACTATGATCCTTTCATGGCTAATCAATTCACTTAGTCCTGATCTCAAGGCAAGTGTGATGTACATCAATTCTGCAAAAGACTTGTGGATTGATCTTAAAGATAGGGTATCTTAGGAGAACACACCAAGATTGTTTGAGCTTCAAAAGGAGATTTCACACTTGGTTCAAGGTTCACTTTCGGTGAGTTCCTATTTTACTGAATTCAAGACTTTGTGGGATGAATTTGTCAATTATCAACCTTTCATGGTTTGCACTTATGCTTGTGTTTGTGGTTCTAAGTCATCTCAATTAGATGCATAGCATAAAGAACATGTATTTCGTTTCTTAATGGACTTGAATGATAGCTATGGAAACCTTATTGGGCAAATCTTGCTTATTGAGCCTTTTCCTTCTCTTAGCAAAGTGTGTTCTTTGATTTTGCAAGAAGAGAAAAGGAGTATAAGAAATATTGTTAATATGGTTCAACAATTGGATGCTGTGGCAATGTATGTGAATAACAATAGATCTTTTTAAGGAAATCAAGGTCATAACAAAGGTGGTGGGAAAGGAAAGAAGGAAATACCTATTTGTACTTACTGTGGTTTTATTGGGCATATAGCAGATAAGTTCTATAAGCTCCATGACTACCCTCCTGGATACAAGCCTAAAAGGGATAACAAGCCAATGGCTAATCAAATTTCGACAATTTTGGGTTTGATGCTAATTCCACTATTCAATCCAGTGGATTGCCCAATTTTGGAGTCTAATCTGACAGCATGTTTTAGAATTTGGTGAATATTCCTCTTGGTGTTCAATATGGTTTTCAGAATGCTGTTGCAAGTACACTTTTGGTGTTGCACAAGGTGCATCTGGTAGTTCTTTTGGTGGTTCTTTTCTACAGCAGAGTCCTCAATCTTTTTAGACTTAATGCCCCATCTCTCAGGCTCAATGTGAGCAATTACTCACATTTCTAAAAGGGTATGTAGGTGCAGGTTCAGGAATTGGCACTCAGACTAGTTAAGTTGCATCTGTCATGGCTCCCAATACCATTTCTACCCCACTACAGACATCTGCACCTGTCACGCTTCAATCATCCTTGCCTTCTACTTCCAATTCAGCTTCTTGTTCTTCTAATTTCTCAGGTAATCCTTTTTGGATTTCACCTAATTTTTCTCATTCAGTTTTTTTTTTTGCTCAAGTAGTAGAGAGGACTGCTTATAAATCTAATTCTTGGATTATAGATACTAGAGCCATTGATCATATGGTTCATTTAGTGACTTAACTTACCTTTATTACTTCAATTATCAATACTTGTGTCTATTTGCCAAATGGGGAACAAGCCTTAGTCACACATGTGGGCACTATGCATATTTCTTCTACTCTTGTTTTGACTGATGTTTTGTATTTTCCATATTTTGGTTTTAACCTGATTTCAGTTAGTAAACTTATCAAAAATTTGTTTTGTTGTCTCATTTTTCTTGGTCATTGTTGCTTTATTCAGGACCTTGCTCAATGGAGCATGATTGGTTAAGGTAGAGAAAGCAATGACTTGTATCTATTGGACTCTTCCAGTTAGCAAAGCTCTTCTGCTCTTACTGCTGCTACCAGTCCTCTTTCAAGCATAGATTTGTGGCATACTAGATTAGGCCATCTTTCATTTTCTAAACTTCAATTGTTGAAAAATGTTGTAAACATTGATATTTCTAATAAAGCTTCATGCTGTAATGTTTGCCATTTCTCCAAACAGAAAAGGCCTCCTTTTTCCATTAGTAATCATGTATCCTCTGCCCCTTTCAAATTGATTCATTGTGACCTTTGGGGTCCTCTTGCTACTTGCACTATTGAAGGTTACAAATACTTTTTTACTATTGTGGATGATTTTTGATGCACTTGGGTTTATCTTCTCAAACTTAAATCAGATACTCAGGTTTTACTTCAAAGTTTTGCTAATATGGTTAAAACTCAATTTAATAGCAACATTAAGACCATTAGAAGTGATAATGGTACAAAATTTTACCTTAAAGACTTCTTTCACTCCAATGGTATCTTGCGCCAATTATCTTATGTTGATACTCCTCGACAAAATGTCATTGTTGAGAGGAAGCATCAGCATATACTTAATGTTGCTAGAGTATTGAGATTTCAATCTAAGGTTCCTTTGTGTTTTTGGGGTGACTGCATTCTCATTGCAGTCCACTTGATAAATAGGGTTCCTTCTAAATCTCTAGGTAAAAAAAGCCCCTTCATTCATTTCATCTTGAAGAACAACCCCCCTTCCTCAACACACAGTCTAATGAGGAAAAAACAATCAAGGTTGTATCATGTTAGCTTAAAAATTGAATTAATTTTGCAGAACAAGAAGAGACTTGATCACTATCAGATTTTGTGGTATAACAACTATCATCCCACACAAAAACATAGCTGATACAAAATAAATGTGCAAGTGGGGTCGGTGCACAATCACAAGGACTTAAATTTGAGACTACTTTGCATTCACTAGAGACAACAAGAAGGTAGACATGAGCACGGTGCATGGTTCTGAAGTAGTGTGACAATAATAGTACTCAATAATTTCATAGTAAAGCTGGAAAAAGCCGAAAATAATAGTACTGACTAAAGACAATTAGACAACTAGTGGGTGCTACTATTGAGTTTGATCAAAATAAACAACTTAACAAACTTATCTCTCTCTTTTTCTATACTCCAAAAGCATTACAGGAAGGGCCAGCACAGCATCCTTTAGCAATGCATGAGATCACGATGGTCATTGTGTTGCCAAAATGATAGGCACTATACATACCCATGTCACAAGGGCTAGAAATTGAAGTAAAACTGTAAAAGAATTTTATGTTTTTATATAAACACTTAATAGAATTAAGCAATAATGGAACTCACTAACAAACAGACACTAGAATTGACAGATACAAAACAATTAGGTGAGACAAGCATATATAGATGAATGGCCGCAAAACTTAGGTACAATTTCTTTCAAGTGTTGTACCTTAGTTTCCTCAATTGCATTCAACAATGTGACTACATTGACCCAAACAAGCAAGTGGGAACTTCACAATGGATCCTATGGTAACTTTCGTTCATGGAGGTGTTACATAACTCAATGTTTGAACCAAGTAATTGGAGGCAAATGATCGAGCGGAATGAAATGGTTGGTCACACAAGCCACTCTTCTCGCTGTGTTCAAGTGCTTCTCTGCAGTGTGTGCCATTGAAGGAGATAGAATTAATTGCTCTGGTTTTTTAGATTTTTATTTATTTATTGAAAATGATAGTTACTGTTGGGGTTGAGCTTGATGGCTCTTGTTGCAGAGAAGATGCTGGTTTAGATTTCTAATGATGGACATCATCGAATAAGATAAGGTGCATTGTTGGAAATGGCATCAGCTTTCATCAATTTTATCTAAAGAAAAAGTTCAAATATTCATTAAAACTAGTGAAACCAATCAGATTCTAAAAAAATAAAAAAGTGTTTCACGCATTTAGAAGACGTAAAACATTTTCAGTCACTTCTAACAAAAACCTCTAAAATTGATAGAAATGTACCAAAAATCTTTAAAATGACCATCATACCATTGAAATCACAAAAATGACAAAAATACTCTTGAAAACCTCTTAATTGTCTAAAACACCTTATACTCCTAAAAATTCTAAAATAACTAAAATACACTGAAAAGCTCTAAATATTCTTAAAACATTTAAAATGACCAAATTAATCTCGAAACTTTAAAATGACAAAAATACATTTAAAACCTATAAAAGGATGAGAATACCCTTAAATTCTCTAAAATGATAAAATTCCCCTAAAAGCCTCTAATATAATATGTTTAAAATACCTCTAAAATCACAAGGAAAAAAAAAAAAACAAAAAAAAAAAAACAAAAGCAAATACAAAAACAAAAAGGAAACACCCTAAACCATCAAAATGATGAAAATTCCTCCTAAAACTTCCAAAATGGTCATGGTATGCCTCTAAACTTTACAAGGCACACAAAAACAATTCAAAGTGTCATTTTTTTTTTTTTTGAAGGTTTTAAGTGTTTGTAATTATGAGAGAGAACCAAATTTTTTATTTAAACTTGTGATTTTTCATACATGCCAAATGCTAAAAAAAAAAATTTACAACAAAAACATCACATCGAAAACAAATTGTTTTCCTTGACAAAATACATTTTATACTTGAGACATTGTTACATGAGATGAAAATTAGGTGTAATTACCGGGAAAAAAAAAACCACTTTTATCTATTTTATATAAGCATTTTATCTAAAATTATTAAAAACTTTACCCACGGAGCTAACTCAAATATCCAAAAAATAAACCTTTAAAATCAACCAATACGACAACACTAAGTACCTATTTGGGTACTGATGAAAAGTCCAGCTTATTGCATCTGTATTTCTTTATTTATTTATTTATTTTGGACGCGTGTTTCTATGGTTGTTGGCTTTTTCAACGAGTCTCATGCACTGTCCACGAAATCCACAAACTTTTTTTTTTTTAAAAATTTCATTAAAAATAGATTTTACGATGCTACTCACACGTTTAAAAATGATTTTATTATAATATTTTCAGCAAACTAAACTGTATTCAAATAGATCCTAAACATACATACAGCATGAAAATGGAAAATTTAAAATATTTGAGCCTGTCTGATACCTCATCTCAAACTCATATTTTTACATTTTAAACCATAATACATATATTTCTAGGCACTTTTTCACCCAATCATATTTAAAAAAATTACAAATAACGTTATTCAATCTACTCTTCCAAATAACCCAAAGAGATAATAAAATGAAAACAACGCAGGCCAAAATTGTACAACCAGAAATTGACATCTGTACTACGGGTCGTCGGTGGAGGCGTGATTTCACCGCCCATGAATTGAAGGCTCAATTCTCAAAGCCCTCAAACGGTGCCGCATCTAAGTGAAGCCAAGTAGATCAAATATTATTCGAGTTCGAGCTCGCTGGCTTCTGAGTTCTGACTCTGAGAGTAGCGAAGAAGTCAAAAAAACGGTGGAAAAATGTCACATCACCTTGTTCTCAACCCAGCTATTCGGTACTTCTCAATTTCAATTACTCCGAATTCTTTTATTTTTAATACCATCTATCTAAATTCTAAAGAGAAGCTTTGATATATGCATGTATGAATTCGATTTTTAATTTTTTTTCATTAATTAATTAATTAATTAAATTATGATAATGAATTCGCTCATTTCGTTTTGGTTTTCATGTTTGATCTTGTTTGTTTATTATTATGAAATTTGTCGTGGGTTACCGTTAATTCAACTAGTAAAGTCTCTTGTCTTGAACTGGTCTCGAAACGCACAGACACTAAAAACTAATTGGTTTTTTTGGCTTCATGGTAAAGGATGTCATAATTTCAAATATTATTGTGCGTGTGTGTATAACGTATTTTTTGGACTCGGTTATGGATCCTTAACCGACTATACAAGATCAGTCTATGTATTTTTTTCTGCCATTTTATTCTATTTGAGATCACCTTAATTGGCAAGTTCTTTTTTACTACTACTAATGTTATTTTAGGTATTTCTCTACTTTTTCGTTTCCTTAACTTGAATCAACTTACATTTTCTCTACTATCTTGTGTATAATGTATTTTTTTGGGATCGGTTATAGATCCTTAACTGACTATTCATGATGAGTCACATGTACTTTTACTGCCATTCTCTTCTATTTGAGATCATAATCACCTTAATTCGCACGTCTTTTTTACTACTACTACTACTAATGTTATTTTGGGTATTTCTCTACTTTTTTGTTCCCTTGGCTTGAATCAACTTACCGTTCCTCATTGGTACGTTAATCTCTCTCCTTTGCACGTTACCAAACTCTCATAAGTGGCTCTTTCTCATCTTTTCATCCATAGGGACCACCCTATTAACAATTAAGCGATTAAATTCATCATTTCCAATCTACTTACACTTTTGGGATAAGTGCAGTTTATTGTGGTAGTACTAGTATCATAATAGATGGTCTTGAGTTCATGATTAAATTCACCGTTTCCCATTGATTCATGAAAGTTGTTGTGATATTACATGTTACTTAACCATGGGTATCATGTAACTTTGTTTGCTCTATTCATGGTGATATACTTGAATCTGGATATGTATAGAGGATATTCTTTTATTGCAAATTTGAATAGAGAAATTTGTATACTATCTCATACTTTGGAAATCTATTATAGCAAACAAGCTTGACTTATACACTATTATGGGACTCCAGCTAAAAGCAATGTTTGTATACTCTCTCACAATCTGAATCTATATAACCATGCTAGAGAAGAATTCGTGTAAACTAGCACTGTCATGATATGCATGATTTACCTAAATAGCTAATGGTGTGAAAGGGGTCTGGAACTCATGCCGACCACACAAGTAACTACACCGTGAAATAATAAATATTTTTGAGCTCAACAGAGATCATGATCGGATTGAATCCGGTTGCTTGATGGCTTGCCTATCTGTAAACAACCAATTGGCGGCATGGTGGGAGTCCTCAACTCTCCAAAAGTCTGCCAGCAGAAGGGATCATACATGTGGTATTGCTCTTGCATTGGTTTTAGCTGTATGGCAGTTAGTGATACATCCACACATGGTAGACTGTCGCTACAAGCAAAGTGTACGGGCTTAACTGTGTATGTCCCTCTTATCCTTTCATAATTGATTCCTGATAGAGCTACGGCTGATGTTTGGTTGCTGCATTTGCTTTTGTCACAATAGTATTGGTCAATCACAATTGGGAATTCAACTTCAGAAACTTGAATGTTTGAGAACAGTACCCCCTGCACAGAGCCTGATCCTCCCTGCAAATTTAACGTTTGAAATCATGAGTCAGAGATAAAGGTGGTTTATGTCTAGCATGTGTAACAAGTAACAACTTAGAGATTATATTTGGCATTAGGAACAGTGTGTGTTCATCACTCAGATGGTGTTCTTGAAAGGTCCCCATATTTTGATTGGAATCATTTTAAATTATGGTGAATGTCATTGTGTTCTTGAAAGGTCCCATGATTTGTTTGGTAAGCATGGTTCAGATATTTGGATTATGGTGCCGGCTTGTTTGGAAGGGGCGGAATAGATGCACTTTTGAAGATATGGAGAGCTCATTGGAGCAATTGAAAACTTTGTTTGCCCGTACTCTTTTTAATTGGTCCTGGGTTTGGGGTTTCACACAGTGTTCTTCTATTTTAGAGTTTCAAGTTTCTCTTAGATTTTTCTTTTGAGACTGCTGTACTTTTTGATCCTTTGTTTTCATATTTGTGAACATAAAGTATATTTGATTTTCAATAAAGCTCATTACTTATGAAAAAAAAGAAAAAAGAATATCGAAGTTTTCATAGTGGTCAAAATCTTGGAAACTATATGTTGAACTGGGTCAAACTTATGAAATGTGAAAGTTCTAAAATTCACTTGTAGTCAATAAAAATGGTTGAAACTCAAAACCTTCACGCTAACTTAAATTCTCATAAAAAAGGAATATATTGGCTGAGCCATTTTAGCAACCAACAAAAGATGAAGTCCTCGGCTTTCAATGTTTTTTGATTCTATAAAAGTTGGATCTGCCTCTTTAAGCAGAGTCTTGATTTGTTACTTCTAACTTGAGTTTTCCAATCATATAGAATGACAGATGGTATCCATACCTGCCATGTCTTGATCCTGACACCGTTCATTGTGTTGTGCATAATGACATCTCGGACAGTAATGTTTGAGACGCAGGCTTTGGTTTTATCCTTTCCTAGACTTCCAATGCTGATTCCATGCCCTGGCCCACAGTTGACATTGTGTATGTATACATTTGAGCATCCAGTTTGTATAGAAACACAGTCATCTCCTGCACATGTCATTCAGGCATTTTATAAGTTATAGTCAGCTTATATACATGACTTAGTTATGTTCATTATCCTTGTCATATCTGACATCACATTTTATTTTACATTTAGTGCCATGTATAATATTTGGGCTTTTAATTTTATATGGATGCTGTCATTTCATGCTCAAAGGATTTGCTATGAAGAGCTAAATTTAGCTTATACTGGATGTATTGACCTTTTTTAGGTCCATTCTATGTTTTCTAGGTTGGCCCTGTTTTTAACTATAAATAAACAAAGGGAAGAAGGAATGGAAGCCAGAAGTTCTACTTGCTGATAAAAGACAAGAAAAGTTGAGAAAAATACAAAAAAAAAGTTTTCTTTTATCTGTAGGGTTCAAGACCTAATCCTATACTGGATGGTCCAGTAATGGTTCAGGGCATGACACGTGTCGTATAATAGGTGGCTGTAATGCTTGAAATGTGAGAGGAGCCATGTCCTAAGCTATAAGTGGTCGGAGATTGTTGCCCTTAGCAATAAGGCTATGACAAGATAAGATTATGCCATGTTTGCTCATGATCCTATCTCACGGATGTCACATACCAAATTTTTTTTTTGTCTGTAATTTCTATATTGGCATCAAATTAATTATCCTCAAATCTTTGACTCTGCAGGTCATATTCTTCACCCTACCTCAGCATGTGGTTATTGAATGACTTAATTATTCATGTAGAAACAATTAATTACCGCAAGCGAGATTGCAGCTGTAAATTAGAACGTCTTTTGAGCCCTGTAGGTGGATTCCATCCGTGTTGGGACTGTCACCGGGAGATGAGACGCTTATATCATGGACCATCACTCCCGTGCAGTAGTCAAACTTGAGGTGGCACTGTGGACTACTTTGAATTGTTATGCCTGTGACCGTCACATTAAAACTCCCATAAAACCTCAGTGCCTGTGCAATAAAAATGCATCATGTTAAAGGATTGTATGGTCATGGAATATGCTTGGAATTTAGAAATTTTGAAATGGCTCTCACAGTTGGCTTGATGCTTGGCATTATCCTCCCAAGGTTGCTTCTTACCTACCACACAGTTGTATGAGATGCATAAATGATTAGCTTCTGATAATTGAGACAATAATTGCAGGGAAATATACAAAGTGAGGGAGATTGTTACCGGCATTGGCGGATTCTCTTCAACACTGCTGTTTAATGGGACAAGAAGTTTTATTTCATCATCTATAGGATCATCATACGGGGCGTCTTGCCACCAGACTGAGCCTCTTCCATCAATGATACCATTTCCCTGAACCGTAATTCCTTTCAGCTTTGTGAAGTCAAGCCATTGAAAGAGACCTTTGCCCCAAGCATTGGAGTTTGTTGGAGCAATGATCGTCCCATCTAGCTGAGAAAAATATACTCTCTTCAGTCTTTAATTTCAATTGTCAGTCGTTGTTTATGCATTACTGGATGGTAATGGTAATGGTTATGGAAGACAAGATCAATTATCAATCAATGCTACTACTTGGGATGATCACAGGTGAAAGGTGAAAGCATTGTTATAGTAGTTAGTTGGCTGGATTATATATTTTTGTCTATGCAATTGACTATTTTCATGCAAGATTAAACTAATCATTCAGAATTTTACAAGGATGAAACTCTTTTTGAATTTTACTGGTGGATATTGTTTTGACAAGACATAAAGATAAGATTTCAGTTTCATCCTTGCTCTATGTCCTGTCATCCTGTGTAGTGTGTACATAGGATTTACACAAGTATCTACCATTGTACCTTATAAATTTGTAGCACAAACTGCCAGTGGAAAGGGTTTGTGTTACCCATTGTAAGTCCACATCATATTCAGTTTTGGACACAAACAGGACACGAACCTCACCGCATTAAAAATTGTCTCTTGTTCTACAAGAAGTTAGAAGATGTGGTACTATTATAGATTTTGACATTTGTACGCTGGAGTGGCCTAGAGGGGAAGGGGGACCTTGAGGGGTCCAAATGGAGAATTTTTGTTTTGGTTGGGGGGGGGGGGACCCTAAACACTCCCTTATGCCAGTTTAGTAATGGAGATATCAATACTCAAGGGGATGTAGGCATGTTATAATTATCTTATATATTGAATATATGCATTTTTCTTTTGCTGCATGTGAATCTTATAATGGTGTGAGACTCATAAATTGTAAAAAGAATGATGCATATATCTGATACTTAAAATATTATCTAGTCTTATAAAATGTGAAAAGAATGATGTATACATTCAGATACTTAAAATACTATCTAGGAGACGAGATAGGAGACCATAGACGTCCCTTTCAATTCATGAGAGGCCTTAGACATGGGATAAGAGACCCTTCATGCTCATACCCCCAAGTATTTGAATCCTAAATGTTAAACCCAATAAAATTACTCTATGGTAGAGAAATTTTATATTGTGTTGCTATTTACCTGAAACACTATGTTTGCTTGACAGTACGGACCAGAGAATGAGATGGGTCCCACGAGGAATTCATATTCTGCTGGAACGATTATCATTGATGCCTCTATTTTACACGCAGCTGCCCATGCAGCTTGGAATGCCTGCGATGCACCATAACAATTTTTTTTATGTGTTAGTTGTATAACAGTATTAACAATAACTGATTTTCTAAATAATTCGGTTGGTGTTCGTGTGTGCAGAACAGTATACAATAGTTGTTGGATTCGTGAGTTCGTGACCCAACCCAACTGTCATAACGGGAATCAATTTTTTTTTCCCTTTGTGGGCCCCACATCAACATGCTTTGGTTTGTTCTTGTGTCTTTTACCTTTTTGTATCTTTAATTCTTTTGGTTTATTGTTTAACTATTGGACCTATACACTTTTTCCATTGAGAATAGTTACAACACACTTATCTATACCACCCTTATTTCTTTGGACATTGATTAGGGTGTACATTCCGTATATACTAATTATTTTATGTGTTAAATATCAATATATTTCAAAAATATAGATAATGCGTGTGAAATTATGGTTTATCTATATTACCCTTATTTGTTTGTACATTAATTACTACATACTTGTTAGTGTGCATTCCGTACACACTATCTATTTTATGTGTTAAATATAGACGATACGTGTGAAATTATGAACATTATATGTATAGAAGGTACACTAATGAGTGAGAAAATATCTTCCCTATTTGGTTTTACAAACTCATATGAAAATTCAATTTGCTATTGTGCCCCAAATGATCCTTAAAATCACCAAAGCAACTTGCATTGCACCTTAGATGAAAAAGCTACAATGAATTGCCCATTTTCTATATTTTTTTGTTCAATGGTAATTCTGTTGAAAATTTTGTAATTATTTGAAAAAAAAAAAATTTGCGAATATTTGCATGTAAACCATATATATTACAAAGCAACATTAGACATATTTTCTTGAGCATTTGATGAGAATTGGGAATCACCTTCGTGTCATCTGTGCTTCCATCACCTTTGGCACCAAAATCTAGCACGTTAAAGGTGGTAGAATGACCGGCAGGCGGGTTTGATGGGAAATCTTCTTTTGGTTTAGGAGTTGGTAGCGGCGGAGCTTTTGGTTTTGGAGTTGGAAGCGGTGAAGCTTTGTGAGGAGGAGATTTTGGTTTAGGAGTTGGAGGCGGTGAAGCTTTGTGAGGAGGAGATTTTGGTTTAGGAGTTGGAAGCGGTGAAGCTTTGTGAGGAGGAGATTTTGGTTTTGATCCTCCACTATGGTGGTTATTACTACTTCCTTGACTCTTTCCTTTCTTCTTAAACAAAGAAGCCGAAATACCTCTGCTATGCCTCCAATGCTTGCCTCTTCTAGCATTGCAAGTTTCAAAATTTGATGACCAAAGTAGAAAAGCAATGAAAAGCATGAATGTGAGGCTTCTTAAGCTCAAACCTCTCATCATGTTTAGCACAAATGTGTGTTTGTGTGTGTGTGTGAGAGAGAGAGAGAGGGAGATTCTTGAGATAGCCAAAATGAGTGATGGTTGTGTTTAAATAGGAAGAGAACTCCAAAGCTGAACAGTACTGTGCAGACATAAGCAAAGATATAGTTTTGATATTGGCATAGGCATTTACGTTTCATTCTTTAATTCCTTCATTTTTTTTCTTTTCTCGTTTATTAATTATCTTGTTATCTTTTATGTGAATTTTGGTTGGAATTTGTTTTAGCTCAACAACCGGGTCCCATTTAGCCACATGTCGATATGTGATTGCATGTGATTCATCCATTTTCTTTGCCCCAACACGTCGTTAATCAATTATCAATATATGCCAAGCTTTGTGTTTTATATTTTTGTTTTTTCCAATGATAAAGTAACTCACACACATACTAGCTAGCAGTACTAGCAGGATCATGAACTTGCGGTCTCACTCTCACGCAAACACTAAGGATTGGATGGAATGCCAGTTCATTGACACATACAGACTTTGTTATCATAATTCATAACAATGAAAGCCAAATGTACCTATCGTGGTATGAGAATTTTCATTTTCTTTCCAGCTCAAAGCTTGACACAACAATCTTGATTAAGAAGAAAGTTCATCATAATAAACTAAAATTTGAAGGAAAAAAACCTTTCATTCCATTATGAAAATAGTGTGGCTCACCAATTGTGGATTAGCAAATGCTTATTAATTAGCATATTCAACTTTTTTTTTTGTTCTATATTTCTACTTAAGAAATTATGTAAATGAGTGAAGTGCACACTATTTCTTCTAAACCATACGTCGATGAAGTTTTTTTTGCCCCTAAGTTTTACGTTTCCCAAATTTTCTTAGGCATTACTCATATGATATACATATTTTAATGTTATTTATATAATAATTTAGCATTGGATGTAAAAGCCAAAAAGAGGCACGTGAGTGGGTCTAATGTAATGAGGTGTCAAGGGTCGGCACTGATTATAACAGCTCTACACGGTCACATGCACCCTTCACGGGCTAAGACTTTTTGTACTTTGTCTTCTTAACCCCGCACCCATATGGCTAAGAAAAAAACTTGAGGCTGCTTTGTTATCACAAATGTGAAGCTTTTGTTTCTCTTACCCTATTCCCTTTTGTTCAAGCAAAAAATTCCTATTTCCCAATGATGGAAGAGAGAGAAAGAGAAAGAATGTAAAAAAAGAAAGAAAGTAACTGAAACAAACTGCCTCCGAGAAAATATGTGGCTATCAAAATTTTGATTTTTTTTTTCTTGAAAAGTGATTCTGTTTTCAATATTTTCACAACAAATAATAAATGATAAGTTATTATTGGTTCTAATTTGAAAAACTCGAACAATCAATAACAACTCGCTACTTAAGTTTTGTTGTGGATATAACATTTTTCACTTTACTTTCACAACAAATTATAAATAATAAATTATTATTGGTTTTAATTTAAAAAATTCAAACAATAAATAACGACTTGGCACTTAAGTTTTGTTGGAAAAACGTTATGAATATACTGAAACATTTTTTTTCCAATACATGAAAGGGAAAAATAGTATACATCTCGAAACTGCCTATGGTACTTGAAGGAAACCTTCATGCGCCCATAGTTTTGCTGTATGATGTATTATTCATTCAATAATAGTAACCAAAAATAAGATACAAGTGGTATGGTATATATGTCCAATCAATAATAATTTAATTCAAAAACTTTTTTTTTTTAAAGAAATAGCCCTTTATGTTTTCAGATCACATGTTTAATATACCTGTTTGCAGCGTACAACTCTGATGAAGAGATAACGTTTAAAAAGGACAAACAAGAACGATTGTGATTTGTTCTAGCAGGATTCAAAAAGTGGTGTACTTTTATAACATCAATTATGTAAAGTACGGAAAACGGTGGAATCAGGCTATCAGCTTTTGAAGATTGGGATTTGAGTGAATTGAGCGAATAACCCTGAAATCTTTGTTCATCAAAAAGGACCACTTAAAGTGTTTCTTTAACCTACCAGGCCATACCACAGTCACATGAAAGTGCAGTCAGTGAGTTGGAATTCTAAATTAATCTGAAGCTAAAGCTGAGATTTCTTACAGCTCAGAACTCAGAAGCAGTGATTATGTTGCTACATTATACCGTGAGAGAGAACATAATCACATATATAATTAACTCAAAAACTTGTCTTCAATTTATGAATTTAGTTGTTTTTTCCATGCCAAAAAAAACAATTGATTATTGACTTTCCATGAATGATCATATAGACATTTGTGAGATGAGATGGAGATTTTGGTTGTTTACTATGAAGTGTTGCAATAAGAGCACCAGCATCCGAGGATGCAAAAAAAAAACTCTATTCTATATATTCAAACACTGTTTTATCTATTTAACTATTTCATTTTATAAATTACCCAACATCACAGTTTTTATTTTTACATACACTTATCAAAATAATATAAACCATTTTATCAAATAATAATTTAAATATAAAGTGAGTGAGAAAAAGTGAGAGAGGGAGAAAAAAAAATGAATAAAATATATTATTTTAGTTTACAAACTCATGAATAGTAAGTTCTACATATAAGAACTTACTATTCATAAGTTGTAAAAAAATTTAGGTATATATACATTCTTAGATTGAGCTCTTTTTTAGATGCTCAGTGACTATTTTAGCAAATTGAAGGGTTTTACACCCACAATACTAATGCTCTAAGGATTTAAGAAGGTTAGTCAAATATTAAAGTGTAAATGCAATATTTCTTTTCTTGTTTTTTTGAGAATGATATGAAATTTTGACCAAAAAGAAAGAATAATATGACATAGGTACCCTCTGAAATTAGAAGAAAAGGATGGGAATGCGCAGTTGGAATATATAATGAAAACATCATCATTTCTTTTAGTTTCTTTTTGTTCACTCGGAGTTTCTGGAAAAATCACCAGGCCCTGTTTTCTGTGTGGAAATACACCTAATTTTTCATCACCCACCAAGGTTTCTTTTTTTTTTTGAGTCTTTGACCTCTCTACCACCAGTCACTTTCTCTCAATATAACATCAAACATGATCTCTCTCTCTCTGTACTTGTGCTTCGACAAGAATCCCCATGTTTTGATTTGTGGGAATTCCAAATGGATTAAACCCCAAAAAAAGAAAAAGAAAAAGAAAAAAACCCTTCTTGTTGAATATTGTTGATGATGTTATTTTTATTTTTATTTGTAGTTGTATTTATTTTATACATTATTATTTTTTGTAGTTGTATAGTAGTGAGTAGTAATTGTACATGTGATCTGTATATATATATAAGAAACAACATAAATAAATATAAAAAGTGGGAAGTTTTGAGGCTAGACAATCTTTGCTGCTTGCTCAGCAATATAAGAGACTTCTTACGTACTATATTATTATTAATATTATTAATATATATTATTATTATTCTATAGGGTCAGAAATTTTATATGCATTGCCAGCATTGGCTATGATGATTTGTTGTTGTTAAATAAGGCTATTTTCCACATATGTGACTTTTTTTCCTTTTCTAACTTTGGCGCGTATATATACGTTATAATAACTATATTAATCTGATTCTCAAAAAAAAAAAAAAAAAAAAAAAAAAAAAAAAACTATATTAATCTACAAAAAATTAAAAAAAAAAAAAAAATTAAAGTGCTTCAAATGAACTTAAAAATGAAATATGATATTTTTAAAGTGAAATTTTTATACCCTATTTGAATTTAAATATTCTGCATTAGTACTTTTGAATATATATATATATATATATATAATTATAATTATAGATCTCTTCTATTTCTCCTACACCATGGGACAGCTCATGTGTGTTTTAATTCTTAAACTCAGTCACTTTTTTAATTCACATTAAAAAAATAAAATTAATACCAATTTGCCTTGAGTTGCATCACTTTTATTTTATTTTATCTCTTGTGACAACAATGAGTGAATTATATGATATAAGACAATTGGAAAGATGGGGCTTTTGAGTACGACCTTCTTAGCCGTCCTTTTGTGTTTATATGCTCGTGAACTTTGGGTCCTCTCGTGAACTCCATGCATAGATATGATTAGGGTTTCTTACTTCTTAGTGCTCCATTATTAATTAGTGAAAATGTTTCAGTAACCAACCAAGGCATGAAAAAGTTCGAGCTTTTAGTTGGACTACTAGATTGGGAAAAAATATATATTGCCCAGAATATTATAATGTGACATTGATCTATACTGGCAAACAATAAAGAAAACGATGAAAAATTGACAATTGCGTTTAGTCACATCTGAGACCCAGTTGCATATATGAAAATTCCATAACACTTTTTGCACCTCCTTTTCTTCTATATATGAGAATATTAATTATTAAGATCTAAAACTATGAATTGGTCGCACTGTTGTCATATTCGGTGTCATTATTTATCTATTGCACCAATTTCTAAAACTTTATATTATAGCGATGTGTGAGGAATTGTTAATCAAGTTTGTAACTATATTGAGACAAATAATCAATTAAAGAGGCACTTTTCAAGCACCTAAAAGTAATGCAGGGCGGCTTATAAAATGTGAGTATTCTTGAATTATAAGTTTAAGTTTTGTTGCTAACAACCAACAATTTGTCATGATTGTAGCAGCATATTGCCAAGAAGTGACAATATTGTTAATATATAAGCACCATGTTAAACTAGTTACAATAAGAGTTATCGAATGCTCTTTATTTACATCCTACCTGAATTAATACTGAATATGCATCTCATGGGTAGTAAAAGCATATTTTATTATATTGACAAAATAAATAAATTATATTGTTCGTACCTGAAGTTTAATATATGTTTGATTTTGATTCCTTAAATTAAAAAAATATTCCAATTTAGTTCTGATTTAAAAAAAAAAAAAAAAGAATTAAAGGAACAATTTGGTCTCTTGATCTATTATTTTGTTTACATGTACTAATGGGATACCAACTTGCCAAGACGTCTCTTTTTTTCTTTTTTTAACGGGTATCCCATTTTTTTAATTATGAATCAGATTCAACTAAGTCCAACCACATATTTCTTCTCTCAACAAAAAAAAGGTCCAACAGGATCAAAATGGAACTAACTATTTTTTTTTTTTTTTTTCATAATGGGAATCCCATTTTTTAATTATGAATCAAATTCAACCAAGTCTAACCACATATTTCTTCTCCAAACAAAAACAAAAACAAAAAAGGTCCAACCTTAAAGGATCAAAATCGAACCAACCTCATAATTAATTGATCAAATTTGATTCAACCCATAGATAGATTGACGAAATTGTTTCATTATAAAATTTCAAAGATCAAATCCAAGCTTTTAAAATTTGAAGCACTAAAATCACATTTACTCCAAATTTGAGAGATCAAAAATAAAATGACCTCTTTTTAGAGAAAAAAAAAATTACTTTACCCTAATAAAAACCATCAAGACTCATTTTTAGACATTGCTTACACTTTCTTAATCCTTGATAGTTTGTGGTTGAGTGGTGACCGTGAAGGCACGCTCATCAAAATGTCATCCACCAATCATATCATATGGACCATAACATTTCCTTCTCAATATATATTTTAGGAATATATATCCATGCTGAAAAAAGGAACAACAAAAACAAAAGAACATGACCGTACAAGAAATGCAACTTTTGATGCACTTTTACTCCTAGCTAGAAAAGGCTAAAACTTAAACACACACTCCCATGTATTCAAATTAACCTTTTGGAAAAGTGGTCACGGATCATTCTAGAATTTGAAGCTATAGGAAACATACTGATAATTTTTTCAAAGCACTCACTCAAAAAAAAAAAAAAAAAAAAAAAATTTTTTTCAAAGCACAAAAATCGGTGCAATAAATTTGATCTGAATTCTGAAGCTTCTCTCGATGGTGGGTTTCTCATCAGTGTTGTTGTTGTTGCTGGTGGTGGGTTTCTCATCAGTGTTGTTAATTATTTTAGCTGATTTTAATTTTTAATGTATAGTTGTGGACCTTGTTGTTGTGAATGAAGCATGTGAATATGTGAAGGGTTTCAGTTGGAAGACCTTTTTGCTTGTATTTTATATGAATTCTGATCAATTGGATTCCTAAATTTAGAAAGACAAATTTAAAGTGTATTCGTCCCCACAAGTTTTGTTTGTATTACAAAAGCCTCAATTCATGGCCAATAAAAAGCCATCCAAGCAATATCACGGATCACCTTGAGAGCTCTAATATATTTCAGAGACTTTTTCTGTTTCTTCCTCTTCCACTTAAATCTTGGCCTATTTTTCAATCTATACTTCTTGACCAACAGTATTGACCATCCACCACATGACCCATATTCTCTCTCACTTAAAAATAAGAAAAAATTCTTTGTCTAAGTCATATTTTCCTTTTTTCTTTTCTGAATATAACATTTTATTTTAAAAAAAATGAAAAATATGGTCATCATATCACCAAATTATCTCTATAAATTATTGTATGTAATTTATCTACACAATGTATACAAAGAAAAAGAAATAGTTAACCTAACATATATATATATATATATATATATATATTTTGAACTTTTCCTCCTTTAAATCTCCAAATACATTGTGTATGGAGAGATACCAATATTTAAGCTACAAGATCCCTTGGCAGTTAACCTAATACGTAGCAGTTAGTAGTTAGTACCAAATCATCTTCATTTCCATCTACCACGTGAAAATTGAAATGATGGCGAAGGTGACCACAGGAATAAACCCCAGGCATGCATAGCAAGACACAAAATCAAGCCGAAACATTATGAGCTAAAAAATTTACTTCTCTATAAGTAAGTGACAAAAAGTCCATACTATTTTATTTTTTAATAAACAAAAGAGTTCAAGCTAGGATTGACATGACCAGAAATTTAATTATAAAAAAATTTCATGCTTTTTCTTTTCTTTCTCTGTAGCCAAACATTACCCGTAATCTTAAGGCACATGCAAATTCACATTCATACAATTAGTCAATTAGTCTTTTTTTTGGTTAAGTCACAATGACAACCACAATTTCGTTTATGATTAGGGCTCACTGTGTATACACATGCACCATTAGATTTTGGAAGTTGTAATTTTCCTTATTGACGAGATCTGGGGTCCTTTCAAGTACCATCTGTACGAATCCACCGTAGAGATTTGGCCAAATAGAAATGAGAGCTGAGATAAGAAAATAATTAAAGCTTATTGCAATTCTTAATTAATCATATGTTTGTTTGTCTAGTAAGCTTGTGTTTCTTTTTTCTTCTTCTTTTTCCAAAATGATAAAAGATCCAAACCCCAGAAGGAATTATGTAATCTAATCAATGTTAAAAAAAAGTTTTGGCTCCAACCTATATTCCAACTGAGGTGTGAGGTCCAATAATGCCAATTCGATATCATTTGACTGTTTGTCGGATATAATTTCTATCAAATAACAGAAGAATTACATTCACAAGTACAATGCATTGAATTCAGGATCTCTTTCAAGCTTTGAAAGGTAGAGATGCATGGATGGCAAGGTGTTTGATATTTATAATTAGAGTTCAATCGGTAGGTTTTGATCAGGGTTTTAGGCATGGTAGAGTCAAGAATTTGTCCTTAAGTAGGAAGGCAAATATAAATAGTTATTTTCTAGTAAATTATCGTGGAAATCATCATCAAGATGAATCACCCTTACGCACTTACGCCGTCAACGAACTTGTGCTAATGCTAGGACTTGTCACAAGCAAATTAGGAAATGAAAGATATAATTAACTCCAATAATATAATTGAAATTCCCTCCCCCACCCCCCCCCCCCAAAAAAAAAAATTCAATTATATATAATTTAGTTAGTAATTATTAGCTTATATTAAGGGATAAATAATTGTAATCGTAGTATTTACTTCTTCTTTTTCTTCTGATAACTTGATAATTGAGGGAGAGAGAATTCAAACCATAAATGTTTCATTTGAAAACATCAAAATGTGCTAATTAGTTGAGTTATAAGTCTATATATTGGTATTTCTATAACGTTCTATTAGCATGAAAATTGACATGCCAATTAAGAACATATAATATATGTAATCTAATGGTAAGATTTTCAAAATATGAATTCAATAACGAGTTATTAGGTAGTGTAATATTGATTAGAGTTACATTATGTGCAATTTGAACTCAATCTATATAGGAAAAGAATAAGTCAATTAAATACTAATTGGTGAACAAACTCAAGCTTGTTTTAGAAGAATATGAACTAAGTAAGTTTGAACATATTATCTAATTTGGAAATAAGCTCGGGCTTAGTTCTTGTTCAAAATAAATTCTAGTTTGGGTTCATTGTAAAAAGAAATTCTATTACTTCTATAGCCAATAAACGTAGCCCTTAGGAGTTTACTGTTATGGGTGTAGGCATTAAGGCTTAACTTTGAAAGGTAGCTAGATGGACGGCAAGGTGTTTGATATTTATAATGAGAGTTCAATTAGTAGGTTTTGATCAGGGTTTTAGGCACGGTAGAGTCAAGAATTTGTCCTTAGGTAGGAGGGCAATTATAAATAATCCATTTTGTAGTAAATTATCATGGAATTCGTTAGCAAGATGGATCATCGATCACCCTTATGCGGTCAACGAACTTGTAAGGTTGAAGAACTTGTACTAATCCTAGGACTTGTCACAAGCAAATTAGGAGATGAAATATATAATTAACTCAAATAATATAATTTCAAATCCCCCCAAAAAAAAAATTCAATTACAATTTAGTTAGCAATTAATTATTAGCATAGATTTTTTAAGGGATAAAATTTTTTAATTGTAGTATTTATTTTTTATTTCTTTATAATAATTTGATAATTAAGGGAGGAAAAATTCCAAACCCTAAATGTCTCATTTGAAAATATCAAAAGGTGTCAGTTAATTGAGCTACAAGTTTTTTAACATTTGTAAAGTTTGATGTATATATATATACATGAAAAAAGAATAAATAAATCAAATACTAATTGGTGAACAAACTCCTGCTTATTTGACAAGAAAATGAATCCAACAAACTTGAACATATACTAATCTAATTTGAAAATGAGCTTGGGCTTAGTTCTTTGTTTGAAATAAATATTGGAGTGGGTTCATTGTAAAGTTCCATTACTTCATAGCAAATACTTAAGGGTTTACATTTGTGGGCATAGGCATTAGGCCAGCCTTAATTTCTTGCTTCTATTTTTTTTTTTTTACTTTTTACTTTTTTTTCTCTTTCAATTATTCAATCACTCAACAAATTTAATAATTATGAACTTTTATTATTCGACTCGGCTAATTTACTGCCTAATTTGAGGCAAAACTCGTACCAAATTTATACGGTGGAATCAGCATATGGACCCCCGAATGGGATGGTTCGGCTTGGTCAGTGGAGTCAGCACCGGCATTTTCTTGCACCCTCAATAATATTGTGTCAGATTCTGAATAATAAGCATAAAAACACACACACACACACACACACAAGTATTTTCTTCAACATATATTTTGAGAAAAGCAATTTCAAGTGCATTGCAAATTTTTCCTACATGCACAATGAACACATGAAGTATATGTACACGAATAGACAATGTATGCACACTGCTCAATTATGTTAGGTAATCCCACCTGGTTACTTTGGCAATGTGATCTTCACTGCCACACCAACTCAATTATATTAGGTGTCAGCCTCTCGTGACTGCTTGCACATAAACTTTGGAATAACAAAAAGCTTTTTAATAATTATTATTTTTGTTGTTGCATATTCTAGTGCTTATGTTGTTTAATAATTATTTTATTTTCTGGGTACTTTGTTAGTATCCATCTAGGCCAACCTGTCTGAAAAAGAGCCTAGAGTTTGTCTGGTGCCTTACATTATAAAGGATATGGACCTAAATTATAAGGGACAGTCCCAAATAAAATTATAGAAATTCAATTTTAAGACAACCACTAGACTAAGATAACAAATTTAAATAGTTATTCTGTCTTGGCCTCTTGTCAATCTCTCCTAGAAAATTTTGTTCTTGTCTTTCTCAATACTTCCAATCCAATCTCATCTATATGGTAAAGACTAAAGATGGTGATCAAATCCCATTTGAATATCAAACTTTATCCTTGAACATATCTTCAATTCTTTAAATCTAATTGAAGGAAACAATTGCTTGTCTTGTTACATTTTAGAAGTAATCAATGACATCATTAGAAATAGTCTGTATTTATTACTTCCTTTTGGCTGATTATGCTAAACTTTGATTTATGCAATAAAACAAAACAAAAGAAATCAATGGTGTTTAATATAAATTTGATCTTCTGGACCACTATTTCTTTCTGATACACGAACTTATTTGCAAACTTTACTCATTTGTCACTTTGCAGTGATAAGGAGTCCAACATAGACATTGTTAATGTGTTAGATGTTCTTCAAAAATCATAACTTATAGCTTATATGTCATTAAAAAAAAAAAAAAACTTGTAGCTTATATGTTTATCATATCATAAATGTTTTTTTTGTTTTTGTTTTGTTTTTGTTTGCTCCAAACGAAGCTTAATAGGTTAGAAATTGTTACACATGGTCTCAATAATCTGGTAATCTATCCCTTATCTTGTACTGGGTATTCGAATATCTCAGTGGTCCCATTTGTCCAAATTTGCTGCCAATATATTGTCTGATTGTCCCTATTCAGATTTAGTACTAATTTAGCAACACAGCTTTATTGTCTGGTGATTGTTTAAACCTAGCATTGAAAACATAGGATAGAAGATGGAGCTGGTATAGACCAGTGTCGGCTTTAGGTCTAGGCCACTTAGGCCAGGGCCTATGGTCCCTTAGAGTATCTCCAATAGATTCTCTAAAACCACCTTGGAGATTGAACCCACAAAAAGCAAATCCAATAACCTCTAAAAAATGTAAAAAAATAGAAAATGTTAGCTACCTACAATACTCTCTACACATGGAGAATTATTGTTCTTGTCCAAATGAATTTTTATTATTAAAATATTCACCCTTCTCTCTTCACTAATTAAAATATTCAACCTCTCTCTCTCTCATTAAGAATAAAAGAATAAAAAAGATTAAAGAAAGAATGAAAAAGTAATATTTAAATGTGATAGAGAATGAATAGAAAATTTATTGGAAAATGTATTTGAAAAAGTAATTAGGTAAAACTGTTTGCTCTCCAAACAGTATGAAAATTTGACTAAACTGTTAAAGATGCTTTGCCTCAAAAATTTATAAAAGGGTTAAGGCCTCCTATTGGGGGAAAAATTGTATAAAAAATAAGTTTTAGGATAATTCTATATATATATATATATAACCCTAAAGTGGGTTTTGCATTAATTCTTTCTTCCACCTTCAAGAAGGCCCTAAAATATTTGGCCAACAACAATTCAACCCAATTAAAATCCCTAAATGATTTCACCAAAAGAAAATGATTAATTAGTGGATTAGCTTAATTAAATCATTATTTAAATATTAAAAAAATCACTTAAAATTATTACCTAGGCACATTTTGTTGTGATAATAATAATGCTAATCTTCATAGTTATAACTTATAACAATACTACTATCATTTGAGAGAATTTTGTTATGGTTGAGGCTATTGAATTTGGGTTGCAATTTGCGAAGGAAATGGTGATTCAAGAGTTTATTCTTGAGGGTGACTCGCTGGTTCTTATAAATGCTTTGAAAGAGATTTCTCCTCCTCCCTCATCAATTGCTGCTATTGTGTATGGTTCCTTGTCTGCTTCCCATGATTTTCATCAAGTGGAGTTCTCTCATGTACGTTGACAAGGCAATAGACCAACCCACCTCTTAGCTAAACATGCTCTAGGCATTGATATCTTTTCTGTTTGGATAGAAGAGAGCTCTTGTTTTCTCGAACAAGCTCTTCTAAATGATGTAATGATGTTACCTTAGTTTCAATAAAGTTTTTGAAGTATTTCAAATAAAAAAAAATAAATAAATAACCCTCATAAAAATTGGATACAGTCGTTTCATTGATTAGGATTAAAAGGTTATTTTAATTAACTTAATTGGTGTCTGTTGAGGTTCAAAATTGGTCACAGACTAAGGCCCAAAGAAATAAAACGTTGGGCTCATTTCACAAAAAAAAAAAAATAATAATAATAAATAAATGAACAAAGAGAAAAGAAAGAAAAAAAGGGTAAGAGGCCCAAAAGATTGGGATGCAAAGACTCATGAAAGAACAAAGTTTAAAAGACATAAAGCAAGGAAAAAAGGGCCAAACCGGCCAAGGCCAATAAGCAAAAGGGGTCCAGTAAGAAGAACTGGGTCGGGATCCCAGAAGTCACTAGTGTCTAGGGATCTCTGGACGCGCAAAGTAAGATTGAGGCAAATTCAAAGAGGGATAACAGACAAAGAGCATGCGGGTCTCATGCCCCAGACATGTAGTGGAGCCAGGAGGTACGAAGTAAAACGCAGGAGTCGTGATTCCGACCATTTGAAGAGAGTGACAAGAAAGAGTACAACTGAAAAAGCTGAAGTGCTGAGAAGAAAAAGCCAAATAGCTATAGACCAGCTAACGGAGAAATCTGGAAATAGAAAACTAGCTAAGAGACTTTCGTTTGGTCGCACCAAAAGCAAGAAACTATGAGAGAAAAAGGAACGACATAACCCTGAGCAAACAGGCACGGCACGAACTCCAAAGGGCAAAAGGGGGAAATCATTAGTACCCCGGAGCCCGAAGCTGTGCTATAAAGGAGAGAGAGGGGATTCATTTTGAGGATCATGATTTTTGAGGCATTCATAGTCGTTTCTCTAAAGTCTCATAAAATATAGAAAGAGCTCTGTAAGATTAAGAGAAAACAGAGGAGCCATTCTCGGTATCCCAGAGAAAGCCACTATAGCACATGTTCGGATTCAACAAATTTAAACTTTGCAAATCTTTGAAGCTCAAATAACTATCAAAGTCTGTGATTTTTGAACTTAGTTGAATCTTGTATCACATCTTAGTGAGCATTGTAATAATAACTAAAGAAAATTAATAAAATGCACCTCACTAATTCGATGATCCCTAACTTTTTTTTCTTGCATGGTATTTCATTTGTTGCACATTCCTTTGTTGTTAAAATGTCATCCAATACAGATATTTTTGATTGTTAATTATTTGTATTGTGGAAGCTTGTTTTGTGCACCACTCGATTCTTAAACAGCCCTTTTAGCTGCAGTGAACCGAGTCTAGTCCACCAAGAATATTTATTTGGCCTAGGATCTTTGGGCCACTGTGCTGAAGAAAAAAGGCACTCTCACAGTGTCACATATCCACCACAAGTCCACAACAAATTGCTAGCGATTACAAAGGGTTTTACTAAGAACAAAGTTTCTTTTCAAACTAGTTTGTAGAGAAACTCTACAAACTCCTCATATATCTCTATATTGAATGTAAATTTTGAAAATTTGACTATTAGATTGCATGTTGTTATTATATTCTTCATGCATGTAAAATTTGAAAAAGATCAAAAATCAATTGCTATCTCATCAAACCACTATTAAAATTTCAAATTTTTATAATCTAAAATTGTGTATAAAAAATAAGTTTATTGATCTAATAGTAAATAATATCCAATTTGAATGAAATTTGATATGCATATTAAGAACATAAGGAACATGAAATTCAACAATTAGATTTTCAAAATTCACAAAAAAAATAAAAAGAGATATATAAGAAATTTGAAAAGTTTCTCTCCAAACTAATTTGGAGAGAAACTTTGTTATTTTATTAAAGGTTATACCGAGACAATTTATAAGATGATCCATTGAAACAAAAAATTCCCAAAAAGAGATGCTTAAATTAAATCTAATAATTTCTATAATAATTTCAATCTGTTAATCTATAGAGTTAAATATTGGCTCTCTTTATCCCAAAAATATATAATAACAAAAAAAAGAAGGTTTGCTCCAAAAATACTTTTGAAAATTTTAGGTTATAACTTACAATACATTTCAACATTTTAAGTTTGGGATCGCTTTTTAAATAATTCCTCAACTTTCCGAACTTATAATTTACAACATTGACTATTGAAATGAATAAATGACGTCAATGTGACCCTTCAGTAAATTACTAAATTTCAAAAATTCTTTTCTCAAAAAAAAAAAAAAAAAAAAAAAAATTCACAACTCAAATCAGAAAATTAACAAGATATATAGCCTGAGTCTAGGCCTTGGCCATTGGCTAATTACTAATTAGGATGTGATGATGTTTCCCTACAAAATAGCCTTGGAGAAAGATCAAATTATAATCTGTTAGGCCATTTGGGTTAAGGTAGAGCTGGGCCAAGATTGGGTTTCGGATTTGTTTCTCGATTTGCTTCGGTGGACTGGTGACAGCCTAAGCCTGGATCAAATGGGCCAAGTTCTCACCATTATCCTTTTTCTTTGGGCCTGAGTATACAAAATCTTGTTGGCTATGTTCTCCTTTTGGGTCAGCACTCAGCACCTGCCCCTAAGTTAGGCCTCGGATGGAGATCAGCTGCTGTATTATTTTCCCATAATGGGCTTTTTCTTTCTGGTTTTTTTGCTTTGAGCCAAACTATACTACTGGTGACCTAACTTAAATTGATAATTCCTAAATTTTAAAGTGATTGCTTCCAATCCAAAGGGACCAAACTAAAATGTTGACACATTGTTATTTTTATTTTTTTAGAAGTTGTTAGGAAATAAAAGCGATCAACAAAAATAGCCTTGGACTAAATTTTAGAGACTAAAAATTTATTTTTTCCATTTTCCTTTTTCATTTACTGTTTTGGGGGATGGTAGACTATTGCAGTATTGCAAATAATATTTTCCATTTGTTGAACTTATTTAGCTTATCTACAATTTTTGAGCCAAATGCCTTGTAGTTGAATTGACATCTCCCCATGTACAAAGTGTTAGGGGGTCTAAGGGGGAAAATGTTTGAACTGCGAGATTAGCAGCATGTTGTAATTATTTCTATAAAAAAAAAAAAAAAATCTACAATTTTTGAAGTTTTATTATTATTTTTAGGTATAACTGTACTTTTGTCTAACTTATTTTTCAAGCCCAATAAACTAATGAAAATAAGTTCTCCTAAACGAGCACATTACAAAGATGACAAATAATAAATGACAAAATACCACGTATTACCACCAAAATGTAAAACACACATGAATTAATATTCATAAAATTGGTACATTTTCTTTTCCAGTATTAACTGCATTATACAATCTCTTTCTATTTTCTCTGAATTAGTTTTTCTTCAGTATTTGTATATAACTATATGATATAAAATTTTAAATTTACCTTAAAATTTGCGTAGGCACCGCAAACTTCCTCCAAGAAATCTATAGTGGTGCACTCTAAAAGCCATTTATCCAGTTTAGTATATACTATAATTGTTACTTAAATATCTAGAGAGAGCCAAGTTAGAGTTCAGTGTGAGCAATTTTCTCTCTGCTAGGTTCTGTAACTTCAGCCTTTTCTTCCTTGTTGATAATGATATATTCTTTGTCATCTGAAGATAGGCATTCAGCTGAAGGATGCACAATTCCATAGCCAAAGCCTGTGGCAGAGTTGCAGTAGGTTTCTACTGTGCCATCCTTCATCTCTAAGTCCACATTGCTGAGGACTATTTTGCTACATGGAACTGTGTCACTGCAAGCAAATTTCATGGCCTTCGTGCTCCTTGTAGTTCCACTAACGTTCTTGTAAAAGATCTGGCTTATGTTCACAGCTGATGTCTGACAAAACAAGCATACATATATACAAGAAATCAAAATTGTTGGGATTTTGATTAAACGAATCAGTTGATTACATAACAAGAAATCAAATGGTAGATGTTTTATAAGTGAAGAGAGGGAATTTGGAGATTGTTACCAGGTTTTGACACGCACTTGGAGAATCACAGTAGAACTGATCAATAATGATGGGGTTTTCTACATCCTGCATCCTCACATTTTGGTAACGTACACCACGAACATAACCAGAACCTCCCTATAGCAGAACATCAGAGTGAAAGGTATTTATGTTATTCTCATCCCATGGGCATTTAGATATAAGCTAAACTTTTACCATGATAAAATTTATAAAACGGCCAATAGATTAGTATAAACTCTAAACGCAATTTTGCTAGAAATTGTTCTATGAACATGTAGCAGCGTCTAGAGCACTAAAATATCATGTTCTATGTTTTATACCAAAAACAGTGCTCAAAGTTTTGTTTGAAGCAACATTTCACTTAGATGAGTGTGGAAGTCTCTACAGGTATACTGAAAACCCATTTGATTTTTCCTTTAGGGGTCCATTTGTTTGGGGGATTAAATCTAGCTTTATTGGTATTTTCATCCAATTACCAATAATGGATGTTAAATGATTAACCAGCATGATGTAGAGCATTACCTGCCAAGTCTTAATCCTGAGGCCGTTGGTAGTCTCCTTGAGGAATGCTGTATCCAAGACAACCTTTGTGACTATACCGGTGGAGTTGTCCTTCCCAAGGCTTCCAATGCTAAATAGAAGAATTTTGCACCAATGTAAGTAACAGGCAACAAAAGTTCAGTTACAGTTGTGTATACTAAAGTGCGAACACAATCTTCCATTTTTGCAAGGTCCTTTTGAGATAATGGGACTGCAAAGCCGTAATTGGGTAATGTCAAATCAAGATGGTACCTGATTCCATGTCCTGGTCCACAATAGATTGTCTTCATCTTGATAGCAGAGCTAGCATTGACAATTGAGACGCAATCATCCCCTGGATATTGCATCACAATCGCTCTTTAGTTTCATCTCGATTCTAGTTCTTACTACAAAAAGATGAGACAAGGAAAGATATGGAATTTTAACGAAGGAAAAAAAAAAGGATAAAGTAAGAACCTGTTCCAATTTTGCAGTTTTGCAGAACAACATTAGTTGATTCTGTGATATGGATTCCATCAGTGTTAGGACTGTCTCCAGGAGCTGAGACTTGTACTCCCGAAACACGCACAGAATCAGACCGGGCAATAATGAAATGCATCTGTTGGGCATTCTGGATAGTGAGGCCTTTTACCTTTATAGCTGAGCTTGAATCTATAGTCAGTGCCTGCAACAAATCTTGGGGAGTTAAAATTCTATTTGGTGATCCTAGTCTAATATGGTCAGCATAAAATCTTATCTGGAAATATGGTTTTAACTTGTAACTAAGAGACAAATACTTACTGTTGGTGCCCCTTTGCAAGGCTGTAATAAAAAGAAAAAGGGGTTAATGTCATTTGCTGAATCAAAATACTTGGCATTAAGAGAAAGTATAGTGTAAGTTCTCAAATATTACGTTTGACTTGTTCTTTTTACAAGATGCTGCCCACCATTTGCTACCTGAGCCATCAATAACTCCACCCCCTTGGAAAAGGACTCCATTCAATTTAGAAAAATCAAGCCATGTTCTTGGGGACTTTGGGTCCCAGTTTTTCGGCTCATCTGGTGCTATTATTGTTCCCTCAATCTGTACGCCAAGTCAACCATTATATGATAATGATGACAGAAACTATTAATAATTGTTATAGTTTTTTCAATGACAAGAACAATGATGTATAAAGACTTTATTTACAGAAATATGAATAACCATAAAGGAATATTGATACTTCAGAATTTATGTGATGGAGTAAAGACATTACCTGGATAACTAATTTGTCTGAGCATGGCCCGTTAAATTTTGTTGCATTAACTAGATAACGCCCTCCTATAGGCACCAAAAAAACTGATTGTGGTGTTTTGCAGGCAATGGCCCATGCTTCTACAAAAGCCTGATGGTAAAAACATTAGAGAAGAAGCAAGGCACACCATAACAGCAATAATAAAAGGTTGAACATGTTGAAGTTGGTGAGACCAGACATTAACTCTCACATCCATCTTTAATTATAATCAATCGTTGATCACCATATTATAATTTGCATCAATCATATGATGACAATGGTATCATAGCAGCTCTTGCCAACTAGTGTAAGCTTGAAATTTAAATATAGGCTTATACAAATATTCCTAAAGAAACACATATTCACCTGGGTATCATCAGAAACTCCATCTCCAACTGCGCCGAAGCTATCCACATTCACAAGAACCTTGCTACCGCGTTCACTTGTCCATGACGGGATTGGTGAAGTTTCCACCTCATATTCTTCCTCTATACCCAAGTTTTCTAGTTCTTCAAGCATGTCAATGTTGTCAAATACCATGTTTCCTGCAACTCCATGAGCCACTAACAGCAAACCAAGAAAAGAAAGCAAGAATAATTTATCCATGTTTTTGCCTGTTCTGGCTGTTTTGTATGATTGATTGATTTGTATAATTTCAATGAATACATCGGCTTATTATTTATATACGTGCAGATTAGTTTAGAAATTGATGGATTTTGTGGGCTATATGGCTTGGCTTGAAAGTAGATGAAGATGTTGCATTCTCTACATGCCGACTCTTAAAGTACAAGATAATTTTCTATTTTTCTAGTTCTTTGCTTTACTCTACAACCAATACTCAAAATTCACCATTCATAGTGTGTATGGACTCTCTCTCTCTCTCTCTATGAGAAATTAATAAAATAATTCTGGAAAGGCAATTACATTTTCTGGAAACCTCAAACTATTGCAATTAAGAAATTGATTTAGACGTACAATGTGTAGTATAGCCATATTTTAATGAACCCCCAGCCCCACTTTTTTTCACACCCACGCACTACACACCAAAAAAAGAAAGAAGAAAGAAGGACGAAAAGGTCAAGAAGTTAGTTAGACCGAACAGGGCAATCCAAAGTACAAATTGTCCGTTTGGACATGCACCCTTAAACCTTTAAGCAAAAGAAACTCTTCTGTAATAATTCCCTATACAAGACCCAGACTTGATAAACATTTCTAGATTGATGGGAATATAGCCCCCAAGTTACCATCAACCGCCACAGTCCTCTGCTTTGAGGCTCCGTAGTAGGTGCTAAATTTGATCTCTTGGTTCCATCGTTGGAGGATGCTAATGTTATCAGCAACTTTTTATCTCAATTAAACTGTGGCCAATCTTCCTTGTCACCTTCCTTGCATAAGCACTCTCTCTAATTTGCATTGACGTTTTAAATTCTCCAGTTTCAGAATAGAAATTTGAAGCTTGCAAACAAACTGCAGGATCCTCCGGTTCAAGTTCCATCAAGATTTTTGCTACTCTCCTTCCCACTATCTCATTACCATGGACCCTACAACTTTGTAACAATGAACTCCACATTACACTATCACCCTTTCCTGGTGCCCGTTGCAGCAACTCTTGAGCTTCATCAAGCAAACCCGCGCGGCCTAACATATCTACCATACATGAAAAATGCTGCCTTTCAGGGCAGATCCCATGTAATGATTTCATTGAATCAAACAGTGATCTTCCTTCTTCGACCAACCCTGAATGGCTGCACCCTGTTAATGCACATAAGAATGTCACTTTATCGGGTTTCAGACCCTTTTTGACCATTGCTTGAAACATTTCAAGACCTTCTCTTCCCATTCCATTCCGGGCATACCCATTAATGATAGATGTGAAACAAATGACATTCGGTGAAGGAATTTTGTCAAAAACCAGATGAGAAAGTTCGACATGACCACATCTTGAATATGCATCGATTAGGGAACATGCAACTGCAGTATCAAATTCAAAACCTGATTTTATTGCACAACAGTGTAGCAATCTGCAGCTAGCCAAGCTTATCGAAGGAGACACTGATAACGCCTTTAGTGTCGTGGAGAAAGTGACTTCATCAAGTCCTACTCCCTCATCAACCATTAAACCAAACATCTCAACCACATCTTCAGTGATGCCACAGTGCAACAATGAGGTCATTAAGGAGTTACAACACTCCAATGTTCTCTCCAGAACACTTTCATATATGGCTACGGAACTCTCAATGTCACCACATTTCCCATACATATCTATCAAAGCAGATTGGATATGCATGCTTCCATGATCAAAGCCTAATTTTAGAACATAAGAGTGAATCTGCTTACCAAATTGAATATTATTGGACACACTAGACCAATTCAAGAAGCCTACAAATGATCGAATTGAAGGTCTCTTCCCCCAAAACTGCATAATTGAAAATAATTTGAGAGCATCAAACAATAAACCATTATTTGCACAGACTGCAACAATTGAATTCCATGAAATCACATCCTCCACTGGAATACTATCAAATGATTTTTTTGCATCAACCAAACTTCCACAAGCAGAATAGAAATCTACCAAAGCATTAGCTACGAATATGTTTGATTCTACCCATCCAACCTTAACATTGAGGCAATGCAGCTGCTTTCCTTCATCTAAAAGTTTCTGGATACTGCATCCACGAAATAAATAACAAAAGGTAAGACCATTTGGCTCCACACCATCCAATCCCATTTTAGAGAACAACTCTAATAACTTATCTGATCGACCCGGACCACCGGGTTCACAATACCCACGTAATACCAAATTCCATACAGCCAAATTTCGCTCCGGCAACTCATTGAACAACTTGAAAGCTACATCATCGTGCCCCATATGCATATAAAGGTCAACAAGCGAACTTCCAACAAACAAATTCAAGCTAAATCCAAGTGTAATCACCCTGCAGTGAACTTGAATTCCTTCTCCATAAAACCCTGCATCACTACAAAAACCCAAAACAGAGGAAAATGTGGACGGGCTTTCTCTCATTCCTTCTTGAACCATTTCGGCATAGAGGTAAAGAGCCTGTTTTGGAAACCCACATCTGGCATTACCAGAAATCAGCAAATTATAGGTAACAACATCACAAAGTGGCATTTCATCAAACACCTTGAGGGCAGAGTTTAACTGCCCAGATTTGATTAGACTATCAATTATTCGGTTTTTGGAGTAAACACCCTCATGAGCATTGCTTTCACAGTATGAGTCCAACACCAGAGAAGGGGTTGATGAAAGTATTGGTATGTGATATTTAGGTGTAGAGGTTGCTATGCTTCGTATAAAGGATAGGAGTTTAGTGCTTTGCATGGCCCATGAGACCATTCTAAGTAAAATGGGAATATCCGGACAAATAATATACTGGTAGAGAAGAATTATGGAACACGAATATCATCCTCACAGAATAATGAGACTTTAATCACTTAAAACCCTCAAAATGATGTTTGAGCCAATTGATTTTGATGGATACCATGAATTAAATATTAACTTTGGATCCAATAGACAGGATGTCCTAAATAATGTTTTAACAAGTCAAAACTCGAAACAGCTCACAAAATGACCTTTGGGCTTTTGCTCAAAAAAAAAAAAAAAAAAAAAAAAAAAAAAACCGACTTTTTGGCTTTTGTCTTGTTCAACCCAAACTAGCACATGAGAGTAAACTTTCTGACATATATGGGAACTTGCAGCATCCTACAACGCCTATATAAATACCCATTTTTGTTTACTTTCACTTTAATTTTAACCACATTGCTAACCCACATCGCTAGCATTTACATGAATAATTACAAGACACATTATTATGCAAAATTTTGGGTAAAATGTCAAGATAGAATTCCAACTAAATATCCCAATTCCCAACCACTCTCTTCTTGCCCTATAATGAGGGAGTTGATGTATGAAAACCTGCTTCAATCTTCAATTGACAAATTATCTAAGGATAATACATACACCATTAGTACATATCACAATAAAATTCAAGAGAAAAGAAAAAGACAGACTTTGAGAAATTGGGCAGCAGTTTCTTGACATAACATACACCTGAATTTTACATATTGATGACTTGCTCTGAAAAGGAAGGACCACAAAGTTCATAGAGGTAGATGTTTTACAACTAGATTGGTATTGACACAAATGATTCTTTTTTTTGATGAACGACACAAATGATTCACATGCACCAGAAGATGGCAAACAAACAAGAAATGTTCAAATAAGCACTCATATCAATAACATGTAGATGCAATAGCTTCCAAAAGGGAGGCTACAAATCGCATCTGCGTTTCTTCATTGATTCTTGAAAATAGAGGCACATGGACAAATAAAGATTTGTGACCCTTCTGTTCCGCAAAACGGAGAGAATGATAATATACATAATTGCACACAAAACGGCCGGCATCATTTGAAATTGTCACATCAAAGTCCTTCTTCTTCAAGAACTTCAGGATTTCCTCAATGCAGCAAGAAGTCTTCAACAACCAAATGATGAAAAGTTAAAACAAAACACAGGAAAAAAAATGGAGAGACAAAGCAGAGGCATGACAAACAAAAAGTTGAATGTTTTCAAATACTCATCACAATTTTATGGTAATTATAATTATTAGTGTCTAGTTTGCAACTGAAATGATATAGCCAGTTTGACAGTGAAACTTCCTGTAGGAATTGGCAGTGCCCCTGCTTAGTTTAATTAGCCTAGTACTTATCAATTAGGTCAATTAATCTTTTGCAAATCTACAAACTCAACCATCATAGCCACAACTCTCCAATTCCCATGGGTTGCAAAACTGACAGTCTTAAACTACATATGGTCCACCTCCTGAGAAAATAAGATAAATATTGAAAATTCTATTCTCTCCAACATTTGGTTTGTTATTGATAATGAGAAAAGGAGAAAGTTTGAGAAAATGTCACATTCTCCTCTCAGACCCACCAAAACTTTCTCAATAATTGGGAAGATTTAGAAAGCAACTGCAGAGGATGATGAAAAGAAGAGCCTCAAAAAAGGGCATCCCATTGACCCCTTTACGACAGGTTTATGGAAGAAAAGATGCTAGAATTTCACTCACTCTCTCTCTCATGGAATCACTCAGAGAAACCAGTGTGTGTTATGCCTTGATGAAGGTGGGAGTCAGAATCATCTGTTCTTAGCTTGCAACTTCACATAGAGGAAATGGAAATGCCTTTCTGATGATTGCAAGATGCCTTGGAGTTATAGGGATTGCAATGATTGGATTTATTAAATGGTGCAGCATCAGAAAATTAATCCTTCTGAAAAGTGGTACATATTGAAGCTATTACTGAAGCTCCTGGCTGATTACATTGTAGCATCAGAGCTCCTGGAAGATTACTGAAGCTATTTTTAGTATTGCATAAATTGCACATATTGCATATGTTCTCTTTTATTTCCATTAGGTATCTTTTAGTTTTTGTTTATGATTATTTTATCTTGTATTAGTCCTCTAGTCAACTAGGGGTCCCTTTAGGGTGCTTTTGTTGTTTTTCTGGGGTATGCCCTCTCCACTTCTTCAATATAACCAAAAAAAGAAGAAGGGGGGGGGGGGGGGGGGGGGGTGTGGGTTTGGTTTCCCCCTTTTAAAAAAATAATAATAATAATAATTATCATGTAGAATGTGCAATGTGCACAAATCAAGTGTAGCAAAAAGTATGTTTACTTAAATTACAATTTACATTCCATATGGTCTATGTTAAACCTGTTCAATTTAAGCCTTTTCAGTTTCGTTAGATAAGTTAAAAGCCTTGGATCTCCATGAGTATTGAAACCAAAACATCTTGTGTAGCTGTGAAATGATCCTCATGTTTTATATGCAAGTATGACTGCTATCTATTTAGCGGGGAAAACAAAGAGAGAGAGAGAGAGAGAGAGAGAGAGAGAGAGAGAGAGAGAGAGAGAGAGAGTATGACAGTGCTTTCTCACTATCTATACTTTAAAAAGCTTTTCTAGGATCTCCATGAGAGTTGCAAATTGAAACCAAAATAGATGGTGTAGCTGTGAATGACCTTCGCATTTATGTGCCAGTATGATAGTACTATCTCATTCTGAATTCCAGTTAGCTCAACTAATAAAGTATTTTGTCATTGAATAAGGAATCTAGGGTTCAATCCCCACCTACACTAAAAATCAATCGGCGTCTTGGCCTTATGATAAAGAGCAATCATCATGGAGCTAGTGTTGTAGGTTGAAATTCTATCTAATCCATCCAAAAACAAACAGCAATACTATCAAGACTCTCCATTATGATAAGTATCATAGTGCCCTAAGTCCTTTCTAATTTATCCTGTGCAGTGCACTTCTTAACTTTATAGAGCTTAAGGAATCTATGTTGCCTATCTAACAGTTAACACCTGAGATATAATATCAATCCCAGGACTAAATAGTTTTTTTTTTTTTTTTTTATTGATAAGTAATAAGTTATATTGATTAAAAAAAAAAAGAACACCCTAGTACACAGGGAGTGAACAAGGGAAAAGAAATCAAATACAAAAATTGCAAGAGTCTAGGAAATCAATAAAAGAAGGGAAAGATTGTTTTTGCAAAGCAAACAACCAATCCCTTAAAGTTCTAAAAAAGAGTAGCTTGAGGTCCGGAATAGATTTCTCAAAATCTTCAAAACATCTACTATTTCTCTCTCTCCAAAGACACCACATTAAGCAATCCCAGGACTAAATAGTTATGAACAGTTAGCTCTTTTTTTTTTTTTTTTTTTAGTGCTTTTCATCAAAAGGGATCGAGTTAAGACACTCATTTACAATAAAATTTAAACACAACATTATGCGTTTGAGTATAACCCTATAAAATATGGTCTAGAATTTCCATCTCCAATACTTTTTTCTTTTCTTCTCTTTCTTTTTTTTTTTTTGGGAGGGGGTGGGGGAAGAGGATGAAACTGAAACTTAATGCAATGAATTGAAACATATCATAGATTTACTGCTACTTACAGAAAATAATTTCCCAATAACTCTTCATAATGTTCAATATTCAGCAAACTTTTTTTCTCAAGCTAAGTGAAGATGCCAAGGATCGAACTACAGAGATATACCCACCACAAGGGTGGACGTGCGGATAGGCCAAAGGAAAATCAGCAATGTTTAGCATAAACATAGATTTAACATTTAATTTCCGCTCTCCAGTATGTAAAGTAGTGAACCAATACTGTGCCAATGTTGTTACTAAGAAAAACTCATTCTATATTAATTCTATCTAACAAACGATGAATGCCAAGATACATATTTAAATCAGAACATAAAGTACCTCTCTTGCTCGAGTAGTTCCTCCGTCTTCAGATACTATAGGGACTTGCTGCAGATAAGTACAACAAAAGACATAACAAAGAGGATAAAGAGACAGAAAAAAATAAGATAAATAAATAAATTGCTACAATGGCATCAATGAAACAGCTCTGAAACAAAGAACCATGTGCACCTGAGGTTGCCATCCTAGCTCATCTGGACAACGAAAAGTGGCTTCATTGACTGCCTGCTGCTCAATGGCAAATTTTGGAGCCCCACTATTCACCCCCAAGTGTAGCTGAAGAAGCAATGAAGATAAAAATGTCTTTTAAATAGCAAAGCTCAATCCAGGAAACATTGAAGATTGTACTAACATAGGCTTCTGCTTAATCAGAATCCTTTTTAACTTATCTTTGCAAACTGTTCACAGTATCATAAAATGCCCTATTAATTATGGTTGAAAATTTTGTGTCTCCATAGGAAAGCAATATAAAGTGGCAATGATTTAGAGTGAGGGCAAAAGAAAAGTTACACAGATATCAATGTGATCATTATTTTCAACCATGTGAGACTGCAAATGCAATGGAGTGGCTAGGTCCAAGTATCATATATTGAAAATGCTGCATTCAACTTTGAGAAGGTTCAGCAGATAAACAATAAACAAACAAACAAACAAAAAGCCAAGGATATGTGGTAATGACAGGTAAAACTTTGCTCCTTCCTTCAGCACCAGTGTCCTAAGTATGCTAGACTTCGGATACCTCATATAAATGAACAATTAAGGGGGTACATTATGGTTGTTTTAAACTAATAAATGCCTATTTTTTATTAAAACCACTTCTTAATACCAACTCTTATACCATATTAGTTCATTTAAATGGGGAAAAGGTTTAGCTCCAAATTGGTTTGGAACTATCTTCCTTCAACCCACTATGTGTCAATTGAAGAGACCATCCCATGTATAGTTTTAGTCACATGGCTTTTTCAATGAAAAATGTAACTTGGTTAAATAATACACATGAATATTCTTATAAATTACCACATAGTGGGTTGGAGGAGATAGCTCCAAATGAGTTTGGGGCAAAACTTTTTCCTTTGGATAGAAGTATTTGAAGGGAATGATTTAGGTTTCAGTTTTTCTGCTTAAACAACTTAAATAAAGTATCAAAAGACAATTTATTTCTCTTGATAAAATTTGTGAATTGGACTTACGTGTTATTAATATGTGGATGTGGATTTAAATGATTAGGTGTGAGATGTTATTTCCAAATCCATAACATCTCAAGTACATTTGTTAGAGCAAAATCATCATATGTTGTTAAATTTCATATCAATTAACTTACAATAGCAAGTTTTCTTTGATCTCTTGATTTAAAATCCTCAAATCGAAAAGCAACCTATGGCAATTAAACATAGAAAATATGAAGTAATCAAATAACTCAAAAACAATTAGCGACCAAGGGCACTGTATGGTGATGATAAAAGTTAACAATTCTAAAGTTTTTGGAGAGAACTTTCCATGATACATTTTAGTTTAAAAACTTGGATCAACGATAATTCACATCTATTAATTCTTTTCACGCATTTTGCAAGTCTATATCTATGCAGAATTTTCAGGTCAGCCTAACAACTAATCCATTGCTGAGGCATCCTAAGACCTCTTCAGAAATTTTGTTTTTTAACCAATAGGTCCCACTACCCTTATTCGGTATTACTGAAGTAGTGAATCCAACTTGTGGTCCCTGAAAGCTGTTCTTGAACAATCAATTAACCTTGGAAATCAATGTACAAAAGAAATTAATTTCTTCCAGATAAATTTCCAAAATTACAACTGACTTATAAAATCATACGGAGCTGCATAATAAAAAGTAACAACTAACCCATATGATTTGCTCGTGGCTTGAAATATCTGTTTTTGAGATGCATGATTCCAAGGTCTGGTAAAGCAGGGGCAATGCACCATCTCCAGCAGCCTCAAGTATGGTGCAACTCCCAAGAGTAGCACCAGGTGGCAACCCTCTCTTTTCAACGAAATCCTTCAGATTGCTAACAATTGTTTCTGTAGGATTTTCAGCAACCCCTTGGAACTTCTTAAATCCAGTTACATGAATGGTGACTGCCTTGGGTCCTTCAGATCCCATATCCACGTTTCGGACACGAATACAGTTCCCTATTTTTATCAGCACTGTTACAAAAGTCTGTGTGTGCACCAACCCCTGTAAAAGCCAACCCAGATCTTGATCACTTTTAGAGAAAAATATGTAAAAACAATGCACTATCACTGGATTTCTGATAATATGCAGAAGCAAAATTTGCATCAATAAACCTCCAGACATATAAATTTAAACATTATCCCTCTACCATGAGATTAATAGATAGAATAAATGCCCAATACCCAAAGTTGGTCCTACCAAGCAGGATCTTTGAAAAGATAAACTCCCAATCACGAAAGACATTTGCACGAAGTAACCATTCTCAAGACTCGAACCAGCATCGCTTGCTCAAGACGGTTCCTATTGCACTAGACAATGAAAGCATATTGACAAACACACCGCCCGGGGGGGGCTAAATTCCTCCAACCTTATCACGAAATTGAATAAGGGATAGAATAGACATTTAACGATAAACAATGAAGCCCTTATAGAGGCATTTGCATTTAAACAAAAAAAAAAAAAAAAAAAAAAAATCCTATTTCTTAAAGCCATTGAATCATACATTATTTCACATTTCCTGCTAATAATATATTCCTTAATAGCATTGACTGGTTCTAGACTTCTAGTTCATCATACATACGAAAACTTATATGTATTTTGATATTCAAACCCCTTGAACATTCACCCATTAGTGAATCCAAGCTTGCAAATTCACACATAGTTTTTACACGGGGAAAAAAAAAAAAACGATATCATCTACTTGAAGAGTTCTGAACATACTAATTCTACTTGGATTATGAGAAACCAAAACATAGGCAGCCTACGACATCTGTTAGTATAATACTAGTTAATTGGTTCAATTCATGTTTTTGAGATAAATGGTTATTTAACATGGTATTAAAGTAGGTGATCCTGACTTCGAACCCGTCTACATGAGAGGAGTTTCTACCCATACGAGATGGACGCGATAATTAGCTTTTAGGACAAGTGATAGTTTTATCGCGAGATCACTCATAAAAATCTAGTAATTATTATCAACTACTGAGTTTTTACTTTTTAAAGACTCAATTTGACTGAAAAAATAACATTTCATTTTCCTTCACGAAAAGGAACATATGCGCGCGCACGCATAAAGAGAGACACCTCGTACAAAGATAAAATTCATAATTCTTTAAACAAACAAATTGAAATTTAGGATTTAAAATACTAAAAACCACAAAAGAAAGAAAGAAAGAAAAAAAAAGAAGAAGATTAATATTAATTCAGCAATAGAAAGAAGCGAAAGGCTATGATTGTAGTAAATAAGAAAGGGGAAGATTAAGAAATACGGTACCCTTAGACCTTGCTCGCGGTGGTTTCAGGCGGAGGAGGAGAACACAACAGAAACAGCCCAGCTTTATAGGGTATTAATGGCCATTTTTTAGGCCTACATATTTATTTAATTATGGCTGCGCGTTTAGTAAAATGCCATTGGGAGGTCCGTATATTGCGAAAGTGCCACTGCATTCTGATCGTCGTCTTCTTCTTGTTGATTAGCACAACAAAGGAGTCACCCCCGCGAAGCAGACACGTCATCAGTCTTGGCTTTATTGGTGACGTGGCAGAATTTCATTGGATGGAAACATCTTGGTATTTGTCTGTTTTTGTTTTTGTTTTTTTCGCATATATTATCTGCTTGCGGTTGGACTATAAATAACTCAAGTCAAACCGAGTACAAATGTATGATTATTCATTTAATTTTAAAACAAATATTTAGATTATATATTCAAAATTGATTATTATTTTTTAATTAAAGGTCAAAATCTATAACCATTTCATGAGTAATATGTGTTAATAAACTAAATTATAGTTGAAATTATATTATATGATTTAATTAGGTGTGCGTTTGGATGCGGATAAAATTATAAATTATTTCACTATTCAGCTTATTTTCACTATTATTCATAAGCTCCACTGTATTTTTTGTTTTTAACACTATTTATGAGTCTCACAGTACTATTTTAAATAATTTTTACCTTTATCTACAGCATTTTCAGCAATAAGGACACATTTGATATACTGTAATAATTATTAAATAAGAATAGGAATAAGTATTATAAGGAATACATTAAGTTAGAATGTAAAAAGTATTACTATTCATTAGTTTGGTGACCATTTAAGAATAGAATGCTACATATGCATCTACAATTTAATAGAGTATAAAAAAATGTGCAATTAAATCATTTTTAAGTCAAATTTTTTAAAATACACTTATTTTAGAGTGTTCAAAATAGAGCTAATAATTAATAATAAAGAAAATTTATTTTTTTTCATTTTGAAGATGTTGCAACTAATGGTTTTTTTTTTTTAAATTATTTTTAAAAAGTTATTACATAAGATGAAGGAATAGATATTTAGTGTTTTTGATAAGGAATAATTATTCTTTATTTTGAAGAATAGCTATTCATAAGGAATAACTATTCATTGTAATAAAAATATAATCAAACAACCGAATAGTTATGCCATAGAAATATCTATTACATTACAATATCTATTACAGTCTACCAAACGTGCTCTAAGTTTTCAGTTTTAGCAAAATAAACGGTATTCAAACAGACCCTAGGTAAATGATTTTTTGTTTACAAATTTATAAAATTAGATTTATCAAACTTGTATTGTTAACATTATGTATAATTTTTACAATGAAATGGACAATTTATGTTATTAATAAATTACAAATAATAATTTAAACTTATTCACAAATTTAAACAATTCAATCACAAGACCATCTAAGTATATTTTAGATGTATGTACATATAAATGTTATATATTACTTAAATCTTATATTTACAAACTTGTTCACAAACACATTAATATAATTAAGCTTAAGTTGTTAATAATTAAGCTTAAACATGAGCTTGAGCTTAGCTTGTTTATTAAAAATGACGAACACAAACATTTTCTCAAAACAAAATTGAGTTATTTAAATTGCTTGATTTATTTACAGCCTTATTTGATAATAGGACAAAAGTTGTAACCTTTTTTCTACCTCTTTGGCATGGCTAAGTACCTCTTCTTTTAGAAATGTTAGAAAACAAAATTTACACAATATCTTAATAATTTTTAAAAAAATTACAGGAAAGTTTACCTAGCACCATAAAAAGTACGCTTAGTATCATGTTTTAAATTTAATAATAATTAGCATGTCCAATTAGTTTCATTACATGAACACATCTATACGTGTTTTTTTCCCCCCATTTTTGCAAGTTGCCATTAATGAAAATTACAACTATATGAATGAGTGCCCCGCCACCACTAAGCTTCAAGCAAGTTTTTTCTTTTTCTTTTTTACATAGATGTACTTAATTTGTCTTTCAAATTTATATGTGATTTATTATTAGAACAAAGTTTAGTTACAAAGTTGGTTGTAACTTAAAACTACAACCTCATTTAATATCTTTTTATTGGATGTGAATTTTGACAAATCCACTATTAGATTACATTTTCTTCTTATAACCTTCACGCTTGTAAATTTTGAGAAAATAAAAAACCAATAGCTATGTCATCAATAAATTATTTAAATTACAAGTTTTTGTAACATAAAATTATATATAAAAAATAAGTTTTTGGATCATATAGTGAATAATATCCGATTGACATAAAATTTCACGTAAGTGCTAAAAGTGTAAAAAATATGCAATTCAACTATTATATTTTTCAAACTATATGGCAATGATAATTTCTTTTAAAAGGAAGTTGCAGTTTTAAACTACAACTAAGTTTGTAGTCAAACTTTGTCCTTATTATTATGCTAGATGTGATATTGCATAAAAAGATATACTTTATTGTTTTGCTTGGATATTTACCAAACAAATCCATCTCAATGCACCACATTATTACTTAGCCAAAGACATTATTTAGCCTGATTTTTAAAGAACAAAAAAAAAAAAAAAAAAGTCTTTATCAATTGCAATTTCTTTTTTTTTTTTTTACCTTGGAAGTGTACCCTACAAAAAAAATTGGCAAACTAATAATGTTTAATCCTCCTTGATATATACTATAAGCCCGTTTGCTCACACCTAACTGCAAGAAATTATAGCAATATAATTATCAGAGTACTGAAGTTGAACCACAAGGAGTCGAGTAAATTTAAAGACAGTGTAATTAAATAGCAATTTTGGTGAAGAAGAAAAATATTTTTGCTTGGTGACTGTTAACAATAAAATAATAACTAATTTAAATCAGTAATAAAAATATCAGGACATCGGGGTGTTTCCCTATACTGATATGAAATTCTTTATAATCTAAAAAATAATTATATTTCATAATTGAAGGTTCTTAGATAATGAAAATTCTATGATTCAGTTGAACTAAGACAATCCAAAAATGCATGGTAACTTAGATTAACAATGCGATTAAAATAGCTTTCAGAAAAAACGCATTCACTTTAAAACTTGATTTCTAATTGAAAATATGATAAATTCATCTAAGCAATAAGAAAAATTATTGAACTTATTGAAAGCATGGAAGAAATACATTAGCAAAAATCTCATTGAACAATCAACTACTTTTCCATCTTGAACCTTAGGAAAAATCACAATGAATATTCATATCATATAAAGGAAACATAAATCCTAACCCTAATTGAGGGCTTAAGATGCCAAGAGAGAATAAGAAAATACAAATTTTGTGTCTCCAAAATTCCTTTCACGTGGCCCACATTCAAAACCCTAACATAAAAGAAAACAAAGAAATAAATTAAACTCTTGAATATTTAATTTCTATCCAAATTTTAATAACCACTTGTGGGTTAATTTTGCCCAAATAGATATATAATAAATATATATTTTAAGGCCCAACTTTATAGTGTATATGATATGATATATATTTTAGGCGAAAATACAATGTTGGTCCCTAAAGTTTGTCTGTTGTGCGTTTTTGGTCACTTAAGTTTCAAGTGAGCATTATTAGTCTTTGAAGTTAAACAAAAATGAGTATTGTTGGTCTCTCTATTAACTTTCGTTAAATTCTTGTTTATATGTCTAATCGAACAATGACACGACACTTTTTTTTTTTTTCCATGTGGCAACTTATTTTGTTTAAAGAAAAAATAAAACAAAAACAAGACCAAAATTACACTCATAATTCGAACCTGTTCCAATTTTTGTCCTAATTATTCACCGTTCTCAAGAAGCTTGGTAACGTCTCGGCGCATTGTTTTATATAAATCTCTCTTATGTTCCCTAGAAAATTTATCCATGTCATCAATGGTTTTACTGTTCATCAATTTCAAACCATGTTATTCAAACAATTCACAATCCCTTGGTCTGATCTAGTAGCATACAATGGAAACTCTTAATTAATAACTATTTGAAATCAATCTAATAGAGAAAAACCATTTGGCAGTTCTATAGCCCTTGTTGAAAAATGAATACCAATTGATTACCAAATGGAATTTACGACTTGGAAGTGAAAAATAGTAAGGCAAATACCAAATAAATTCAAAGAACGCACATCCATTGAGACCTTTGTGGACGTGACTGCGTGTTGCCACACCGGTGTGTGTTCCATCTCAATCGAGTATGATTTCATTTTGAGAAAGTAGTCAACTACCTAGGTCTTCCGGATTTGGATTATATTGGGGAAAAGAAGCGAGTTTGGATTCTAATCATATGTGTGATTTTTTAATAAAAAATAGGTTGCCACGGAAGCAAGTTTGGATTTTAATCATATGTGTGATTTTTTAATAGAAAATAGGTTGTCACAAGAAAAAAAATAAGTGTTATGTCAGTGTTCTGTTAGACACATAAGCAAGAATTTAACAGAAGTTAATAAATAGACCAACGACACTCATTTTTTAAATTTCAAGGACTAATAGCGCCCAATCGAAACTTAAGAGACCAAAAGCGCATAATAAGCAAACTTCAGGAATCTACATTATATTTTTGCCTGTATTTTAAGATAGTTCTTTACTTTTTAATAATTAATAGGTATGTGTGTTTCCATTCTTTTTTTTTTTTTTTTTTTTTTTTTAAATTGAATTTATTTCATATTAGTTTTTTTCCCCCTCAAACTTTTGATGAAGCACACGTACATTTCTATTAGTCTTTTTTTAGTGGTGTCAAATGATTTATAATGATTTGAACATAGAGGTGGCAATTCGCATTAACAGATCAAGCTAATCTCTCTCCATATCCATCCATTTCCTTTTTTTCTTCTGCACATGAATTACATGTGCTATTTTGCCAGCATATCATGAAAAGATATCCAGCTGTGCTATCTAAGACTGTTTAAAAAAAAAAGAAAAAAAAAAACCTAATTTGACAAAACTACTTTAGAAGAATAGTACGGCAATGCTAAACAACAGCTTTTACCTTAATTATGGTCTTTTCAATGGGAAGAGCCCCAAGTCGCTGACAACCTAATTTATTTCAATTATAAGCAGAATGACAAGAAGTAGCAGAAACATCACAAAGATATAAAGAGCATTTAAAAATAGCTTAAATGATTTTAAATTGCGGCTTTCTAATTAATATCACAAGGATTGAGGAAATATTTTTTCATTCAAGGAAATGCCTACTTTAATGGGATTTCTTTTGCTAAGAACATCACATACTGTTAAAACATACTCCACCCAATGCAAAAGCCATCCCAGACCATAAAACGCATTAAAGCTTAAAAAATGCGTAAATTAGGGGTGATGATGCAAAGGACTTCAATTCAGATTGGTTTGCTGAAGGAGTTTCAAAAGCTACAAGGGGTCAAGTTTCATTTTTCCCATTCAGATGGGGTCCTCGGATATGCATTGGACAACATTTTTCTATGATAGAAGCGAAAATGGCTCTGTCAATGATTCTACTACGCTTCTCCTTTGAGCTGTCCTCATCCTATGCTCATGCTCCACTCCCAAATATAACCCTTCAACCACAATATGGTGCTCACATTATTCTACATAAACTCTAGAATAGAAAATATCGGTTGTCAAAAAAGGATTTGAATTCATGACAAAAGAAACATTTCATATGTATATTGATGCTTTTGGTAAAGAAACATTCCATGCAATTCTGCAGAAAACTTCATATACGCATATATGCATTTCATTTTTAATAAACTGTATTTGTATGAAGACCAATTTATTAGAAACTAAGTACAATTCACATTTACCAACAATTGAAAGTTTATTGCCCAGTATTATTATCTCTTCAAGTACAGCCCAACAAAAAAAAATCCATGTATAGATCCAGGTACAACCTATGGAAAGCTTAAAAAGCTTAAAAAATGGTCCTAACTTCTACCCTAAAGCGAATCCATGCACGTATCTAGGTACAGTTGAATGCATGTAACGTCCAACAGTAAACAGGTTGAATGCATGCTCTCCTTCTCCAATTACTCTAATGCAACACAGCCATTCCCATCTCCAAGCTACTTCGTATGATACTTTGGGACAGGCTGTTGGTCAAGCAGTGCGCCACAACAGGTCCATGAAGTGGATATAAGGAATGCAACACTTCGATTACTTCAACATCTTCTTCATCACGAATTCTGAAGTGAAACTCATTGAAGTGATATGTCAGTATGATATGTAATGCAGCAGCACTTTTTATCAGCCTTGTCATGTATTTAGAAATTGCTTTATTTGCCCTACGGTCACGGATGGCCCTTTGCCTTCTGCTTTGTAAGTTCTGTGCCAAATGAAATGACAGACGTCCACTCAACTTCCTTGGAGCAGCTTGAAGGATTCGATGCTGCCGTTTTATTTTTCTGACATTGGCCTTCATCGAATTGAGCATATTATCCTTCCACCCATCCCTGTCTGATATTTTCACTAACACACATTAGAGAGAGAGAGAGAGGTAACACTATGTTACTAACAGTATAACACTATAAAAAAAATATATATATATATATATATATTTCTATACAACAAGCCCGATGACAAGCCAAATGTTATTCATATATGTGTGATTAATATATATGCCAATGCATGACAATTGTTATAAAAAGACAGCAAAGAACTAATTTCAACAAAGATGTAGCATGTGTTATAGAATTTGAGGTTAATTTAGAGGATTTTTCATCCTTAACTAAAGTCTTACAGCCTGAAAATGATAATGACTAGCATGCATGCACTAATTTTTTTTTTAAAAAAATTACAACCTAAATTCTTAAAGAAAGAAAAGAACCTAAATAATTAAGAAATTCAAATAGCACAAAGTAAATTGAGAATATTTCACACAATTGAATTACAATTCATAGGAAGTTGATGGGATGACAAAAATTACATCTCTGGCTCGTCCAGATGGGTCGTCCAGGACAAACTGTTAGCCAAACGACCAGACCATCTCCTATTCATCCAGATATCTCGTCCTTGAAGAAGTTGACCAATTGAGTAAACCTCATAATCAAGTCGAAAGGGTCGTCCATATGCGAAGCAGATGGACGACCAAACAACTTCATGACAAAGGGTCGTCCATAGACATTGCAGATGGACGACCACATAACACTTAACAAATTCTGGAGCGGGTAACCAACCCGTGTTCATCGCCAGCAATTTCTCCCAAGTATGTAACTTCCGTCAGCGGTTACTACTCCTATAGCCGTTGGGGAAGTTACCTCCGTAAAACGAGTCATTCCATAAATCTTGGGGAGGTTATTAAACCAAGTAACTACCCCAAGATTCTCCATATAAAGGACCGGTCTGAAACAGGCAAAGGTATGAAAAAAATTCTGAGAAATTACTCCCGAAAAGTTGGAACTACATTTTTCTTGGTTAGAAAACTAACTTTACCATCGGAGAGTATTTGGCCGGTCCACCCCGGTCACTCCCTTGATTTTTTCTTCTTTTCAGGCCTTCGCTACCGTCGTAGCCCACCGAAACCGAAGTGTTCAACCAACTGATTTAGCACATCATCAGTTGGCGCCGTCTGTGGGAAGCGTAAGTTGTTTTACAATTTGATTTTCTGCAACAAAAGGTTGAATGGTTCGGACTAGGTCGAGGGCTACAAGCCCAGGCCACCAGGGAAGCAGAGACGCTTCAAGCAACCCTCTTCGCGATCGCCAATCAGCGCCTGTCATGCAGTCGCCTTCCATCTAACACATACAATCCATGGCGGCCGCAATGGCGGAGTTGACTCGCCAGAATCAAGAATTGACTAGGGAGATGGAGAGGCAGCGCCGTGAAGGACATGCTGAAAGACAGTCCCAAAGTCAAGAAGACAGAGGAGGAAATGCTGAACCAGAGGCTCAGTCAAGAGGCACCACTTTGCGAAGGGTGCCACATTTGGAGAAGGAAATGGATCAGATGAGGAAGGTTATGGACGAGATGAAGGAGAACATGAGAAGGGCAAATCCCGTCGAGGATTTGGTTCACCGAACAGATTCCCCTTTCACGGCTTCCATCAATAGGCATCCCTTGCCTACGAAGTTCAAAATGCCTTCCCTGGATTCATATGATGGAGCGCGTGATCCTTTTGATCATATTGCTACTTTCAAGACTACAATGCATCTCCAAGGAGTTCTAGACGAGATTATGTGCAGAGCATTCCCTACCACTCTCAAGGGACCAGCGCGAGTATGGTTCAGCAAAATACCCCCGAATTCTGTAAGTTCTTTCGAGGAGTTAAGTAAATTATTTGTCAATAATTTCATTGGAGGACAGATACACAAACGTTCTTCGTCCAGTCTGCTGACCATAGAGCAAGGAGAGAATGAAAGCTTGCGTTCCTTCATCACACGCTTCAACAGGGAAGCCCTGACAGTAGACGAGGTGGACGACAAATTACTATTAGCAGCCTTCCACAATGGGGTTAACTCGGACTTATTCATTCACAAGTTGTATGAGAAAGAGCCCCAATCCATGGCTGAACTCGTCCATTCAGCCCAAAACTTTATGAACGCAGAAGATGCCATCATAGCTAAGAAGAGGAAGAGAGCTGAAAGAATGGAAGTCAATCCCCCGCGTCACTCTGATCAAGGGCTTCGTCCAAAGAAGGGACGAACGGAAGATAAAAAGGATCGAGACAGGGATAATAGGAAAGTAGGCCCATCAGCAAGGAGTCAGAATTACACACCCTTGAATGCCCCACTTGATCAAGTGCTCATACAGATCAAGGATGATCCTTCTTTGAAGTGGCCAGAGAAGATGAAGGGAGACCCTAACAAGCGCAATAAGAATAAATATTGTCGCTTCCATAGGGATCATGGGCATGACACGGACGAGTGCTATGACTTGAAGCAGCAGATTGAGAATCTCATAAGGCAAGGAAAGTTGAGGCATTTCGTTGGAAGGGATCACAAAGATGAAAAATTGAAAGCAAAGATGGAAGAGTCATCACGGCCCCCACTCGGAGAAATAAGGGTTATCATCGGTGGGACATCGACAGGACAATCTTCCAAGGCTAAGAAGACGTATCTCAAAGCAGTGCAAAATGTCCAACTCTCTGGACGATCCCCAAGGACGAGGGGGACGGACGAGCCAACCATTTCTTTCACAGATGAAGAAGCTGAAAGAATTCATCACCCACATGACGATGCCATAGTCATTACCCTACTTATAGCAGATTACAGAACCAGGAGGGTGTTGGTGGATAATGGAAGTTCAGCGGATATATTGTATTATCCTGCCTTCCAGCAAATGAGGCTTGGACGAGATCAGCTTCATCCATCATGCTCGCCACTGATAGGATTTGGAGGAATGAAGGTGCAGCCCGTAGGTACCATAACCTTGCCTGTAGTGGCAGGATCATACCCGCAGCAGATAACTAAGGAAGTAAATTTCCTTGTGGTGGATTGTTCATCCTCATATAATGCCATCATTGGAAGGCCAACCTTGAACAGTTGGAAGGCGGTAACATCTACCTACCATCTATCAGTCAAATTCCCTACGGAGTGCAGAATTGGACAAGCACAAGGAGATCAGTTGGCAGCCAGGGAGTGTTATCTAACCATGTTGGCTATGGATGAGCAGATGCAGACCATGAGTATAGAAGAAAGAAAAATTGTTGCAGAACCGACTGAAGTATTGGAAGATGTTTTATTACAAGAAAATGATCCAGAAAAATTCACTAGAATTGGAACAAGTATGAAGAAGAAGGCGAAAGAAGACCTCGTCCAGTTTCTAAAAAAGAATGCCGATGTTTTTGCATGGAGTCATGACGACATGCCTGGCATTGATCCAAGAGTAATCACTCATCGACTGAATGTGTGCCCCTCTTCTAAGCCTATTCGTCAAAAGAAGAGGGTGTTCGCCCCTGAGCGAGAGAAGGCAATCAAGGAAGAGGTTCAAAAACTAACCACAGCACAGTTCATCCGGGAAGTCTATTACCCGAATTGGTTGGCAAATGTAGTGATGGTGAAGAAAGCAAATGGCAAGTGGAGGATGTGCGTTGACTTTACTGACTTGAACAAAGCCTGTCCTAAGGATAGTTATCCCTTGCCTTGTATTGACCAATTGGTTGATTCTACGGCTGGCCATCAACTGTTGAGCTTCATGGACGTCTTCTCAGGATATAATCAGATAAAGATGGACGAGGCAGATCAGGAAAAAACATCTTTTATTACAAGTCAAGGTTTGTTTTGTTACAAGGTAATGCCCTTTGGTCTGAAGAATGTAAGGGCAACTTACCAAAGGTTAGTGAATCATATGTTTCGTCCACAGATAGGACGGAACGTAGAGGTATATGTGGATGACATGCTTGTGAAGAGATTAGATGAGGGAAGCCACTTAGATGATCTTCAAGAAACTTTTCAAACACTTAGGCGGTACAAGATGAAGCTAAACCCAAGTAAATGCGCATTCGGAGTGTCATCAGGAAAGTTTCTAGGATTCATGGTATCAGAGAGAGGAATTGAGGCAAATTCGGACAAGATCCAAGCCATATTGAACATGGAACCACCGAAGAACATCAAGGAAGTCCAATCCCTAACTGGACGAGTTGCAGCTCTGAACAGGTTTGTCTTAAAAGCCACTGATAAGTGTTTACCCTTTTTTAAGATTCTCAGGAAGGCATTTGAGTGGACGGACGAGTGCCAAAGGGCCTTCTAGGACCTAAAGCACTACCTCACTACGGCTCCATTGCTAAGTCCGTCCGTGCTAGGAGAAGAATTATATCTGTACTTAGCAGTGTCCCCACATGCCGTAAGCTCAGCATTGATCAGGGAAGAAGAAAAGGTGCAAAAGCCTGTGTATTATACCAGCCGGGCATTGAGAGGAGCGGAAGGAAGGTACCCATTGATAGAGAAGTTAGCCTTTGCGCTAATAACAGCTTCCAGGAAGTTAAGACACTACTTCCAAGGTCACGTCGTCATAGTCATGACTGATCATCCGCTCAAGAAGGCAATGAACAAACTTGAAGCTGCAGGACAATTGATCCAATGGGTAGTTGAGCTCAGTGAATTTGATATTCGGTATCAACCGAGGAATGCAATAAAAGCACAAGCCTTGGCGGATTTCATTGCAGAATTCACTCCAAGTTATGAAGACTTGGTTGAGAAGGAAGACAGTAAGAAATGGGTTATCCATGTAGACGGATCATCTACACTGTATTCAGGAGGGATAGGAGTTGTTTTGCAGTCACCAGAAGGAGATAAATTGAAGTACAAAGCTCGCTTACAATATCAGACAACTAACAATGAGGTGGAGTATGAAGCCCTTCTTAAAGGTTTAGAGTTGGCTAAATCTGTAGAAGCAAACTCAGTACTCGTCCTAGGAGACTCACAATTGGTCATAGGCTAAGTAAATGGAACATGTGAAGCTAAGGAAGATAGAATGAAGAAATATTTGAGGAAGGTGTTACGCCTTGTAAAGAAATTCAGGGAAGCTAATTTTGTTCAAATCCCGAGGGAAGAGAATATAGAAGCAGACACTCTAGCGAAGGAAGCCTCCTCTAATGAAGCAATGAAGTTAGATGAAGTACAATACATGCCAAGCATAGACCTTCCCGAAATATTGCAAATAGAAGGTGAGGAAAATTGGATGACTCCAATAATCTCATATTTGAAGGACGGAAGGCTTCCAGAAGGGAAGGACGAAGCCAGGAAGCTCAGAGTTAAATCAGCCAGATATGTCCTTGTGGACGAAGTGTTGTACAAAAGAGGTTTTTCACAGCCATACTTGAGATGTTTAGCTCCAGACGAGGCGAATTACATGCTGAGAAAAGTTCATGAAGGAGCGTGTGGAAACCACTCAGGAGCTAGATCACTCGTCCACAAGGTCATTCGTGCAGGGTACTACTGGCCAACCGTCCAAGCTGATGCTAAGGCATATGTTAAGGTATGTGATCAATGTCAACGTTTCAGTAACATTCCTAGCAGCCTTCAGAATATCTCACCCCAATGATGGCCCCTTGGCCTTTTGCACAATGGGGTTTGGATATTTTAGGCCCCTTTCCAACTGGAATCAGACAGATGAAGTTCTTGGTAGTTGGCATCGACTATTTCACTAAATAGGTGGAAGCTGAACCCTTAGTGAAAATTACACAACAAAATGTCAAAAACTTCGTCTAGAAGGACGTTATATGCAGATTTGGGGTACCAAGAGTACTAGTATCTGACAATGGACGGCAGTTTGACAACACCCCCTTCCGAGAATTTTGTGATCAGCTTGGAATCAAGAATCACTATTCCTCACCCTCCCACCCACAAGCTAACGGACAAGCAGAAGTAGCAAATCGATCCTTGTTGAAAATCATCAAGACTCGGCTTGAAGGGGCAAAGGGAGTATGGCCAGATGAATTACCAGGTGTTTTGTGGGCTTACAGAACAACAGCAAGGACTCCCACAGGAGAGACTCCTTTCAAACTGGCTTATGGGAGTGAAGCGGTCATACCAGCAGAGATATATATGGCTAGCCATAGGGTGATGAAGTACTAAGATGAGGAAAACAACGAGCAGCTTCGTCTTAACCTTGATCTTATAGACGAGGTAAGGATGGACGTGGAGCAAAGAACTGCAAGGTACAAAAATCTCATGGCAAGACAACACGATGCCATGGTGAAACCCAGGCGCTTTAGCATTGGAGATCTCGTCTTTAAAAGGGTCTCTTTGGCAACCAAAAAGCCAGCCCATGGGAAGCTGGGACCAAACTGGGAAGGACCTTACCGAGTTATCAACTCCAAGAGACAAGGATCCTACTATTTGGAAGCCCTGGATGGACGAAAGTTAGAGCACCCGTGGAATGTTGAACATCTAAGGAGATACTATCAATGAAGGGTGGTCATGGACGAGCCCTGACATGGACGAGAACCTTGGACGTTTGAAGTAATGCTTAATATTATCTTCCAGTATTTGCTTATTACTATTGTGTTTTAAGTATGTATGTTATGCTACTCATGGACGAAGTTATGTTTTATGTATTTGTAATTCCTTAAAAGCACAAACTCTTAAGCATGTGCCATGATTGTGGACAAATGATTACATAGTATGGATTTCTAAATATACATATGGTGTGTTTTAAATATGTATGATTGTATGGGAATCCTTCATTTTCTATGATTCAAAATGATCCACGGAAGGCGAAAAAGCCAAGGACAAGTAAAATCCTTGGACGCAAGGAAGTATCGTCCAAAAGCTTTCCTTTAAATAAGGATAAAGCAAGAAAAATAAAAGCCAAGAACGAATAAAATCCTTGGACGCAAGGGAGTATCGTCCAAAAGTTTTCCTTTAAATAAGGACAAAGCAAGAAAAATAAACAAGGTATGTCCGTCTAAGCTCAAGACGAGACAATCTTGAATTATAATCGTCTACGCCTTGGACGAACAATGTGCGTGTAAAAACACCACAACCCTATAGACGAATCTAACCAACATAACAATCCAGCCCGTGGACGAGCATTAGTTGGGAAATTTTTATTAAGGACGAATAAACAGTCGTCCAATGAGCAACAATTGAATCTGATGAAAGACGTCATTCATGGACGAACATTACAAAAGATATTATATAACACGAAGGAGCTCATCCATATGTTAAAGATGAGATAAAGCCTTAGTAAAAGGGAAAATCCCACAACCATAAAAATGGTATGGACGACATGGATGAAGCTTGATCGCAAAAGCTTAAAGAATATTCAAACACAATGAATAACGAAAAGAAAAGCGTACATACATTCATAAAATTTAAAGGGTAGATGACCACCGTCCAAAAACCCTTGAGTATATTGCTTGTTCATAAAACTCGTCCATAAACTTGGACGAGGAAATTGTACTCAAATAAATTTAAATATAAAAAAATATATATATATATATATATAGAAGTCATTTTGCTGGATTCGCCTTCGGATCGTCTTGAGTCACCTCATTAGAGTCGTCCACCACATTGACGTCCTCAGAACTCGTTGCCGGCACAGAACTTTCTGTAGCAAGAGGAAGCTTGAAGGAATCAAAGTTTAACTCAGGGAAGGCCTCCTTAGCGTCAGCACGGAAGTCTTCATAGCTAGCAGCATAATGGCTGTCTAGACGATTCTTATATTCGTCAGACTTCTTGAAAGCTGCTATGGTCTCTTCACGAGCTTTCTCCAAGGACGAGGCAAATTCTGAAGCTTGTCCTTCTAGATAAGCAATGCGTGTATCCTTTTCAATAGCATCTGCCTTGAGCTCTTCCACTTCGTTCTTCAGCTTCGTCTCACTTGCCAGCAAGCGGTTGAAGTCGTCCTTCAGCCTGATCACTTCCCCCTTCTTCAATAAGACTTCCTTGTTCAGCTCTTCAGTCTTTTCCTTCGCTGACTTAGCCTCCTCGGCGAGCTCCTTCGCTTGGCATGTGGCTGTGTAGAACTTTGACATAGCCTGTACATGGACGAATGAAAGTTAGAATTTTCTATCTTTTAGAAAAATCTTTAAAAACACTCAAAGACGAATTAAATTCATACCTTGAAGAGATCATGGATGCCAGAGCGTTCAAACTCCTTCACTGACATGTTATAGCATTCATTAATTTCGTTGTCAGTGATGAGTCCTTTGAACGTCCTCCATGCATAGTTCTCGTCCAGCACCAAGTTGGAAGGACGATCAGAAGGCTCTGCGGAGTGAGTTTTTCGAGGAGTCTTAGTTGGAAGGGGAACAGGATCGGCTGAAACAGGGTGTATTATTTGGACGGGCTCTACATTGATAGAAGGCTCGTCCAGATTCACCGTCTGAGGAGTGAATTTAGGGACCTTGGGAAGAGGAGTCTGAGTGGTTTTTGGTTTTTTAGGACCTCGACGACTGGGAAGGTCGTCCAGGTCCACAGCACTTGAAATTTTCTTAGACTTCCTCTTCCCCGTCTGTACGGCAGCTTTCTGGACGACTGGAGGCACATTAGCATCCTCGTCCCCACTAGTCACTGTCTTTTCCTTGTTTTCTCTCATTGTAAGTATTCCTATGACGAAGGAAATCAGTTAGAAAAAAGAGGAGAAAAGAAAACAAAAAAGGAAATGATATGATGCTGGACGACACTTACTCTTGCGAGTTGTTTCCTCGTGACTTAAATTTTCAGCAGAAGGTTCTGGACCAAGTCCCCAGGTAGCCAAACTGCTGAAGGTCACTAGTTCGTGAAAAGACCTTCTAGGGAAGGCACGAACTTTATCTATTTGATCCAAGTAAAACCTGTCCAAGCGTGGATGAGTAACAGCTGCACAAATAAAAGAAAGTTGGTTAGACGACTGAAAGATAGAAAAAGTGCAAGGAATAAAAGAAACGACATAGAAAGAAAACATACCCTCAGGACAAAGGCGACCTATGGGGCTGGTAAAAGGAGGGAAGGGGGCATTACTAACTTCTGTTGGGTCCCCAGCCCAGTTTCCAGAAATAATAAAAAACTCTTGTTTCCAGAGCCTATCAGACGAGCTACGGCCCGTTATTAAACTGTAATGAGAGCCTTTGGACGAGAACTGGTAAAAACCAGCAGATTTTTTAATCTCTGAGGGCTTATAACAGTAAAGGAACTCGTCCACCGTTAAAGGACAGTTCCCTTCTAATGCCTCACGCCATAACACTTGCATGGCAACTATCGTCCTCCAACCATTGGGATTAAGTTGGTTAGGACCAATACCTAACCTATGAAGAAGACCTCTACAAAATGAATTTAGGGGAAACCTAAGACCAGCTAAGAGGTAAGACGAGTATACCCCCAAGCCAGAAGAAGGTGAACAACACCATTCCCCTTCCTTGGGTTGACGAGGATTGAATTCTTTAGGAATTTGATATCTATCTACAAGAGTTTTAAGTTTGGGGGCATCTAAGGTGGACGATACTTTAGGAGCGCAGCTATATATCACCTCCTCCTCCTCCTCGTCTTGAGGAGGGCTAGGCGACCTTCTGGACGAGCTAGCCCTAGCCCCAGAAGCCATCCTACGCTGCATTTCCTAGAATTCCTCTAAGGAAACTCTAGGGACCCCAGACGAATAGTACTCGTCTGAAGAATCATCACTACTACTAGTATTTTCCTCACCACTCTCATAACTATCCCCACTTCCAGAGGAGACGTCCTGATACTCGTCTATCTCCCTATCTACGCTATCACTAGACCCAGACATGATTGAAAAAGGATTAAGATGAAAAACCTAAGGAAGAGGGAAGGAGAATACCTGACGAGACTAGATGACGAAGCCTAGACGAGAGTCTTGGACGAGATGGCAGAGGAGAGATTATGAGAAAGGTGAAGGGCAAGAAAGAGAATGTGCCTATTTATAGGGCCCAGGAGTAGGGTCAGCGAAGCGACATCGTCCACTAAGAAAGTGACACGTGGTAGTTGCATGGGGAAATGTAATTGATTTAACTGCCCAGCGTATTAAACTGTGACACGTGGCCGTATGAAAAGGATAAAATCCCTATAATGTCCCTGGACGACACACCGGACAAGGGGGCAACTGATGGGATGACAAAAATTACATCTCTGGCTCGTCCAGATGGGTCGTCTAGGAAAAACTGTTAGCCAAACGACCAGACCATCTCCTATTCGTCCAGATATCTCGTCCTTGAAGAAGTTGACCAATTGAGTAAACCTCATAATCAAGTCGAAAGGGTCGTCCATATGCGAAGCAGATGGACGACCAAACAACTTCATGACAAAGGGTCGTCCATAGACATTGCAGATGGACGACCACACAACACTTAACAAATTCTGGAGCGGGTAACCAACCCGTGTTCATCGCCAGCAATTTCTCCCAAGTATGTAACTTCCGTCAGCGGTTACTACTCCTATAGCCGTTGGGGAAGTTACCTCCGTAAAACGAGTCATTCCATAAATCTTGGGGAGGTTATTAAACCAAGTAACTGCCCCAAGATTCTCCATATAAAGGACCGGTCTGAAACAGGCAAAGGTATGAAAAAAATTCTGAGAAATTACTCCCGAAAAGTTGGAACTACATTTTTCTTGGTTAGAAAACTAACTTTACCATCGGAGAGTATTTGGCCGGTCCACCCCGGTCACTCCCTTGATTTTTTCTTCTTTTCAAGCCTTCGCTACCGTCGTAGCCCACCGAAGCCAAAGTGTTCAACCAACTGATTTAGCACATCATCAGAAGTGAAATTGAAAATTTCCAATTCAGCAAGAAAAATCATGTCAAGGATTCAATTTGAATATTATCAAAAATTAGTGGTTCCAATCCATTTTACTTGTAATATTTCTGTTGTAGCGTGAGACATTCTACCTATGAGCTCTCATATGCTGATGTGGTGTCAATTCCAGATTTGGTGCACGAACTTCAAGATCATCTGGAAGAAAGATGAATTAATTTCAGAGTAGTTTCACAAAAGGGAGGGGGAAGGAAGCAAAAAAAATGACACATTTGGTAGACTGTAATAGATACTGTAATGTAATAGATATTCCTATGACATAACTATTCGGTTGTTTGATTATGTTTTTATTACAATGAATAGTTATTCCCTATGAATAGCTATTCTTCAAAATGAGGAATAACTATTCCTTATCAAAAGTCTTGAATATCTTTTCCTTCACCTTATGTAATAACTTTTTAAAAAAATTTCCTAAAAAGCCATTAGTTGCCACATCTTCAAAAGGAAAAAAAAAAAAAAAAAAAAAAAATTCCTTGTTAATTATTAGCTCCATTTTGAACACCCTAAAATAAGTGTATTTTAGGAAATTTAACTTAAAAATGATTTAATTACACATTCTTTTTATACTCTACTAAATTGTAGATGCATATTCAGAATTCTATTCCTAAATGGTCACCAAACTAATAAATAGTAATACTTATTACATTTCAACTTAATGTATTCCTTTTAATACTTATTCCCATTCCCATGTAATAATCATTATAGTGTACCAAATGTGCCCTAAAAGAAAGATTAGATTAAGAAGGGGATTAAAAAAGAAAGCAATATATTCAATACAAGACATATAAAATCTAAAATAAAAACAGCAATTTCATTTAAAGACATTAAAGACCACTACTATCAAAGAGGAAAGCACCAAGCAAACAAAGATATATAAAACAGAGGGTAAATTTTATAAACCTACCCTAAGATTTGGGCTAATACCAACTTGGTCTAGCATATTTCAAAATTGACCAACTTGATACCTAAACATCGTTAGTCTCCATTAGTCATCTCTTCTGTCTCCTCTTCTCTCTTATCAGCTGTCCCCCTTTTCTCTCTCTCATCCCAGTTATTCATATACACAATCCACGGATTTAAGACAGGCAAAACAAAAATTTCAAACCCAACAAATAACCAATCCCTAAATTAAGCAAACACAAAAGGGGTTTTGGGCCTTTTGGCCATAAACGAAAGATGAAAATAAAGAAGGAGAATAAGAGAGAAATAGAAAGGAGAAGGTGGCGGCCAGTGTTTGTGGGGGTGCCATGGCTTGTGGTGGCTATGGCTTGCCTGCGGTAGTCATAAAATAATTTGGACCTAGTTGGTATTAGACTAAACCTCAGGGATGTGAGTGAAATTTATCCAAACTAAAACAAATAAAAACAGCCCAAGAAACCAAGAAGAGTCGAACTAAACCAATAAGTTGCTTCCTTTGGTGCCAAGAAAATCTAGGAAAATACAAAATTCTATATAAACCAAATCAAATACTCGGAAAAAAGAATCCTCATCTTATTCTCTATTTTTATTCAATTTTCTTGTGCTTTCTTAGGAACCAAACGGAGGGAGGGAAGAGAAAGAAAGAAAGAAAGAAAAAAAAAAGAAGTACCTCTAGGGAATAGCCCATCTCTGAAGAGCCATGCTAGTCGACCAATGATGAAAGCAACGATTCTGTGCATGATGGCGTGTTCGTGTCAGTGAGCGATGGAGTTAGAATTGTGATTTTCTTTATCTATCTCAATCTCTGAAACTTTCTCTCTCTCTCTCTCTCTTTGAAACTCTAAAACACTCTCTCTTTGAAACTCTAAAACTCTCTCTCTCTCTGAAACTCTAAAAATCTATGAAACTCTCTCACTCCTCTATTATTTATATACAAAAAGAGAGAAGAAAAAAAAGGCGGGAAGCTGTAACTGAATGATAAAATCAAAATTGAATAAATTGTAACTAACAACTAACAGAATAAACTGTAACTGACTAGCCACACTATTGCACACTATCAGTATCCACACGTGTGAAGCCTACCCTCAGTTACTTATGGTCCATTTGGATTAAGGGAGAGGGAGGGGGAGTAGAGTAGACTAGATTTAGCAAAATATTAACTTATTTTTAGCCAACACTACTCTACTCTCCTCCACTCCCCCTCCTTCCCCCCTCCATCCAAACAAGCCATTAGAGTTATAATTACTGTGTATGACACTATCACTTACGAGTTGGTTTGGTTAGGATCAAAACAAAATTTAGGCAGATTGTAATTAGCTTTCTTAATATATCACGTGAAAATGTGGTGTGTCAATAAAAAAATATAGAAGTCAAACTAATTTACTGCCAGGCTATTCCCCCTTTAAAATAAATAGAAAATATAAAATAGTAAAAATTCATTTTCGAAGTTTCCCTAGAATTCATTTTAGTTCTATAACTTTGTTTTTAATCAATTGCAAGTCTTCTAAATTTTAAAATTATTCAATAGATTTTGTTTGTGTCCATTTGCACTATTCCATTAAAATCACCAAAACCATGTCGTTTCAATGTTTTCTGAATTCACCGTTCTGTAAAACTTTTTTTTTTTTTTTTTTAATTTTAATTAACTGAAATGATGAACAGTGAACACACACACACACAATCCTTTATCTCTTGTGTGTTCTAGGACTATACCCTTTAATTCTTTCATGAAATTTAATTACATAAAAAATTGATATTATGAGGTTTCATTATGTTAAAGAGTATGCAAGATTGGGCTATTTTCTTTACACCTGTAACTATCCAATTTCATTTGACGGTTGTAATAATGGTTGAAGTAGGCCAGGGGAGTTGGTGAGAAAGATTGGTGGAAATGACAGGAGTAGAGACACATACCAACATATATATATATATATATATACACACACACACATGCATGTGCAATCCGAAGGTGTTTTTTTATGTAAAAATTTTTTGTTTAAATGGTTTTTCTAATTTTTTTGTTGTTTGTAAATTTAGGCTCAGTTGACTATGGGTATTGTATTTATATGATTTTGTTATGAGTTTGCTGTGTTTAGGTTGTGGAATTGAAAAATTGAGACTCCACCTTGATATTGGAAATCAATTTTTGAAGGTATTTGTGTCACATTCAAATGTTTTACGAAAGCTTCCAATGTAGAAGTATTTGAGTAGTTTAAAAAGAGGCATGGACTGATAGTCTAATACTCCATTACGTTATTGTAGAGTAAATTGGTTAATAGTGATGATGTTTAAGCTAGCCATTTTCTCAATTTAGGCTCAACAACACTAAAAACGATGTTGCCTTAAAGTATAGGCTTTTTTAAAAATCACTGCAAGGCTTTAATATAAAGTATAGGAAATTGGTTTAGACTTCCTTCTAAAGTATTGCAAGTTCTTTAGGAATATACTTTTTCTTTCAACAATTTAGTTTCATTGTAATGATTGTCTCTAACTTTGCCAAGAGTTTCAATTCATTGTGCATAAATATATATATATATATATATATATTTTTTTTTTTTCTGATTTTTATTGTTCAATCTAGTTCTCTAAAGTCTCCTTGTATGTAGTGTAAACTGGATGGTGACAGTAAGAATCTATGAAACACGGACACGGCTGGGAGGGTGTCGCACCAAAGTCTGACGCGGCCAGACGAGAGACGCAGCGTCCGACGCGGCTAGACGCAAGACGTGGTGTCCGATGCAGTTGCCCGTGCGTCGGTGCCTCGTCTGAGCTTTTTTTTTTTTTTTTTCATCGATTTGCACAAACTCAGCTTGATTCGCGCTGAACCGGGCATATTCGGCTAGAATCAAGCTGTATCGAACAAATCAGGTCGTATCGGCCGGCGATTGAAACAGGCCGAAATCGGCCTTGAATCATGCCAGAATAGCCGAAATCGGCTTTGAATGAGGCCCAAACATCCTAAATCTGTCATTCCTTAATTTTATTCTGAATATTTGTTGCTTCTTTTGTGTTTTCTGTTTTGTTTTGTGTTTCTTGCCTTCTTCTTTCTTTGTTTTGTGAATCAAGCCATAGTAATGTGTTTTTTAAGAATATTTTAATAGTAAAAATAAAAATATTTTTAATATTTTTTAATAGCTGCACCCTGCCACACCCACACCTAACTTTTTCAAAAATTGCCGAATCCTACACCCGCACCTGAATCCAAAAATGCACCCGTACTTCATAGGTAAGAATCCTAAAATCATGTAATCGCTGTTGTTTTTTCTAAATCTGTGATCACCTTAATTATTTAGGCTAGAGTCTGATGGGTGCTTACTAATTTGGAACTTCATGATCTCTTGGTCATTGTTTGTTTGTTTGTATTGTATGTACAGTGAAGTAAACAACATTCATTCCTTAACAGGTCTTCATCTTGTGTGATATGGCAGTGTCAACTTATGAATATAAAGTGTGGACCATAAACTGAATAAAAAGTATAAGAGACGAAGAGAAAGATCAATTTTTACGACATATAATATTAATATTTTATCATTGTTTTGTGACAAATAATATGTGTCTTTTTTAATAGGAATCTTGTAGACGTGGGATTTATCTAAATAGGGATTTATATTACGGGTGCAAGCTATGGTAGGTTCTTCACTTGATCTTCTATAACTATTCAACATACTCAACTTCTATCAAAAAAAAAAAAAAAAAAAAAAAAAAAGAAGAAGAAGAAGAAAAAAAAAAAAAAAAACTGGTTAGCACATGCCTTGCACGTGCAAGCCAAAGGCCCCAAACTAGTAATAATAACTACATAAAAAGTTCAAAAAGTTTTATCTATAGTAAGTTTGGTTTGGTGAAGTTTTGTCGTTTATCAAGCATTAAGTCAAAACATGAGTTTGGATGAAAAATGAAAAACTTTAATATTAAGAAATGTTATATTCACAATATTTTTATAATACTTTTACAATAAATTATAAATGGCAGGTTATTACTAACTATTATTAATGGAAAAAAAAATTAATTTTAGTGGTCAGTTCAAATTAGAACTAACAAGAACTTTTTTTTTTTTTTTTTTGAGAAATAGAACTAAAAAGAACTTACAATCTCAAAATTTGTTTTAAAAGTGCGGTAGAAATGTTGTAAATAAAGTATTTCTCCTTTTTTTTAAGCAAATTCTCATTTTAGTATTGTATTACCTAAATAAGAAGAAACAGAGGTTACCGATTAAACCCGCATCACCTATATGAAAAGAGTGAATAGGTTTCTTTGGTAGTCAATTGGTGAGCCAAAACTCACCATTACAGCCGGTCTCTCTTTCCCTTTATATTTATTTTAATATTTTATATGTACTGATTGGTTTGATACTTTGAGCTCCTTTTTTTTTTTTTTTTTTTTTTTTTTTTTTTTTTTTTTTTTTTCCTTTTTTTTTATTATATAATATTTATATGTGTTGAAACAGTGTTTTGGTTTAGGAATAGTTACACTGTCACAGCAAATTGTCACAATATTTTCATAATTGTTGAGTTGTTGGTTCTTTTTAGGTCAAAATAAAATAAAAGAATAAAATATTTATTGTGAAAATGTTGTAACATTTTGTAACTAGTAACTACTAAGGTGTCAATTTCTTATAGGTCAAAATAAAATAATAAAATATCTTTCCAAAATTCATCACAACTGAAAATAAAGGATTGTGAAAATGTTGGACATTTTGTTTATGTTACAATATTATCACAAATATTATAAAATAATAAGATATTAGACTGATTGCAATCACAACTAAAAATAAAGGTATTGTAAAATTGTTGTGACATTTTATTGTATTTTTAAACTTCTTTTTTGGTTTAGTTAATTTGGGTGAGCCAAAATTCACCGTTTTATACAGAGTTTTATAGGGCTTGCAATTTTTTTTTAAGCACCACTTCAAGTGAAAATGTTGTTTCTCCCCTTTATACTTTGATAGTTCACAATTCTCCCCTAAACTTTAAAAGTAAGTAATTTTTCCTTTGATGTTTTAGAATGAGAAAATACCCCCATATTACAACTCTCTTAGTTAAACTCCAATGAAATTTTATGATTCCTAGAATATCCCCTTATGCTATATCTAAAATACCCCACTAAATTTTACTATCTCAAAAATTTCATTCACGTATTTTTAGTTTTATATAGTAGTCATGCTTGAGAAGTTGAAATCATGATATAGGGCTTTTTATTTGTTACTTAGAAAACACCAATTTACTAAATTTTAATATTCTAGACGTATAATTTTATTTAACATAAACTCCAATTGCACATGCATTTTCTTTTTCTTATTATTATTATTATTATTATTATTATTATTATTATTATTATTATTATTATTATTATTTTTCTTGCTTAAAAGAGTGTTTATCAAAAACTAAGTAAGCTAAATATAGTAGAGGCATATAAAATGTAGGACGATAATATTTATCATTTTTAAAAGTTTTTAGTGAGTGAATATTGCCTTTAAAAAAAAATAAAGGTTCTAAGAAAACTATCATAGAAAAATTGATATCTCATATGTTAAATAATTACTTTATATTTGTGTATAATCAAAATTTTTATATGAATGAGATTAGCATTGACACAAATCTTTTAGCATGTGATTTCATAATTCTTTAGATAGAAACTCTATCTTAATTTTTGCAATCAAGGGCAGCACGTGCCACCAAAACTAATACACCAAAACTAATAATTTTACAAATAACGACCTAGTACACAGATTCAACAAACAAAATTTAATTACACTCATCACAAATTCAAAACATTCTTCCTTAATCTTTCCTTTTCCTTTTCAGCTTTTCTCCGTCGATCTTAACCACCTTTTCTCTTTACCTTTTTGTCCCCTCAACCAATTCATTAATATTACTCTTAAGCAAACCCCTCTGGCCATCTCTCGACACATGCGATGGCCAGAGAGAGAGAGAGAGAGGTGCCAGCCACCAAGGGACCCACAAAAGCTATTGACTTCGTTGGCACTGTGGAAGGTGACATGCTTGCTACGAGGAAGGGCCTAAGATCCAGATCAAGGCCTTGGGTGACACCGATCCTCGCGTCAATGAAACTTGCAGGTTAAAGAGCCATATCAAGGTTTTATGGTGTTGAATATGTTTTTGGTAGAACGGATTTGTGGTGGTTTTAAGGGTTTCGGCCGTGGGTGGTGTTTGGTTGGGTTCAGCCTTTGGTGATTTGGATGGCTGATGGCACTTTTTGTGGTGGAGGTTGATGGTGGGTTTTGATAGTTACGTGATTAGTGTTTGGTTGCTAGGAAACTAGAAGTAAAGAAAAGAAAATTGAGTAAGACTCAAGCGATCCCAATTGAGCGATTAATTCTTTTTTTTTTTTTTTTTTTTTTTTTTTTTTTTTTTTTTTTTTTTTTTTCAAGTTTAAAGAAATATGGGTTTTATTAATTTTTGACTGAATGAATTTCTTTAATTTTGACATTTTATCTATTTATATTACTATTTAAGGAGTTTTCTCTGTTTGGACCGATTTTTTTTTTTTTTTTTTTTAAATACTCCTATTTCTCTAGGTTTAAGTAGAGGCAAAATTAGTGGATTTCAGTTTGCTCAACTAGTAAAATCTCTAATAGTTATATAAGAGATCTAGGATTCAATTCCTGCCTACACCAAAAACTGATTGGTGTCTTGGTCTAAAACTAAAGGATAATTTGGTAAAATACATGTCTGTTTAACTTGCACTAAAATATTGCCTTCAAAATAGGAATTCTCTCCCACTAACCCACTTTTATTGTTTTTTTTTTTAATACTTTATTATTATTTAAAAGGAAAAAAACACCATACATAGTTAAAAAAAAAAAAATAATAAACTAAGACATGCACTGATAAAAAAAAAAAAAAAAAAAAAAAAAACTAACATGCGATAAATGTTCACTAATCCACTTTTATTGTTTTTTTGAAAAAAACCACACGTATTGATAGTTAAAAAAAAAAAAAAAAAAAAAAAAAACTAACACACATAAATGTGGGTGTTTAAATACATCTACAGTTATTGCCAAAAAAAAAAAAAAAAAAAAAAAAATCCCCAACAGTTATAATGTTATCAAATTACTTCCCATCTCTTCCATAAAAAAGAAAATACTCCCCATCTCCATCCTAAGTCCCCACTTTTTATACTGAGAGGAATAATAGTACTATTTCTTTATCTATTTTATTTGTCTAGTTTAATGTTTAGTATTTTATTTTTGTATTTTATTTCAATTACCATGAGTAGTTAAATTTATAATTAGGTTTGAGGATGAAACCTTGTTAACGATTGTTAGTAATATTTATGTGATTTAATTTTTCCCACAATAGTTGTTCTTTAATGATTTAAATTGTTCTTGCTTAATATCAATTGACTAAGATAGGATTCTAGACATGAGTTCAATCATATTTTTCTTATGATTTAGGATTTGTCTTAATTAATTGAATGCTTAGTTTATTATTTCGTGATTTTAAAATTGGATATCTCTTGTAATTTGTTTGGCTACAGATATAATTGATGATTTGATTTTATACCTAGGAAGCGAAGAAGAGCATGCTTTAGATATTTAAATAGAAGTTTTAATGATAATATTTTCCATGATCACAAGATTGATTTCTAGATTATCATGCAATAGTTGGGAAAAATTAATGATCATAAATATATGCTGATATGAATTAACAATGAGGATTCCAAAACCTTAATTCATTTCTTTAAATTGTTTATATCTCTTTACTGCTTTATATTATATCTTTGCTTAATTTAATTATTTGCTTAGTATATTTAATTTCAAACAACCAATTTTTATTAAACTAAATTAGGATTAATTTGGTTAAGATTTGATTAATTTTCCTATGTTCATTCAAGTCTTTGTAGGTTCGACCTCGTTCTTGTTAAACTATATTTCGGTATGGTTCGTACACTTATGAGTACTTTAAAATTTCACAACAAGAAGGTAAATGTACCTCAAAAGATTTGTACCTTTGTTTGGAGGCTTTTCTATGACAAAATTCCTACTAATCTTACCTTTAAGAGTAGAGGAATTCCAACCACAAGCTGCTACCCTCTTTGCAATGTAGAAGATGAATCTAGTTCTCACCTCTTCCTTTATTCCCCCTTCACTAGAGCAATTTGGCATGGGTCACCTTTGGTGTACACACATTTGAATTAAACAACATCATTATCCAAATTTGGATTAGGAATGTTATACTAAGACATAAAAGACTGGAGCTAGACATGATGCTTTACCTCCAAACTGTTTTCAGAACTCTATAGACCATTTGGAACCATAGAAACATGGTGGCACATGAAGGGAAACAACCTAAGCCCATGGAAGTGATTCTAACTATTCAATCTTTAACTTGTAGGTACCATGAGGCATTCAACAGAGACTCCACTTCTACCCCCTAGATTGCAGATCAAACTCCTACAATTCAAAGATTTGGTGGACCTTGGTAGCTGATCATCAAGATTGCTGGAGCTAGAAGATAGAAAACTAAGAGATGTGGTTTTGCCTATGAATCCAGAGACTTGCAAGGAAACATCATGATTTCCAGTTTTTCAAGTTATGCAGCAATGACTGCAAACAATGTAGCCTAGGAAGCTATGGTGGAAGCAATTGATAAAGCTAGGAACCTTGGATATACTCATATTCTAATCCTGTGCAGTAGCAAACAAATTGTTCATATTGTCAACAAGGCTCGAGCTCCAAACTGGCAAGAATAGAATATGGTGGCAGATCTCTGCTATTTTGCTTAGAATGGATTGTTATTTCATTCTTGTTTTGTTTCCAAGGTTATAACTTGTAATATATATAGTGTTTGTTTGGGACAAACTAAAATTTCAGCTTATTTGCAATTTCAATTTATTTTTGCTACTATTCATGGGTCTCACTGTACTTTTTTGTATTATTCATGAGTTTCACTATACTATTAAGCTAACTTTTACATTTATCTACAATGATTTCAGCAAAAAATTTTCAGTTTCAACTAAATAAGCTATTTCCAAACCGATACGTAGTCTAACTAAACTACTAGCTTCAATGCCAATCCACCAGTGATGGGTGAACCCAACCCTTTTGTAATCCTACGTTTCCTACATATGGTATCCAAAAAAAAAAAAAACAAAAAAAAAGTTTTTGATATGTTTATGTATTTTTTAACTTATAAAAAACTAAAATTAATTAATATGCTCAAAATATGATGTGTCAATATTCTTTTTTTAATAGATGATGTGGCACCATTATTTTTGGAGTTTTATTAATAAGTTGATGACATGGCATAATATTAACCATTGGAGACTGCAAATAAATTCATGAAAAGAAATATTTTAAAACCAATTTAAAAATATTTTTATTGATAAATAAAAAAGTGATTAAATTTTTTGTCAACTTTTTCAAATTCTCAAAAAAAATTTCTTAAAATTAATGATTAATGTATGTCCTTGGGACATTAATTAGACCCTTTAAGAATTGCTAATAAGGTATTATTATTTTAAATTATTTATAAATTAATGACACATTGTATGAGGTAATATCATAATGTCTGTAACCTAATGGGTCCAGTGGCTACTGGCCACTGGACACAAGCCGGACCCTTTTATGTGATACATCGCATACTTCTGATATGATGGTTATTTTACAAGTATAAATACTTATGGTGTTTGGGAGGTAACGAAATTTAAGTCTCTAAAAAAGAGTTTCACATACGTATACATCTAGATTAAGTTAAAGTAGAATTTTATTTTGTAGAATTTTTTTTTTTAAATAATGCGTAGAGTTAGGTAGGAACTCTATCACTTCGCGTACTCTACTACTTCACATATCCCCTACGAATATGCAAGTTCAGGAATAAATATGCAAGTTCAGTATAATTTCTCCAAGTTCAGGAATAAATACAACACCAATAATCCTCACCCCTCCTATTGGCCGAATGCTTCTTGATAAGTCCAGAAAAATCATTAAGGTCGTCCATTAATATGGATGACCTTACATCATTAGTAGACCATCAAAGATAACCGCTCAATACATTCAATAACGACCATCAAAGGTCTTAAACTCTCATCAAAACAAAAAACGTTATAATCAAGGTAATAATCACCTTAATTTATGTACAATAGCTACCTAAGTCACTTATAAAAGGGATAATCGGTCTCACTAGCTAAGGTATGTCAAAAACTACTACAAAATACTACAAAACACTATCTATATACAAAATGGGCTGATACACTAACTTAAGCATCAGAGGCTCCCCCACTAGGCACAACCCGATGGTCTCTTCAGTCTATCTCTCTTTTATCTTGCAGGTCCTACAAGATCGTCTAATTCTTCCGATTGGACGAGTGACTCAATTGATGATTTTGGCATCATTAGTTTGGCATCGTCTGTGGGAAATGATTAGCCACTAACCTCTTCCTTCAACAAAGGGTCACTTAACTCAATCAAGGGTTATGAACAAGAAGATACCAGACCAAGAGCATCTCATAGGATGATACCCTTTGATCATCTCTTCAATTTGCACATTCTCATTTCTTCGACCACTTTCGCAATATAAGATTGGGTTGAGATGGAGGAGACAAAGAGGTATCACTGACACACCATCTTCATCAAAGCATGACTTTGTCGTCCAATTAAGTAGATGATGATATGAGAACCCAAATCCAAGGTCTCAAACCCTATGGCCTCTACCTCGACTCCTTGAGGGTCCACACCACTAAAGCAGAGAAACAAAACACACATTTGGATCTTATGGTGTAGAGGAGATCAAATGGGTGGTCTGCTCATTATAAGGCATGGACTGAATGCTGGATGACCACAAAATTCAAGCAACCTCGACAGACCTTAAGGATATGGCCCAGTTCAAAGAACACAATATGGTCTAAAATCTAAAGGTCAGATTTACACATTTTCTCCTTTTCTACTCTCCAAGTATTTGCAAATAATATTTAATCTTCTTTCACAGTTTCATGCTACACTAATCTCAAAAGATACACGTGGGGGAAGGAATTAATAACTATAATACTTTTCCATCCTTAAATGCAAAACATTAGACAATATTATAATTCCCAAATTCTATGCTAAGCATTAATGGAAAATGCCATAATATAGTTAGAAGACCGTGAATTCATGGTAATAAATATATATGGTCTAGAGATATTTCAAGAAAGATATCCAATTTTATATAAGCTTTTTGAGGTAAAATAGGTAGAAACTTTTATTTAGTAAAACTGTTAGTACAAGGGAATATATACCTTGTTTCAACAAAACAAAAACAGGGGATAAAAAGAACATCAAAATTTTATACCAGCTTTGGAATAGCCTTGATTGTTGTCAAGCCAAAATTTAAGATTCCAATTTTGGGTTTGAATAGTTGTACAATAGTGAGGCTTTATAGTTACAGCCAACACACGTTCAAAAATTAAATGGATTAGTCATTGTAAAATTTTATGACCTTGATATCATGACTTTTCTTTCCTAATACATCTTGCTAAGATAGGAAAGATGGAATCCAGTATTATTGCTTTGCCCAAAATAAAAAATCTCAATTTTTAGATGTTAGAGAAAATGAAGCAAAAGCTTATTACCATACAACATTATAGCTTCAGATATTAAAGAGGAGGGGCAATTCTTATTTCACTTCCAAGTTTAAGAACCCCAAATTCAAGCATTGAAACCGGAGATGATTTGGTTTTCTTTTTATAAATAGGGCAACGTATTGAATTATAAGCATACATATGCATGTGACATTTACTCTAAATAATGTGACAACTATTTTTGATTGTCAATCTTAAATAATTTTAAGATAGTCTCTTTTATTATTCCATAAAAAAAAAAAAAAAAAAACTTAAAAAGAAAGTTTCAAGCAAAATTTGCAAATTTTATATTTGCCTTATAGGCTTAAAAATAAGAAATGTTGCTCATTGACATTCCAAGTTTCAAGATCCCAATTTTGGGTATCTAAAAGCATGGAGCCAGATATAATTATTGGGCTTGAGATCCTTCTTACTTCCTTTAAAATTGAAACATGGCATGCCAAATTATTTTTCTGAATTTTGCATATGCTCGTGCGCAACTAATTAATTACATGTGCAAAACATCGTTTTCTTTTGATCAATATCTCATATGTTATAGTTCGTCAAAAAAAAAAAAAAAAAAGATCCCTTTTAGGAGAAATCTCATGAGCATATGATTGATTATGAATTCACAAATAATAATCATGACCCACTATTCCAAACCTTTCTAAATAATATTGGCTGCTTTAATTTTGAGTAGGAATTCCAAAATATATTTGTGTTATGTAAACACTCTAAGGGATATTATGCTATGTCATAGATGCATCAACATATATCGCCCTTAAGTTAGAAATTTTTTGTGAATTTCTTTATTGATATCATTACTCCTAGTCTAACACTTTGCACAAAAAAGAGTACATGTAGTACAACAACTAGACTAGAGCAACTAGACTATCTCAATTGTACATATACTGTCAAGTCCATAGGATTAAGGATGAGAACTCATCAAGAAGAGTTTACTAAAAAGATCAGAGGTATGTGACATAATAGCATCATATCACCACATCTCTATCTATATATAATTGTTGACACTGTAATAAGGTAATTTTGTACCAAGGCCAAAAATCATGGAAAGGCCTAGACTCTTTCCATAGCATCACGAATATTTCTTTCATAATGGCACTACTATATGTCTATAATTGTTGACAGTGCTATATGTCTATTACATAAGGGCTCACACAATGGTATGTATGAGATGTGATGTTAAAACATTAGCTTGAATATTTATTGAATGTGAAAGTATGATGATAGATCACATGTTAAGCATAAGTACTCTCTTTAAATTGTAGTATATGCATAACCAATTAGGCATGTAATAATAGAAGCACATGGCATAACCTTCGTCCCTAAAAGAAGGAAATTTAACCTTGAGCGAACAAAGTGTCCTAGTACTTGTACCTTCAAAAGAATGTAGCAAAAGAGATCTAAGCCTCAAACATGAAATAGCATGTTAAGCTTAACAAAAGAGATCTTAAAAGAGGGAAAGCTTGTCAAGAAGATTACAACAATGAAAAGATCAAGGTACATACACAATAGTATCGTGATTTGAGGTCTCTTGTCAAGGTAACTCATTTATTTCTTTCTTTTTAATTAGCCATGCCATATATTAGCTTTTTACAACTAAGTGCAAATCAAGCTTGCATGATTATCTACAAATATGTATATATAGAACATGCTGAAAATATTTCTATGAAATTATCACAATTATCACAATTAATATGGCTATATATATTATTAGTAGCATATGTTTCATTATCATGAATCAGAGAAGTTCTATTAAGTCTCCTAAACTTAAAATGCTAGATGATCGTGTTTACAATATGGTCATGAGTCTAAATCTCAATAAATTTTTGCTATCTCTGTCAACTCACCAAGATCTTTTTAAATTGCTTTAAAAATTATATACAGTGCAAGCAATTAACAAAGACCAGCTTAAAGAAGCATGTAGTCAAATAGCTTCAATTCTTTTTATATCATAGAATACTTCTCTATGATTCATATAGAATGCACTTTGTCAAATGATATCCATAATTGTATAGCATGCAATTGCATATTCGTACATTGTCATTCCTAACAAAATGTAGCTAGCACTTTTGAAGTGACTTAACCGTACAATTAAAGAAGAAGGAAGAGGAAATTGCTATTACAAACAGCAATGGCCATAGTTGTCAAAGCACCAAAAAAAAAAAAAAATTGAAGCAAAAGAGATCTAGGCCTTAGACATGAAGTATCATGTTGAGCTTAAAAAACCTTGAAAATAGAAGAGCTCGTCATCTTAAAAAAGGAAGAGCTAGTCAATAAGATCTCAGCAATAAAAAGATCAGGGTATGTGACAAAATAATATCATCATTTAAGGTAACACATTTATCTCTGTATCTTTTATATTCGTCTATAAAAATTTACACCTAGTAAGGTTTCATGCAAAAATATATGCATTACTAGACAGATCACGAAAGCGGTAAAATTCTAAGATTACAAGGACATAAGAAAAAGGTCCACCTAGGCTATTGGTAACTTATTATTTATATATCAATTGTTCTAAAATTATTGTTTAACCAAGTCTTGGCAAGTGCATGTGCTACTTAAGGCAGATATCAACATGGCCTCAAGAAGGTCCAAAATGACATAACGTCAAAGAATATTTCCAGCAACAAGTGACAAGATTCCTTAAATGGATGTAAGTCACCAAAAAATGGCTAAGTGATAAGATTCCGCCAAGACAAATGCAAATCACTAACGAAGCCTAAGTGACAAGATTCTTTAAATGGATGTAAGTCACCAAAAAATAGTTAAGTGATAAGATTTCGCTAAGACAGATGTAAATCACTAACGAAGCATAAGTGACAAGATTTTTTAAATGGATGTAAGTCACCAAAAAATGGTTAAGTGATAAGATTTCGCCAAGACGGATGTATATCACTAACGAAGCCTAAGTGACAAGATTCCTTAAATGGATGTAAGTCACCAAAAAATGGCTAAGTGATAAGATTTCGCCAAAACGGGTGTAAATCACTAACGAAGCGTAAGTGACAAGATTCCTTAAATAGATGTAAGTCACCCAAAAAAAAAAAAAAAGAGGACAAGATTCTGCTAGACCGATGTAAATCGCTGACAAAGTCTAAATGGTGAAGCTCTGTAATAGGATATATGTCACCTAAAAGTGGCTAAGTGACTAAAATTCCCTTAGACGAGTGTAAGCAGACAAGGATTCTCACACAAACATGACAACCAGAAAATAAATGAAAGAAGAAGTATCGAAGTGATAAAAAACAGTCTTCCTAAGAAATCACCTTACCCTTCAGTGGTGATAAAAAATGGTCGTCCAAAAAAATTAGCTTGCTCTTCAGCAGTGATAAAAAATGATCGTCCAAAGAAAGTAGCTCACTTTCAAGATCAAGTTATGATCCCTCGAATGTCCAAAAAGACCTTCAAAAGGCAGATACTAAGAAGTTGTTGCAAAAATACTACCATTTTTGAAGAAGAAAGTAGTTGAAAATAAAGAAGCCTAAATCTAAACAAGTCAAGAATATTCCCTAAGCCTGACCAGCATAAAGCAAAATCAAACTTGGGAATGGGGGGCAACTGATGAGTCCAAAAAAATCATTAAGGTCATCCATTAATATGGACGACCTTGCATCATTAGTAGACTATCAAAGATAATTGCTCAACACATTCAATAACGACCATCAAAGGTCTTAAATTCTCATCAAGACAAAAAAAGTTATAATCAAGGTAATAATCACCCTAATTTATGTACAACAGCTACCTAAGTCACCTATAAAAGGGACAATCGGTCTCAGTAGCTAAGGTATGTCAAAAACTACTACAAAATACTACAAAACACTATCTATATACAAAATATACGGGCTGATATTAACTTAAGCATCGGAGGCCCTCCCACTGGGCACAACCCGATGGTCTCTTCAATCTATCTCTCTTTTATCTTGCAGGTCCTACTATATCGTCTAATTCTCCCGATTGGACGAGTGACCTAACTAACGATTTTAGCATCATCACTTCTTTATGTGAAAAAGCCTTCAGACGTCGTGACCCTCTTTAGCCACTAGCCCCTTTGTCTTCAAACCGCCACATCGCTTGCTCTCACATGCTTGTCGCTCTCTTTCACTCCAGTGAGGGTTTTTTTTTTTTTTTTTTTTTTTTTTTTTTTTTTCTTGGTTTAAAATTCTAAGATTTTAATTTTGATCTATCTGCTTATATGTGAATCTTTGGTTCTCTGAAATTGCTGTGTTTGCGTTTGTTATTTATTTTTATTCTATTTGGTTATTGAGAATATAGCCCCCCTTTTTTCTTCTGAAATTAGCTAAGACAAGTGAAGGTCTGCAAATTCTTATAAATCCTGCCTTTTTATTTTCTCTATTGTACGGATATAACCCTTTTTATTTTCTCTATTATATATAGTTTTTTTATTTATCATTTTTTAATTTTATACTAATATCAACTAAAGTAGTTTTGTTTATGTTCAGTTTTCATTATAATTATGGCAAAGAGACGGACTAAGCTCTCAAAGAGAAGACACCAAAAGTTGATAAATTTCAATCATTCTATAATGCTACCAATATTAGACATTTTATTTATTTTTGGGATAGTTGTTATATTCTTTGCTAATCTACCTTAACAATTTCCCCAGGATTGGTTAAGTAAATCATGCCAGATGAAATTCTTGTGTCCATTCTGTCACTATTGACATTGAAAGAAATGCAGCGGACAAGTGTTCTCTCCAAAAGGTGGAGATATTTGTGGACTATCTCTAAGACATCCGATCAACAGAACTTTAGTTATAATGGTGTTGATCAAGTCTTTCTTGTATTGGCGATTGTGGAGAATATAGAGTCTCATTTTGTTAGTTGGGTGAATAGTGTGTTGGAATTGCATCGAGGTAATACTATAGATGAGTTTAGAGTTGTTTTTGAAATGAATGGGAGGAAATTCAAGTCGGAAATTGACAATTGGATATGCTTTTCACTGAGAAAAAAGGTTAAAAAGCTTTCGTTGGATTTCATGATGAATGGGGTGGCCAATGCTTATACTCTTACTCGTCAGATTTTTCATAGTTACAGTCTTGATTCCTTTACAGATCTATCTTTGACTTCTGTGGAAGTGACTGGGGAAGTTCTTGAGTATGTTTTATCCAATTTCCCATTCATTGAGATATTACATGTGGAAAATTCAAAATCTCTAGTGAAGTTAAAGACTTCTAGCCCTTTGCCCAAGCTAAAGCACTTGGAATTAAACTGCTGCTCTCTCAAACAGATTCAGATTTCTGCTATAAATCTTGTTTCTTTCAAATACAGTGGGCTTTATAAGACGATAAAGATCCTTCTAGGGGATGTTCCCATTTTTGTTGATCTGTATGTGAAAAATGTGACAGATGACTGTTTTCACTATTTCTTACAAAACGATTGCCCACTTTCACGTCATCTCTCTCAGCTGGAGACACTTGAGCTAGATCTTTTTACTACAGTTAGTCATAAATTTCATTGTGAACTCCATTGCGCCTTTTTCTTTTTTCATACATCAACGTTTGTATATGAATGTGTTCCTTTTTCTTGGTTCAATTGTTCAGGACCCTTTCCAGGTTCCCAAATTTCCAGAGTTAAGAAATCTCAGGCAATTGAAATTGGATATATATCTTGTTGGGTTAACGGAAGCTCTAACACTAGATTATTGAACAAATGACTGAGCAAGAGAACTTTTATTATAACTTGACTCTTTGAATTACAACACTTTACAAGCTCTGATACTTTGACTCATTAACACTAGTGCACACCTCTCACTAGTCTCACACTAGTCTCTCACTAGTCACATACTCTACTTCACTTCACAAGTCTCTCACTAGTCTCACACTTTTGGAGTCTCTCACTAGTCTCATACTAGTCTCACACTAGTCTCATACACTGGGAGTCTCTCACTTGTCTCATACTAGTAGGAGTCTCTCTTACTACTTCACATACCACTACATCTATTTATACTAGGTGTATGTTGGTTAGGAAACCAACTTGAAGCTTCTAGCATCTTCCTTTTTATTGGCATTAATGAATGCCATTCTCCACCCTTCTAGAGTATTCTATAAACATGTGGTTAAGATTTACTTCTTCATAGAAGTCTCTAGAGATAGCTCATAGATAAATCCGGAAAGAGCATCATGGAGAAATTTCCGGAATGCAAGAGAACTTTCTAGAGAATTCTGGAGAGAAGCAAATTGAGTGAAACTCTAGAAGTTTCTAGAGACAAGAGAGTTAGTGTTGATTTCTAACATATCCTTACTTTAGTAGCCTCCATTGTTGCATTTCCTTGCTAAACGCATCCCCTGTTCTGCATAGATTTGTGCTCAAGGTAATGCTTATAATTTTAGAGTGTTTTTTTTTGCTCAAGGTAATATTTATGATTTTAGAGTTGTGGGATTTATTGTGCATATGTACTATGTAACCACAAATTTGCTCTGTTACCAACTATAGATAAATCCCACGTTATGGTTTATTGTTGTCTCAAATCTTTTAGAAAATATACAACAAAAGTTATTATAAAATTATTTCTATTTAATTCCTGTTTCATTCTCTTGTACAGCCCTTACCGTGCCTTTTTATATTGCGTTTTTTGCTATCTTTAGAGGTTATTGATTTGGTTTAAGTTACACTTAATGGAACTTTTATTAATTTTATATCACTAACTTCTTAATGAATATATTTGTCGACAAATCTACCGTTATATACTTATATTTATTATCTAATTTTATATTGAAGGCACTTGTTTTAATGTTTTTTGGAAACTAAATGTCCACAATGAACTTGCTAGTTGTGGATCATTCTCTCTCAAGAATTATATGTTTTTAAGAGCTTGGTGCAAATAAACTATTAGGATTTTTAGACCCCAGTTGTCTAAAATTTTATCAAATCTTAGCCAAATAATTAATTAAATTAATTATGCAATAGATCTTGATTCTAACAAACATCAAATAAGTATAGATCACATGAACACCAAGAATGATAACTTAGAAAAACTTTTGAATTGTGGTTTTAAAGTAAAAAACCTAGGAGGATTTAACTTAAACAATTTTTAAGGCAACATATCCATTAAATAGAATTGAAGTTTATATAATAAACCTAACCCTAAATCTATTGTTATCTCATGTAGTACTTACGTGACCACATACAGTTTCAAATTCACTGACTCTTCTACTATGAAAATATTGCACACAAACTCTACTGTTTGTGATTTTGAGATCTATACTCAAAGGTTTTAGATCAGCAACTGTGGTTAACTGATTTCATACAAACTTCCTTGTTTGTAACTCTAAGATCTACAACTTGAAGGTTTTGACCAACAACTATTGTAGACTAGAATGCTCTATGGTTTCATACATACTTGAACTACGGCAGCAACAACATTGTATTAAGTTTTCTCTATGTGCTCTTAAGATCTCACGAGTTGAATAGGTGGGGGTTTAGATCTATTCTCTGAAGAGCTTAGGGTTTCTGCCTTTCTAACCTCTTAAACCTCCTAATAAGTCTTGCTTAATGGGCCTTTATATAGACTCTCCATTAGGGTTTCAAAAACACACATATACAGCAGACTTAATAAATCACACCAGATCTGAAAAACTGAATCTGCAAATCTCGATGGATCGAACTAGAAATTGAGCAGCAGTCAAACTTATCTCAATTAGTCGAGGCAAGTGTCGAGCCAGCAGTCGAACTGACAAATTCTTCTTTTTCTTCAGCAAAACTTGAGCTTTTGTCTTAGACTAATAATTTACATTAAAAACTCAACAAGACTCAATACTTTTGTCATCGGTTGCCAACACCTAGTCCTTTGGACCTAACATAAACCATTCCATTCTCTATTGGATGGCATTCACTTTAAAGGATAAACATGATAAGGCTACTTTGAATGCTGTTTTGTTTTTAGTTTTTTATAACTTCAGTTTGGTTGAATGTAGGATAGTTTTAGATGCCCGTAGGTTAGGAAAACTACTTTTATTCATATGAATAGCGCTAGCACTTGGCTTTACGAATGGAAGCTGCAATTGGTTGGCACCTTGGCATAATTGGTTTCATTGTTTCTTGTAACATGCATATGTTTTCCTTATGTTGTAATGATGTTTAAAAGTACATTTGCATATAATAAGCCCGATAACAAGCCTTATGGAAACTACAATGGTCTCAGTTGGCATAAGCATAGGTGATAACTTACTTCTATTCAACAATAATAAATTAGACAACCTATTACCCGTGGCAACACAATAATTCAGATCAGCTTGAAGTGTTTTGTTGATGACATTGTGAATGGTGCCCCTATCTTTTAACTAGCATAACACTGTTACTTCTTCCTTGTGATAGTTTATTGGCCTAGATGGTCCACGGGAAGGAAAAATAAAGGTGCCGAGGGCTAAATATCCACACCAATGCCTTAAGGTGGTTGAATTGATTGGTTTTTATGGTTGTACTATTGACATGGAGCTTGCCTTGTATGTAGTCAATAATGCTCCGTCATTGGAGAAGATAATTATTGATACGCGAAGTCCATGTGTGGAAGAGAAGATAATTATTGATACGCGAAGTCCATGCGTGGAAGAAATATTACATGATCCTAGCGATCCTAAGAAATTAGCAGCTTTATATTATGTGGAGCAACTAAAAACAAGAATAGCTCCAGGGTGGAATTGGTGGTACTATAGGGGTGTTTGGTTCATCATAATATGGCAAAAATCACAATGACATTATTGGAATGTGAAATTACGATTTTTGGTTCATTTATTTGTATACAAGTTTACGTAGCATTTGGTTTAGGGAATTCACATTGTCCTCTGGCATCAAAATTCCTTAAAATGTGATGTCTGAGAAATATTTGGTTTAATTATGAATCTACTAAGATTTCCAGTTGTATTATAAGATTCTTATGTTTGAGTTATTTATAGGAATCTTGTAAGGATAATTATGCATCCCATACAACTAAAGAGAGGGAAGAATTACTACAAACTTAAAAGACAATTTGAGTGACAGTATTTAAATTCATTTTAACCCAATTGAAAGAGCAAGAAGTGAATAGGTTCCAAACTTAAAAAGCAATGTGCTTTGTGTGAATTATCAAGTCACTTTTGTGACATCTTTCTACAAATAAATAATGAGAGAATAATATAAATTTTATATTTATTCAAAATTATTTAAACAAGAATCTAACATTTTCAAATGACATGTACAATTCAAAAATAATTGTTTAAATTCTTATTCTTTATGGTATATCATAACATCATGTTTTGTGTTAATCAATCAAAGAGTTGTCCATTGCGAGTAATTATTCAGTGTACCAAGAAGATTACGTCAACATTGTCGAGTAGTCCTCCAACTCAATGGTATATTACCATATGTTCAAATTAACTGAATTTGATTTTAGTTACAATCCAAAATATAATCATTTAGTTAAAAGTCTTATAGGTCAACTGATTGACATCCTTTGGTGTATCCATGAAATAATTCAAAGTTCAAATCCCTCTTCCCTTATTATAACTATCAAATTATCCACACACACACACACACACAAAAACCTTCACTACATGTCATCAATTAGTCATCTCTCCGAACCAAAGCTCTAGAGATGGATCTAAACCAAAGCTCTAGGAAGTGGAAAACGGTAGGTTGTATCTTCACGACACTAGAATGACTTGTTAACACAAATTGCCACCCGGCCCACCCCCATCTTCAAATCATTTTGAATTATTTGGCACAATTGAAAAAAAAAATTAATAAAAATATACATGTGCTTTGGATCTACTACCATTCCCCAACAAAATTTTGAGGAAAATTGAAACAAATATAAAGTATATTGATTTAAAAATAATAATGGAAATACATGCATATTAATTATTAAAAAGTATGGAGTTTTCTTAAAATATGTCATATCATCTCTCTCTCTCTCTCTCTCTCTCTCTCTCTCTCTCTCTCTCTCTCTCTCTCTCTATATATATATATATATATAACCGAAACCTCTTAAACTCTCACAATTTTCTACGTTAACACAATATTTAAATAAAATTATCATTTTATTTAAATAAAATTATTTTTGTTTAGTCCAAACTTAACAAAGAGTGAAACTCTCTTTCTAACAAGTCCAACTTAAACTCAAACTCATCATTATCATTTTTTTTAAACAAAATTATTTTTGTTTAATCAAATCTTAATAAAGAGTGAAACTCTATCTCTCTAATAAGTCAAACTTAAACTCAAATTCAAACGTTGATAATCTATATAAAAACAAAAATTCTGATAGGACTCAAAACAAAACAAAACAAAGAAAAAAAGAGACACAAGCTGAAAATAGGACTCAGAAAAAAAAAAAAAAAAAAAAAAAAAAAAAAAAAAAAAAAAAAAAAAAAAAAAAACTCACGTTAGATTAAGAAAAAGAGAGAGAGAGGGAGAGAGAGTCCTGTTAGGACTCTCTCTCCCCTCCTCAAAGTCGTAATAGTTATCACCTCAAAACCCTAAACTTAACTTCACTTTAAGATTCAAAGAGAGAGAGAGAGAGAGAGAGAGAGAGAGAGAGAATCACGTAACCAAAAAAAAAAGAGTTAGGATTAAAAAAAAAAAAGAGAAGGACTCCTGTTAGGAGTCTCTTTTCTCTTCTCAAAATCTTAGCAATTATCACCTTAAAATCTTAAACTTAACTTCATTTTAGGATTAAAAAAAAGAAAGAAAGAAGATAAAAATTTAAAAAATTAAAAAAATTAAAAAAAAAAAAAAACCGTAAGCAATTTGATTTCAACTTTCTTCTTTGATTAATGAATTTTATGTCGAATTTGTTTATATTGTTATTATTAATAAAATTTCAATTCAACATATGTGGATATTTGTTTATATTGTTATTAATGAATTTTATGGGGTTTTTGATATTTGCATTTTAGTAGGTTGATCTTAATTCTACACCTTAAATACTTTTTATTTAGGTTCACGTGATTTTTTGTTTTCTTATTAAAAGCTATGATTTTTTGTTGATTAATTATTTGTTTAGATTAATTTCAATTAATTATTTGTTTGGATTTAACATAAAAGATAATGGAATTAGGTATTATAATTTTGATATTGTTCTATATTTTGAATTGTCTATATTATTATTTGTAGACACTTGATTTTGCACCCATAATTTAATCTTGGAAGATGACTAGAGTGACTATTCATATACCCAAATATTTAGAGTTATATTACATGCATTAATTAATTCATTACATATCATAAAAATGATCTTGAGATTATAACGGTCGCAACGGTATGTCTGATTCCCAAATCGAACCTTCGTATTGAAAGATATCACAAGATCAAGTTTTCAGGGTTTGCATGCGTTGTATGGGGTGAAGCCGATCACGTGTGATTAATTGAAATTAATTTTGATTGGTTAATGATTAAAATTAATTAAATGAATTTTTGTGATTGGTTAAGTATTTTTCTTAAAGTGAGATAGGCTTTTGGGATAATTATATTTAGAATAATTATTTTAAAAGTCCTAATTATCACTTTGGAATGAGGTTTATCATGATAATTCTGAAATTCGTCCAAATACATTTTTAGAGTTGGCAAACACTTCAAAAACGTGCTAATCAAGTAGCAGATTTTCAAATTCACATTCCAAGGAACTTTTGGCATAGTAGAACTCAAAATTTGGACAGGGTATTTCTGGAAAGGTTGTAGAGAATCAAATTTTCCTTTAGCTGTCAAAATTTCAGCTTAATTTGAATTTTGAGTAAAAAGATATGATCAAAATACTGAAACTAGTTCTGATCTGAAAAATCAACTTACTCTTATTCAAATCTCATTTTTTTAGTATTTTCCCCATACGTTTTTTGCCTATTTTTTTAAGCATTCCAACCTCTATAAATAGAGGATGCCTGTCAAAATTCAGCACACTTTTTACACTTTCTGACCCCTCCCCCCCTTTCTGACTCTTCTGTTCTTTTTAATTCCCCTTATGTTAAAGACGTTCTAGAGACTTTTGCCTTAGGAATTTATTTTTTCTAAGTAAAGTATTTTAGGCTTCAAAGAGGTGAATAAACTTTGTTGAATTTTAAAATATCCTTTCATTAGAAGAGTACGCTCATGCAAGAGGTATTCTATTTCTTCTTTCTTTTCTTCTTTCATTGTTTTTTGTTATTGTTTGATGCATGAATATGTTTAGCATGTTTTTTTTTTTTTGGTTCTTGATATATAATTGTCATGCTCTACTTGAATTTTCTTTAACACGTTCTTGGATGATTGTTTATTGTGATTCTTTTTCTTAAGTTTCAAAATCTGCTAACGACTATCAAAGATCTAATTTCTTTAAACTCAAAAACTGATCTGAATTTTTCAGACCCGATTCCGTTAAACTCAAAAACTGATCTGAATTTTCAAATTTGATATATATATATATATATATATATATATTTTTTTTTTTAACTCTCAAAACTGATATGAATTTTTTAGATTTGATTTTTTTTAACACAAAACTGATCTGTATTTTCATGAAATACAGATTTGATTTTTTTAACTCTTAAAATTGATCTGTATTATCATTAAATACAGATATAATTTTTTAACACAAAATTGATATATATTTTCATTAAATACATATCTAGTTTTTTTAACTCTCAAAACTGATCTGTATTTTCATTAAATACAGATCTGATTTTTTTTCTTAACTCTCAAAACTAATTTGTATTTTCATTAAATACAGATCTAATTTTTGTTATACAATTGCAAATTATGAAATTTACAAAAAGAAATTGAAAATTAGGTTGAAGCCTTTTCCTTTTCTTAATATGTGATGCATGCATAATGAATTTATCTCATGAATGTGAATCCTTTTTCAAAAGTCTTTTTTATTTTATTTCCAACAATGGATCTATTTTTTTTTTTATAAAACAAAAATCTTTTATTTTTTTAATTTTTCAAAACAAATCTGATTTTTCTTGATAAAATCACTCTTTTTTTTTACTTTACACAAAAAAAGATTTGATTTTTCTAGATAAAATCTTTTTTTTTACTTTACACAAAACAAATCTAATTATTTTCTTGATAAAATCTTTTATTTTATCCTTTACAGAAACAGATTTGATTTTTTTTTTTTACAAACCAAGTCTTAATTTTTTATCCTCAAAACAGATTTGAATTTCTTTTAAAAGAGGACATATTCATGAGGTAGATTTATTTAGATTAATTTTTGTCGAGTGCCTGTCATGTGAGCTCAACATATCATTTAACATCATGCAAAAAAGGTATATTGGTCATTAGAGTGTAGAAGACCAGACTCTGTTTGGGCAAAATGAGTGCCTAACACCTTCTCATTCTGTAACCTAGCCCCCGAGTTTAGGATTTTTGGATAGGTAGATTAGTGTCTTGTTTTTTTAATTTTGGTAGATTGTAACTAGGACCAAAGCTTTGTATTCTTCTGCATAGATTGTAACTAGGACCCAAAGCCTTGTAAGGTTTGATTTACGAAAATTGTACTGTTCTCTATTCAATCAATGACATTCAAAGTATTCTAAATATGTATTTTGTATTTAGTTTTTTTTTTCTTATTTTTTTGTATAAAAAAATAAGTGACGAGTCCACACCATTTACCCAAAAAGAGAGGTGCCCTTCAAAGCATCCAAATCTCTTTCTTGAGAGCACCTGAAGTTTTACGATCTCTCACATTATTACTACGACAAAGTCATATTGCTACTAAGATTTGAAACTTGGTGTGACTTTCTCATATCATGGTCTTTGTTTATATATTTGCAATTTATATTAGTTTTAAGTGTGTGTGTGTATATAACTGTTGAGAGTTTTACTTTATTAATTTAAGAATTGTAAATTATTTGGTAGGTTTTGGTAACTATGTACCTGCAACTCAATAACGTTTAATGTTAGACAACACTTCTAAACTATGGAAAAGTATGGAAGTTAAATATTTCTTCATTTTTTTTAGAGTCAATAGCTTTTCCGTGCATCGCACTGGTTAGCGACTAGTATATTATAAAGTTGTGCTTAGAAGTCATGGTTATGCCAAGTTGATACTGTGTTTAATTGCCATGTAGTTGCACCAAATTGCATTAATTTTGTAAATAGAAACAAAAGCTTAATTGCTGTGCTATATATTACCTAATTGCCATATTTATTACAACTTTATACTAACAATATTTTTTAACAATTAGATCAATTTTTTTAAGGTTTGATTAAAAGTGCCTTTAGGAAATTTGTCAATGGATTATTTTAGAAAAGTTTTAATACTACTTTCATAGAAATATAAAAAAATATTAAAAAAAATCAATCACTTTATTCTTTTCCATAAAAAATCTAATAATATTTCTTAAACTAATACTTTTAAAACATCAGTTAACTTTTCCCAATTTTTTTATTAAATTATTCTTTTCAGGTTTTTGTTACATTACATTACTACGTACTCAAACATTACTGTTACAATTTTAAAATTTTTTTTTTTTTATAGTTATTGATTAGCCATTTTTTATAATATAGTTTATGGTTTTGGCACATAAAAAAAAATAAAATAAAATAAAAAGAAGAAGAAGAAGAAGAAGTTTACGGTTTAGGCTAAGTAGCTTATGTTATGCAACTACTATCTACGATAAACTTAAAAGTTTGAATAGCAATAAAATTTTAGTCAAATTAAAAATGGTTAAATTCCTTTTAAAAATTATTAAATTTAGTTGGTTTAGTTAGGCTAAGCATGCAATTATAACCCACGAGAAACCTAATAAATTTGAAATGAAAAGCAATAAAATTTTACCCAAATTAAATTGGGTTATTAAATTTAGTAGAGATAAAAACAAATAACAATAATTCTCAAAAAAAAAATAATAATAATAATAACAATAGATATTTGAAGACTCCTTTTACATGAAGGATAAAATATGAGGCCTTCTTCAATGGGTGCATTGAGAAATAGTGATTAGTTTTGTTTTGAGCATTATTGTATTTATCTTCATTGTGTGCAAGTTTGACCTAACCAGTCCACTAGTGACTGGTGTCATACAATCCCTTAAATTTACAGTCAGTTCATTGGAATTTGCCATTGTGAAAATGTATATGGCCTTGATTGATAAGTGTTGGTCACCTCATGCAATTCACTAGGCAAGAAAAAACAGTAATCCAAACATGTGTTATTGCATTCTCTTGGATCGCCTTTAACAGTATGTTTAATTTTCAAACTTAGTTTTTATTTATTCATTTTAGATCATATTCTCAAAATATCATTAGAATTGTTTTTAGTCACTACAAGAAAAACAGGCTATTGCGGTGGGTTTTTTACGGCGGTTTCAAAAACGGCCGCTATATGTCACATATTGTGGTGCTTTTTTGAACTGCCCCTATACATGAGATATATTACAATGTACCATTAGTTGCCACAATAGATATAGTCTTTTGGGGTACTATACAGCGGTAGTATAAAAAACCGCTGCAATATATGTGTTTTAGCGGCATTTTTTGTAGTTATAGCAGCGGTATACTGAACCGCCACAATTTATGTCTTCTTGTAGTATGTTTTCTCAATTATAGTTGCAGTTTAAGTGACTGCTGCAATAGACCTTTTAATTGCCCATTTTTAGTCTAATTTTTTCCCTCTATTTTTTTTTTTTTCCTTTCCCTCGCCTAAACTTATCACTTTAGCGCCCGTTTGCCTTTTCATTTTTCTCGTCTGTTTATCTCCCACTAAAAAAAAAACCTCTCTCTCTCAAAATCTCTTGTCACTCTCAAAATCAACGATTGATCTTCCATCGGCATTGTTGCTTGGCTCGTGTCACCTCCGACGTTGTTGTCGGCGGCGCTATTCATAATTTCTCTCCCCTAAAACCCCAATATTAATGATTGTTTTTCTAGTTTTGTGTTGCTTGTTCATGGGTTTGTGTTTTTTTAACCACTAGTTGCTGGAAAGCCTGCCGCAATAAGCTAAATCTGCCTCTAAAAGGTACCTATACAGTGACGCTTCTTATTTCCGCTGCAATAGGTCTACTGCGGCACTAAGCTATGGTGCTTCGTAGCGCTATAATAGTAGCCATTGCTAAAGGTCAGAAGTGCCTTTAGTGGAGCTTTTATTGGTTTTAGTGGCGCTTTTGGTGCGTAGCAATAGCCCCTTTTTCTTGTAATGGTGAGTCATTATGGAATTTGAGAAATTGTGATATGGAAAAAAAAAAAATTTACACTGTTTGTAACAATGCTTTCATTTGAATTTCGATTAGATTGTGAGTATAAAATTTTTTACCCATAAAAAAAGTTGCAAGTATAAAATTCATTTTCTCCAACAAGTAAAAGAATACTAGTGACTTCAATGTTGAGCCCTTGATTTTGGTGGTTTGCTTTAAAAATTTTACTTGTCATACCAAACATTTGAAAATATTTTGCTAAAAATGTTTTACATGTAAAGTATTTTACATTTGAAAATAACTTATTTCAAAACAAACTGAGCATTAAATTATAACTTTATCACCAGCTCATCTATAATTGACATTGTATTAATCATAAGTTATTACTTTAGCTAATTAAAATTAGTTTTGCACTATATGAAGAGGTTAGAACCTAGGAGCTACTGGCTCAAGTTTTACAAATCTTGACGTGGATGGGCATAGATGAATTTCACAAATAAAATAAATTGAAATAATTGGAAATGAAATGGAGAAGTAAAGATAACTAGCCTCATCACATGTGCTTCATGTGTACGATAAGGCTTATTTTTATATTAAAAAAAACCCCATGATTTTATTTTTTATATATAATTTTTATTTTGAGAGTTTAATTTATAAGCAGATAAAGCAATTTGAAAATCAACAGAAGAGTGACCCTATTTTTAGGCAATATTTTAGTAGGAGTTAGAATTGTATTTTTACCTGATTGTCTTTTAGTTTTATCTTTACTTAAACATAGAGGTGTAGGGACATTTAAAAAAAAAAAAAAAAAAGAGGATTCCAAACAAAAGAAACTCCTTAAATAGTAGTATAGATAAAAAGGTGGTTCTCTCCCCTCACAGATGTTGCTTTTGTACTTGTAAGTATTAAGTATAGTGAACTTAGGGCTATCCAAAAAAGAAAAAGTGAATTTTTGGATAATATATGGGGTTATTGAAATACCAATGTAAATGAAGATCTAATTAGGATTTAGGAATAATACTTTCTTATCAAAGAAAAAAAAAAAAGGAATAATACGGTCTTATATTTTCTTTCAATTTATTATTATTTTAATTTTATAAATTTGGAATTTTTTTTTTATTCGTATTTTCAAGCTTTTCATGTAAATCTGGTGTGGTGATTGCTTAAGGCTTAAAGCACAAATATTATTGTACTTTTAATAATAGTATGTGCAGAAGATTGTATTTTTTTTTTAAATTTATTTTTAAATAATTCATTGTTACAATTTACAAATGGGGGTGTGGAGATTTTCTTTATTTAGGCTTATACCTCAATAAAATTTGAATTTACATATCATAGTATTTGTTCATTGAATTAACTAATGAAGTAAATGCATATATTAATTATATATAATTAGACATCAATTATTTATACTAGAGGAATTTAAATGATTATTTTTATATATTATATGAGCAAATATTTTTATTATAATTATAATAATTGATTAAAAATATGAAATTCTTCCTTATATGAGAAAATATTTTTTATTTATAATAATATTAATTGATTTAGAATGTTTAGTCCTGTTGACAACAATTGACACAAAAGCCATACAAATTAAATATTTTTGAATTCACTAAAATTAGTCATAACCATTTAGATTTCTTAACATCTTTTTGTGATAGTATATAACCAACATTATAGTATTTATTATATGTAATTTAAAAGATTACTAATATTATAAATAAATATATTTTTTATTAATTATTTTAAGTGGTTCATTAATTACTTAAGTATAATGAAGTTTTGATGTCGTTTTTCTAAAATTTATATGAGAAAAATTTATTATGAATATGGTATTCTTGCACAAATTTAGTTACTTTTGCAACAGTGGAAACAAGGTCCAATGAAAGAAAAAAAAATTAATAATACACAACCAAGAATATAAATATATATATATATATATATATATAGAGAGAGAGAGAGAGAGAGAGAGAGAGAGAGAGAGAGAGAGAGATGAGTTCGAGTTAGTGAAGGTATACCTGGTGTAATATTATAAAAGTTACAGATTTTATCTACTATAGATCTCTAAGCAATCTAATGGTTCAAAAAAAATACTATCTTACTTAATTAATAATTTAATATAGCATGTTTTAGTTTTCTCTCTTATTTATTACAATAAATTATTAAATTTTAGGAAAATTATTAGGTACTCTCGGAGTACCATAAATGTGTACTCTCTCTTCTCACATAAATAGTAGGTCCACCGTGAATTTAATTAGTGGGACCCACCATTCATGTGAGATGAGGGACTATGCATTTATAATACTTCGAGAGTACACAATAAATTCCCCTCTATTTTAGTATTTTCTCCCTCTTACTAAAAAAAAAAAAAAAAAACTCATGTTTTCTTAATCTACGGTTTCCTCTTGCCATATTTAAAAGAAAAGTAATACTAGAGACACAAATAATTTTACAAATTATTTTTACAAAGTGTTGATGTGGTGTGGTCTAAGTTAGCTTTTAAAAACAATTATTGAAATATATTTTTATTTTTATTTATCAAAATGATAGTTGCATTTTTTTTAGTAGGCATGAAACATGCTTATTTATATTAGTTCACAACAAATTATTACACCACTCATATTGTCTTTTTAATTTGTTTATAAAATAAAACACTAAATATTATAAGTAAAATTATTGAAATATTGGAGAAAACTAATAAAATGCACTGCAAATCATGTAGGAATTCAACTAGTTTATATAATAAATGAGACCAACCTATGCCATTGCATTACAAGCTAATTGTCACATATTTGATATATAAATAGGAGAAGGACACCCCTCCCCCTCATTCCTTAAAAAACTTCTAAACAAGGTAATTGAATTATTCTCCCTCCATTTACTCTACTCTCCCTCCTTTTTTAAACATCCAAACAGAGCGTTAGTTAATTTGAATATATGACAATATACCATTGAGTTGGAGGACTACTAGACAATATTGTTGACGTAGTCCTCTTGGTACACTGAATAGTTACTCACAATGGAGGGATGGACAACTCCTAGATTGATTAATCCTGACAAAACATGATGTTATGATATACAATAAAGAATAAGAATTTTTAATTAATTATTTTTGAATTATACATGTCATTCAAAAATGTTAGATTCTTGTGAATTCCCTAAACCAAATGCTATCTAAACTTGTATACAAATAAATGAACCTAAAATCATAATTCCACATTTCAGTAATGTCATTGTAATGTTTACTATATTACAGTAAACCAAACACCCTCTATAGTACCACCAACTCCACCCCTGGAGCTAATATTGATTCTAGTTGCTTCACATAATGTATAGCTCCTAATTTCTTAGCAGGGGCGGAGCCAGAGGGGGGCGAGGGAGGGCACCTGCCCCCCCTGACTCCTAAAATACCCTTGCATATGTAGTCTTCTCTAGATACTCCCTGACATAGAGAAAAAAAGAAAAAGAAAAAAAGAACTCTCACTTGAAAGGCACAGGAAAAAGAAGTTACTCTTAAAGACCAAACCGTGTACCTTTTCACCAATTTCACTATTCTTATAAGCGGCTTTGGTCTGTCCCAGTGTTGCACCTGTTTCACTATTTTTTCTTTTTTATTTAATATCATTATTTTCACAATTTTCACTGTGATATCTTTCATAACATTTTATTATTGAGTGATGCTAGAGATATTACAAATTTGACTACTTATGTCTTACAAATTGACATCTCACCAACCACAAAAATAATTTCAAACATATATTCATTATATTGTTTGAGTAGCACTAATCACATTTTTACCACATTAGTTTGTAAAATTTGTAATAGCTACGACTATGAATTGATTATTTTTGTTTATTTATTTTAATACTATGAAATATATTCATATTTTCTTACAATTGTTTATTTATTTTGTTATTATTATTGATTAATATTTTTTAGATTAATTTTACTTTTAATATTGTTTATTAGTTTTGCCCCCTCTAGGCTAAAATCTTGGCTCCGCCACTGTTTCTTAGGATTGCTAGAATCATGTAATACTTCTTCCACACTAGGAATTTGCGCATCAATAATTATCTTTTCTAATGACGGAGCATTATTGATTACATACAAGGCAAGCTTCATGTCAACAGTACAACCAACAAAACCAATCAATTCAAAAACCTTGAGGCATTGGTGTGGATATTTAGCCCTCGGCACTTTTATTTCTCCATTCCATGGACCATCTAGCCGAATAAACTGCCACAAGAAAGAAGAAACAGTGTTAAGCTACTTAAAAGATAGGGACACCGTTCACAATGTCATCAACAAAATAGTGACTAGAAGCTGAGAATTATAGTGTTGCCACAGGCAATAGGTTGTCTAGTTTATTATTGTTGAATAGAAGTAGGTTATCACCTATGCTTATGCCAACTGAGGCCAATGTAGGTTCCATAAGGCTTGTAATCAGGCTTATTATATGCAAATGTTCTTTTAAACATCATTACAATAGAAGGAAAACCGAAAACATAAGCAAGTTACAAGAAACAATTAAGCCCATTATGCCAAGGTGTCAACCAATTGCAGCTTCCATTCGTAAAGCCAAGTGAACAAGAGTAGTTTTCCTAATCTATGGGCATGTAAAACTATCCTACACTAAACCAAACTGAAGTTACAAAAAACTAAAAACAAAACAGCATTCAAAATAGGCGTATCATGTTTATCCTTTACAGTGAATGCCATCCAATAAAGAATGGAATGATTTATTTGCAGCAGACTCACAAAAATATATAATTCTTGAGAGAGAACGATTTACAACTAGTAAGTTCATTGTTATTCAATATAAATAGATAATAAATCTAACGATGGATTTGTCAACAAACACATTCATTAAGAAGTTAGCGATATAACAGTGATAAAAGTTCCATCAAGTGCAACTTAATCCAAACCAATAACCTCTGTAGATAGCAAAAAATGCATGATAAAAATGGCATTGCAAGAGCTGTACAAGAGAACAACACACACGAGTTAAATATAAATAATTTTATAATAACTTTTGTTGTACATTTTTCAAAATATTTGAGACAACAATAAACCATTATGTGCGAATTATCTACAGTTGATAACAGAGCAGATTTGTGGTTACATAATACATATGCATACTAAGAACTGTAGTTGATGTATAGGAAAACACACCTTAAGTGAAAATATTGATAATAAATGTCTGCACAATAAATCCCACAACTCTCAAATTATAAGCATTACCTTGAGCACAAATCTATGCAAAACGGGGAATGCCTTTAGCAAGGAAGTGCAGCAACGGAAGCTATCCATGAAAGGTGGACATAAATCCAATTTCAATTGCCTGAGATTTCTTAACTCTGGAAATTTGGGAAATTGAATAAATTCCTGAACAATTGAACCAAGAAAAAGGAGCACATTCATAAACAAACATTGATATATGAAAAAAGAAAAGGCACATTGGAGTTAACAACGAAATTTATGACTAACCTTAGTAAACAAACCTAGCTCAAGTGCCTCCAGCTGAGAGAGATAACGTGAAATTGGGCAATCATCTTCTAATAAATAGCGAACACAGTCACCTGTCACAGACAGATCAACAAAATAGGGAACATCCCCTAGAATGATCCTAATCATCTTAACCCCACAATATTTGAAAGAAACGAGATTTATAGCAGGAATCTGAATCTGTTTGAGAGAGCAGCAGTTTAATATCTCTAAGTTCTTTAGCTTGGGCAAAGGGCTAGAAGTCTTTAAATTCACTAGAGACTCTGAATTTTCCACATGTAATATTTCAATGAATGGACAATTAGATAAAACATACTCAAGAACTTCCCCAGTCACTTTCACATAAGTAAAAGAGAGGTCTGTTAAGGAATCAAGACTGTAACTATGAAAAATCTGACTAGTAAGAGTATAAGCATTGAACCCATCCATCAAGAAATCCAATTAAAGCTTTTTAACCTTTTTTCTCAGTGAAAAGCAAATCCAATTGTCGATTTCCGACTTGAATTTCCTCCCATCCATGTCAAAAACAACTCTAAACTCATCTATAGTATTACCTTGATGCAAATCCAACACCCTATTCACCCAACTAACAAACCAAGTCCCTAAGCTATTCTCTTCAAACTCCGTACTCTCCAAATTCACCAACATCATAAGGTATTGATCAAGATCATTACCACTAAACTTCTGTTGATAGAATGTATTCCAAACAAGAGTTAGTAACCTTGAATCGTCGAAGTCCAAGTGACAAGTAGTAAATGTCCACAGATTTCTGCACCTGTTAGAAAGGATACTTGTCCTCTGCATTTCCATGAACGGCAATGTTGACAGAATGGAGACAAGAATTTCATCTGACAATTCACTTAACCGATCCTGGCGATTTGTTTCAAAGATTATAGATAAATGTACATTAGCAAAGACTATAACAGCTATCCAAAAAAAAAAAAAAAAAACTTCAAAAAAGATACACAATAAAAAAATAAAATAAAATAAAATCTAATTTTGGGTAGCTTTTGAGAATGAAAATTGTTACCTTTTGGTGTGTAATTGTAAAGTTAGTATGAACTATATTTGCCAGCCTAGTCTGTCTCTTCCTCGTCTAGTATGACTTATTAAATATAACGAAAACTGCAACAACACAAAGAAAAGATCACAACTTTAGTTGATATTGGCTGGAGAGTAGAGTCTGTTAGCACATCCAATGTGTAAAAAAAAAAAAAAAAAAAACAACTATCAGTGTACTATAGAGAAAATAAAAGGGCAGGTTTATAAGAATTGTGCGGGATTTATGAGAAGAACAAATTAGCTACCTTCAGTTGTCTAATTTCAGAAGAACAAAGGCACTCAAGAATAAAAGTAAATAAAATAAATAAATAAAAGCAGACATGAGAAAAAAAAAAAGTTAAAACTCTAAATTTTAAAACCCAGAAAATTAAAAGGAAAAGGAAAAATAAAGGGACTCACCGGATGTGAAGGAGAGAGAGAGAGAGAGAGAGTGAGTGACGACTGACGAGTGAAAGAGAGCGATGTGGTGTTTGTATTTATTCCTGAACTTGCAAATTTGGTTGCAGGTGTATATCCGTATATCCAGGCACGCTTTTATTTAATTCAAGTTTTTTTATTTTATTTTATTTTTTATTTATTTTTTAAATAGATTATTACAACATGCTGCTACCTCAGTAGTAAACCATTTTTTCTTTAAATTTTCAAGCATTTTGTGTATGAAAATGTACTAATTCAGCTACAAGGTCTTTAGCTATTTAATTCAAGTCTGTAAAAAGAAATTTCACACAAATATATATTTAGATTAGGTTAAAGTATAATTTATATCTTGTAAAAAAAATAAAAAAATATATATTTTAAGACTTGCTCGATAAGAGTTTTATTTAACTCAAGTTTTTTTTTTTTTTAAAGAGATAATTACAACATACTACTAACTCCGCAATAAACTCTTTTCCCTCTAGACCTCCAAGCACTTTGTGCATGAGAATGTGCTAATTCAGCTACAAGATTTTTGGCTATTTTTAATTCAAATATGTAAAAAGGAGTTTCACACAAATATATATTTAGATTAGGTTATAGTAGAATTTATATCTTGTAAAAAAAATAAAAATATATATATTTTAGGGCTTGCTTGTTAAGAGTTTTATTTAACTCAAGTCTTTTTATTTTTATTTTTAAGAGATAATTACAACATGCTGCTAATCCCACAGTGAACCCTTTTTCCTCTAGACCCCCAAGCATTTTGTGTATGGAGAAGTGTCAATTAAGCTACAATACCTTTGGCTATTTAATTCAAGTTTGTAAAAGAGAGTTTCACATAAATATATATTTAGATTAGGTTAGAGTAGAATTTATATCTTGTAAATTTTTTTTTTTAAAAAAAAGATCTATTTTAGGGCTTGCTTAGTAAGAGTTTTCAATATAGTTTTTTGTTTTGCAATCCATAAAATGGTGCGTCTCACATATTTTTAATGACATAATTGTAGATAAATTGAAAACAATGGATCCTATATATTTGTCCAATCAGTTTTATCTCTTAAATTATGGAGATTATCTTTATCACAAAAAGAATTCCCATACTTTAAATTTGAAACTTTTTTTTTTTTTTTTTTGTGAATGTTTAAATTTGAAACTTATTATTAAAAAATTACGTTTTGTAAATTTTTTTTAAATCTCAAAAATAGAAATGGTCTCCCAAACAATTAGTTTTTGTTTTTAGTATTTTGATTTTTTTTTTTAAGTGAGATCCAAACACGTTTAATATAAAAATTATTATCTGAAAACTAATTTCAAGTTCAATCTTTTGAAAATTGTTTCTATACGGTTTTGAAAAAAAAAAAAAAAAAAAAAAATCTTTCTACCAATTAGGTTCTTACACTCTCAAAACCTACTTTATCCATCCTATTTTATAACTCACCCAACATTCCAATTTCTATTTTTATATACAACTTATTAAAATAATATAAACTACACTATCAAATACTAATATAAAAAAATTATGTTTATAAGAGATGTTGAAGTATGAGAGAATAAAATAAATACCTATACTATATTTATGTTTACAACTTATGAATAGTAGGGTTGTATATATACAACCTCATTATTCGCTAAAAAAAATTAAATACCCACACCTGATTAAAGCTATGTTTTAGTGTCTTGGTTAGTAAAATAGCAACTTGAGTTTACACTCTCAATGCTAATGCTCTTATGATGTTTCTTTTCTTTATGAGCCAGAGCCAATATCTTTTTTAGAAAGCTCCTTCTCTCATCCAAATAAATAAAAAATAATGGTTCCTCTCCCAAAAAAAAAAAAAAAAAGAAGAAGTTTTGTCAGGTTAAATTGTTACTCTCTCTCTCTCTCTTCATAAATGATTAGGGTTACTAGTTTGGTGATGTGTTTATTTGGCTCCAAATTAAATTTGGACTTATCTTTTTTAATTTATTATGCGATCAATTATAAAACTATTTTCCATAAAAAAAATTATAAATCTATTTATGTTTATTATTTAATTTGGACTTATCTTTTTTAATTTATTATGCGATCAATTATAAAACTATTTTCCATAAAAAAAATTATAAATTTATTTATGTATATTATTTAAACTAATATGTTTATTTATAGTATTTTAATTATTAATATTTAAAAAATAAATAAATCTCTTTCTACTGTATCTTATATTTACACTACAAAAAACGTGGGCTATAGCCGTGTTTTTTTTAGTTGCGTTTACAAAAAACGCAGCTATAGCTGAGAAAAACCTTATATTTAACGTAAACCATGATAATTTCATGTAAATTTTTGTTAGCACTTGATAGACTAGGTAATTACCCCTGTCCAGAAGAGCCAGCCTAGACGAGGATAAAGCGCCATAAAGACAGCTATTCAATGCCCAATGGTTACATATCAATGAGGAAACCGTTGGAACCTCCATTAAGGACAAATTAAGTAGGCCTAAGACGTTACCAAGAAAAGCTTTCAAGTCACCATTTAAGAAGGACAACGGCTAGTAAGAAAAGCCTATTTATAAGACCTACCAAATTCCATACAAGGTACATACACACTAATCATTTTACTCTCATTACCAGATTCTCTCTATTTTCTGAGCTCCATTTGCTGACTTTGCCATTGGAGACTTCGTGGCAGACACTACATCGATGACCACCTAAGAGGATTCCCCTTTTTTTCACTAACCCTGCAGGAACTTGGACGAGCTTGTGTTGAGAACCCTCTAGACGAACCAACTACTGACGATCTTGGCATCTTCATCACTTATTTGGTATATTCTATCATATAGTTTCAAGGACGTGTTTTGAACCCAATTAACCTTTATATACTTTAAATTTGGTCAATAATAAATATTTATTATTTTTTTGGTCAATAACAAATATGATTATACGAAAAGTCACATGACTCATTATAAGATTATAAGACTACACATGAACGATCTTTACAATTGTCTCATACTAAGTTGGTAGATAACTCCAAATCAGTTTGGAGCCAAACTTTTCCCCCTTTTGAATATGTTTAATGAAATATTTATAAATTAGTTCTATTTGAAATTATTTTAAGATTTTGATATATAGTGATCAATCCTAATTAACAAGTTAATTTTGATAACCTACGTTGTCTAGTGCCCTATTTGGGAGGGGGAATTTGTGCGCCCCGTCACAAGGGAGTCTATTTCTGATATATTTTTACCTATGGGATTTTAGTGTCCCTGACCAAATGAGAGTCTCTGACCAAATGAGAGTCTGTTCAATTTCTACACATTATGCTATGTTTGTTGATAAAAGCATATTTGAATCAATTATTTCTATAAGTATGCATTCTAATATGTTTTCTCAGTAAATATGTATTCTGATTGACCATTTCTTAAACTTCATTACATTTCCTTTGACAAATTGGTATTTTTGGATATCTATTCCCTTCCCTACTTACTTAATTTTCAAAACATTCAAATTAAGTGAAGGGATAACCATTCCCTTCCACTCTCATTTACTCTTTTCTCTTTCCCCTCTTTACCCCTTACTCTTCTCTCCCTCCAAACTTCCAAAAATAGTATGTATTATGTTTGGTTGATGAGTGTCAAAGTGTAATGATTAAGGTTATCTATACTATTACTGTGGGGACAGGGCCCAAAGGAAGTACAATGGGCCTTGGGCTTACCTTGGGTCTTTGTGTGTCCGAGGAGAGACCAAACAATATAAGGGCATTCCAACTCAGCGCCTCACAAACAGGGGGAAAAACGGATGTTCTGAGGAGAAGGGCCTCCTCGAACTATGTCAGCATTGTTCCTTCACCCGTTCCAGCAATTGAAGTGAACTTAACAAGGGAACTAATAACGTCAAAGGCATGCCACACAAGCTCGCAAGATGGAAGGAAACGAAAGATATCTGAAGAATGGGCTGTGACCTTCGTATTAAATGCGTTGCAGCTACTTTTCAGGCCGCATTTATGTGAAGAAGACCTTTGAATAGTGTTTTCTTGGCCACCGTGACTCACAGAGAGGCCAGAAATGGTGACTGATGGGACAGGTATTCAAGTGGTCAAAAGGATTATTGACAAGTATAAGGTGAAGATTGTCTGTAATAGACTATATATAATAAGAGGAATTCCCACGTAAAGAAGGAGAAAAAAGGGGGAGAGGGAATTGTAACAAAGGTGGTACTTGTAAGCACCAATATTGGCTAATACCATATGTTGATGTTGATGATGTCATAGGGTTATGATCCCAATTGATGAAGAAGAAATGTGGACCATGAATCCGCCTCTTGAAGTAAGGATTTTGCGGGCCATGTGAGCCAAATCCATGTAGTTGAATGAGATATGAGCTTATTTTGGGCTTTAAATAGATTTACTCAAAAAATAAATAATATGTTGATGTGGCATGGGTTGCCAATGAACTAATGCCACATGGGCTGAAAAAATGGTCCTCAACAATCTTTAATATTTTTTGGTGTTTCAAAAGTTTTAATGTCTGAATTATTTATTTATTTTTTCTTTACAATATCTAAAAACATCTTGTAGATTTTTGCAAGCCCATTGTACGTTCAAACAATGGTTTCTTTATCAATTTGTAACATAAAAAACTGAAGTAATTTTTGCAATGGTATAATTTCATAATCAATTTAAAATTTACTTTAATTTACTATACAAACAGGTAGGTTTCCAAGCATAGAATGAGTTTGCAATTAGTTATTACAATAACTAGGAAAACAAAAGAAGTCCATATAAGGCTATAATATTCATCTCATTCAAAATTACAATAAACTAGTTTTACATTCAACAGTTGATATCACAAGCATGCGGCATATATATATTGTTTAGATTTTTCTTAGTAGAGAAACAAGGCAACCACTATATATATATATATATATATCCATAATTTTTTTTAAAAAAAAGTTTTTTCGTTCTAGAGAAACAAAGCGACCACTATCCATAAAAAAATAAAAAAATAAAAAAGATTATGAAAAATTGAAAATTGATATAAGAAATAGATGTTGTTGCTAGGTTAATAGTTTTGAGGGGAAGTCACAAAAGCCTAATTTAGGCAAACTATAATACAGAAACCTAAATAGATTTAAAGACCCAAGCTAGCAAGCAGCAGAATAGATAGGCTGCCTTCACTAACAGGAAGGGAGAAGAATGAATGGGAGTTGGCCAACAAAGGAGCACAAAGTTGAAGACATTGTAGCTAGGTTGATGATCTGGAAAATCGCGAACCACATCCAGTGTTTTTCTCCGCAAGTTGCACAATACAACCTTAAAACCAATCACCAAATACATGACATCCCTGTCATTTAGATGATAGGCTAGGACTAGCAAATAAGGATTTTTCTCCATAACGTATTTTGAGAGCCAAGGAGACTTTTCAGAAACAATTTGGTTAAAATATAGTTGGTGCTTTAAGCACCATTTGCCTCCTCCTCTTTCATCTTTATCACAGTCATTGAGCTCCCAAACGTGTAAAACATGATTAGAGAAGTTGTCACAAGGGAAGCGTGAAATCTGGAATGTAACCGGTAATAGGATTAATGCCATAGTCATGACACGAAGCTTGAAGGTTGACCTCATTTACGTATTGTTGATATATTGGTGGAATGTAAGGAAGAGATTAACAGTAAGGTTCCACCTCTAATGGCAAGAGGACATGTCCGTTCTTTGACCATATATCCTCTTCTAATGGTAAGCAAATTCATGCGGTGCATGACAATACATAATTAAATAATTTTTTTTCTAAAATTTGTTGAAGATAATTTGTTCTTTTTAAAAATTAAATTATTTCTAAATTTATTTATTTATTTATCTTTCTATCTCTACCAATACATCATTATTTTATTTTGAGTGTGTTTCAATAATATTATTATTCCTTTATGGGGTGGTTGATACTCCATATTCTCCGAAATTAAGTTTCTATGGTTTTTTTTTTTTGTGTAAAACTAAACTTTTTAATTTTTAAATAAATAATTCAAAATTTTCATTCATTTAAAGGAGATTATCATGATAATCAAATCTCATAACAAAATTACACTAAAACATTACTCAATAATTGATAAACACATTCAAATGCATAATCATGATTATGATATATATATCAAATTTTCATTTCCAAAATAACCAAGTATCAATTTAAATAAAAATCAAACTAAAGCAATAAGAGAGACAGGGACCACTAGTGATGGGAAACTAAAAAATACAACACCAAAACTGTATTAACCTAAAATAGAGTTTTAAAAATCACAATGATTCATCAACCAAAAGTAGAAATGCTTGAAAAAAATAAAAAACTAAAAATTGTGAGAGAGAGAGAGAGAGAGAATAATAAGAAATTTATAGAAAATAAGATGAGAAGAAAAAGTGTAAAAATAAAAAATTTATTCATAAATGCCAAATTATTGAAGTCATGATATGTAATAAAATAACAAACGTGTAAACTAAAAACGCACAAACCCTACGCAATCAAAAGTCTTTCATTAGCAAAAAAAGTCATAAAAAAACAACTTTTAGTACGTGAAAGAAACACGATATATATAATTTGTAGGCTTTCAATCTTTTAATTCTTTAATTTTTTGTCATTTTGGAAGTTTTAACATCTATATTTTTTAGTTCTTTTTTTTTTTTTTCAATATTTGAAACTATTTGGCAAATTTCAATGGCTATAGCTATGAATTAAACTTTTTTTTATAAGATAACACTCCTTTCTCTTATGTTTTTCTATTGTGTAGTTACACACATACACAGGCGTGTATGTGTGTGTATATATATATATATATATATATATATTTTTTTTCCAATAATTTTTAGGCAGTGAATTTTTTTATTTTTTAATATTTTTGGCATTTCAAAAGTTCGAATGTTCGAAAGTCTAAATTTTTGAGTTTTTTTTTTTTTTCTTTGCAATATCTAAAAACATTTGGTAGATTTTTGCAAGTCCATTGTACATTCAAACAATGGTTTTTTTTTTTTTTTAATCAAATTTTAACATAAAAAACTGAAGTAATTTTTATAATGATATAGTTTCATAATCAATTTAAAATTTAAAAAAAATTATTTTAGTTTACGATACATACAGGTTTGTTTTCATGCGTAGCATGTCCGGTTTACAACTAGTTATAACAATAACTAGGCAAACAAAAGAAGTCCATGTAATAAGGCTACAAAATCCATGGAATAATAACTTGGCAAACAAAAGAAGTCCATGTAATAAGGCTACAAAATCCATCTAATTCCAAATCACAGGCATATGGCATAATTTTTTTTTCTTAGTAGAGAACCAAGGCAACCACCGTCCATAAAATTTTTATTTTTTATTTTTTTTATTTAAGTTTTTTCTTTGTAGAGAAACAAAGCAACCACTATCCATAAAAAATAGATTATGAAAATTTGAAAATTAATATAACAAATAATACATGCTTTTGCTACGTTGAAAGTTTTGAGGGGAATTCACAAAAGCCTAATTTAGGCAAACCAAAATTAATACAGATATCCAAAAAGCTTTAAAGACCAATTAAGCTAGCAAGCAGCAGAATAGATAGACGGACTTCACTCATAATAGGAAGGGAGAAGAATGAATGGGAGTTGGCCAACTAGGGAGCACAAAGTCGAAGACATTGAAGAGGGCGTGAGGGCAATCGTCTGGGAGATCGCGAACCACTTCTAGTGTGTTTCTTCGCAAGTTGCATGATACCACCTTAGAATTAATCTTCAAATAAAAGATATCCCGGTCATTTGGATGACATGCTAGGATTGACAAATAAGGATTTTTCTTGACAACGTTTGTAAGCCAAGGAGACTTTTCCGAAACCATTTGGTTAAGACACAGTTGGTGCTCTAAGCACCATATGCCTCCTTCTCCTCCTTCATCTTCATCACAGTTATTGAGGTCCCAAACGCTTAAAACATGATAAGTGAAGTATGAAAGCTGGGATATCCTCAAGGCACCATTACATAGTCCAAGGGTATGAAAACCGAAGCTAGTGTTCCATTCTAGGGGCATCTGAAAGCATCGACAGCATCCACTGTTGTATGGATCGAGCCCAACAAGGAATTCTTCACCACACCAAAAAAGCAAGCCATTATAAGGAACAGCTTGGAGGCTGAAGATCGGCGATACAAATCTGTGCGGGGCCGGGCACAGCACCATATAGGCCCTCCATTTACTTGTGTCGGATGAGAATATTTGCACCTTGAATTCCATTGGAATGTACTCAAATTCAGGAATGAACATAACCCTAAAACTAAGCTGCTGCTGCTGCTTATGATGAAGAGTATCATAGTTACATATTAACCCAACCCGAGGCCATACTGAGTCGATGTAAGTGTAATGATCAGGAAGTGGAATTGCTTGAAGAAATAAAATAAAATAATAAAAAATCGAGAGAGAGAGAGAGGGCAACCACTTTTTCAATAGAAAATAATAAAAAATTTATAAAAAATAAGATGAGAAGAAAAAGAGTAAATATATATATATATATATATATTAATAAATACCAAATTATTCAAGTCATGCTATGTAATAAAATAACATTATTTTCTATATATTATTTTTATAATGCAATAGGATAACTCTGCACTATTACATATAATTTTGAAAAAGTACAACCAAATACATATGATCAAGGTTTCAACTTGCATTCCAACAGCAAGAACAAAATATTGGGGGAAAAAAAAAACCTTCAAGACTTGGAAAGTATTAAATACATTGTGATACCAATCTGGTATTGATAGCAAGTTGAACACTATATATAGCCATGATAGCAATATGCAGATCTTAATGCAACAATTTTTTTCGATGGCAATACGCAGATCTTTGCCCCCTGAAGTGAATAGGCCTTTAATTGATTTATCTTGTTTCTTTAGGGAGATATGTTCCAAAGTACTAAATGTTGATGAACTTGGGGCTCTTGAGAAGAGAATTGCAGTGATATTGTGTGAGTTGGAACAAATATTCCCTCTCTTTTTCTTTACAGTGATTAGGGGTGTGCAGAAAACCCACCGACCCGCCAAACCCGACCCACCGGGTTGGGTCGATTTTTAGGCCTTGGTGGGTTGGGTTGGGTTACAAAATTTTTTTTTTATAGTGGGTCGGGTTGGGTTTGGGTCATAAAATTACAAACCCGCCAAACCCGACCCGACCCACCGACCCACCCATATTTAATATATATTTAAAATATATTATATATTTAAATTTTTTTTAAAAAAAATCAGGGCACTTATATATATTTAAATATATATATATATATATTATATTTAATAATTAAAAAAAAAAACCAGCTGTAGAGCAATACTTCCTCAGTTCCTCCTACTAATACTAATTATATATATAATATGTATTATATAATTAATAAAATTTTTAAAATAACCAACTCTTGCTATCCTATATAAAGCCAATTAGTTCACACAAACTCTAGTAAATTATTATTATTGTTTAGTTATTGGTGTTGTTTGCCCTTAAGGAATTACATCGATACTAATCTTTGGATTTTTTTAATATATTAATATATTTTTTTTTCTACTCAATTTAATAATAATAAAAAAAAATTTTCAAACTCATGGGTTCAACCCGACCCAACCCGACCCACATGGGTCGGGTTGGGTCGGGTTGAATTTATGTGATGGGTTGGGTTGGGTCGAATTTTTTTGACCCACCATGGTGGGTCGGGTCCAAAAACTCCCTCAACCCGACCCAACCCGACCCATGCACACCCCTAATAGTGATGGTATATCTAGTCATGCATTTGGCAAGTGAAGCCAAAATTGCTAGCCCAGTTCATTATCGTTGGATGTATCTTATAGAGAGGTAACACATATAGTAACTTTGTCTATCTAATTAATTGTTTTTTACACCAATTAATTGTTGATGAAACATATATTCTCAACACTAAATGTGGTTGCCCAACATATTAAGGTTTTAACTGTAACTTTAGATCTCACTCTTGATATATCAAAGTCATGATTAGGTCCATTATTCTCTTAGGATTAAGAGTTCATGTAAATAAAAGTCGTGAGATTTATTATTCATTCGACAGTCATTAGGAGAATAATAAATCTCACAGTGATTCAGTTCAATATGTTTTAACTCTTAAAACATATCAACTAGAAGTATCAACTTTCATAATCAAGACAAATCATCTTAGTTAATATGTTATAGTATTCGTAGATGAAATGCCTAATTTCATCACCGATTACAAACTAAAATTCTGAATTTACAAAGAACTTGTGATTTATATCTTTTGTGACTTTTCACATAAATCACATACTATGCATCTCATGGACTATATGATAATGTCCAAATATTCATATTACCATCATTTTAGATAATAATAAAGCAACTTTATTAATCATAATATTAAATCATACATAATGTCATACATAATAATGTACATAGCATCATACAATAGTATTTAAGGGCACTAATCTTAACATTAACACCCCCCTTCACATGTAGAGATGAACTTGCAGATCGTCCTTACAAGCCAATGCAGAAAGTGAATTATGTGAATTAGAATCACAACAGCAATCAAACATAGCAAAACATAAATTGGTAAGAGCATACTAAATCCAAGCCTATCGAAAAGATGCTTTGGGATCTACATCATGAATGCCAGTACATAGGAAATGCCCAGGAATGTGAGAGTGGTGCACATGGCAAATGTCAAGATGCCCATAAATACTTTATGCTTAAAAGGGAATCCACTAAGAAGCAGAAAGGTGATACTGAGAGATGCAGTAAAAGCAATGGTGTTGCAAACTAAGAAAGCAAGGTAAACACTTTCATAATTATAGGCTAACACCAAAGTTCCAGCTTCACATGTATTGCCATTTTGGCCACATCCAGAACCTGCACTAGTAGTATTTTTAGTTTCACCCCAAACTCCACCTGGAGGGCTGAGTGCAGGATGGAAAGTGATAGTTGTGATCACAGTAGCCACCACCATTAATGAACCACGCGTCTCTTCTAACCAATCACCCTTGTAATTCAAGTAGTCTAACCATCTGCTACACTTTCCCTTGCTTGGCCGTGTAGGTGTTGCTGATTTAGGGTGATCCATCGTAGTTGCTGATGGTGGTGAAGGATTATTATTTGGGGCCATTACTATCTCAACACCACCGACTTCCAATTAAATGTTTTGTACGGTGGAACTTTTGAAGTCTTTTGGATAGAAATCTGTAATCTAGGGCTTATAGCAAGTGCTTGAGAATTATCATTACACGAGAAGCACATAAGTAGAGATGGATGTAGCCCCCACACACCACTGTTATATTATTGCTTGGGCAATACGCTGTCACCTGGGGCGCTGCTCAATACATGACGTAAGTAGGCCTTCACCTAAAGCTCCCAAATTTTATCAATAGAGATATTTTTATACCAACTAGAGCCTTAATTAAGTTCTAAATATTTACTAATAAATGAAAAGTAATTTTTTTATTAAAAAAAACTAGAAAAAGAATTTTTTTTCATTAAATGTGACAATGACCATTCATTTTTCCTCTGAACAAAGCCCACACATTTTTGGCTAGGGGCATTCCCACCTATGTTGCACGGACACGGACACGGACACGGACACGACACGGATATGGACACAGGGATACGGCAATTTTTGAAAAATAAGGACACGACACGGCGGGGACACGGCGGTTAAATAATTAATTATATTTTATATTTAGGCATATTTTATATATATATATATATATATATGTATATTTTTGGTAAACATTTTATATATATTACCTTTTGTGTGTGTATATATACATACATACATACATATATATATATATATATATATATATATTGGTAAACATTTTATACATATTACCTTGTGTGTATATATATATATATACACTTTTTTATATTTAAAAAAAAAAACTCAAATAAAATAAGCAGAAGATTTTTCCTATAAAATAAAGTAAATAGATTATTCTAATTGTTATTAAAATATAATTTGTAATGGTCTTTTTGTAAATAAATGAAACAAGTTGGGCAATTAGAAGGAACCTTATCCACTAACTTTTCCATTTCCCAACCCACTCACATGATCTCACCTGACCACTCTTTGTTCTTTCTTCTGATTTCCAAAGTTCCCACAGTCCCACTTCCCACGTCTCTTCAAGCTTCAGTGGCTCAGGTAGCTTCAGTCTCTTTTCTCCTCTTTTTCCTCTTCTTCTTTTTTTGTATTTTCTCTCTCACACCGGCTCTGCTTCATGCCTTCATCTCATTCCTTTTTCTCTTTGTTTTTTTTCCTTTCTTTTTCATCTCCTCTACAGAAGATCCAGTGGCTGTGATTTTTCTTTTTATTTTTTAAGAGGGAAAGAAGCCCAAAATGCGTGCCGGCCGAATCTTTGATTTCGGCCAGAATTTTTCTCTTCAATCTATGATTTTCTTTTCTTTTTTTCTTCACTGCTGGCGTGTCGGACACCTTGGAGCCGTGTCGGCGCGTGTCGGAGAAACGAAAAAAAAAAAAAAAAGAGGACACTCGCCGGACACCGGAATCCGGCGAGTCGTACCCGTTCCGGTGTCCGACACCGACACGACACCGACACGACGCCAAAAATGGCGTGTCCGTGCAACCTAGATTCCCACAGTAGGTGGCCAATGATTTCAGGGGATTGACAACAAATATCACTGTGAGGGGAGATGTTAAGCTTCTTTTTACACAATTTATCTCTGGTAGGTGTCAAAGTTCAGCACCTAAAAGCAAGAAAAAGAACCAGCTACAAGCATCAGATAAGAAGAACTAAACATAGGCTATACGACAGAAAATGATTTTTTACATATAATAGAGCTACAAGTCGTTTTGTTCTTTTATTTATCTTCTTAGTGTTCATACGTGCCATAACCACCTGTAACTATCTCTTACACGTGTTCCTTATAATGTGCATAGTTAGTTAGTGCTTAGTGAGTTAGTTAGCTTAGTTTCTTGTATAAATATAATCTTGATGTACAAAATCATTTATACTAATAGAATAAAAAATTTCTCATATTTCTTGCTCTCTATTTCTTCTTCCCTGAAAGTATTAGATTCTTTTTAAAGACCCTATTCTTCAACCCTGCCTCGTTCCATTGCCATCCCTATAAGAGAAACTATCAAATATTCTTTTCCTCCTCGTGGAAAAGAAAAGAAACTATCAAAGCATCAGGTGAGACTAACAAAATACAACAAATCAAAACATATAATGTAATTACTATTTGAAAATCTCACTTAGTATATCGAGCCCTACAACTATTAAATTACAAAGTATCCAAAATACTTTACATTGACAAAGGAAACAAGCCCTTAGACAAGCAAAGAAATAAGTAGAAGGAAAGCATGCCAAAAGACATGCTATCAAAGGGTGGCAATGGGGGCAAACAAGCATGTTATCAAACAAAAGGGGGTGTCCTAGGAGGAAAAATATAGGTTTGGATTGGGTGTCCATAGTTCCATGAGATTGGAGTAGGGACAACACACAAACTCATGCATGAACGTGTCCGCAAGCATGCAAAGATGCAAAGAAGCAAAGAAAGCCAAATGGGTGGCACAAAGCAAGCAAGATAAGCATAACATCGCATAGGGCAGAGAAAGGGTAAGCATTAAGCAAACCAACATCACGGAGATATGTCTTACGAGCGGTCACATCCAACAAGCCACAAGATGGGTGGATGCAACCACGCAAGCAAGTGGCCCCAAAGGCCGACAAGCACAAGCCCATGAAAGGCACAAAGCATGGCAAAGCCTAGATCTAGACAGGCAAACATGGAAATAAAGCATAGAAGCAAGCATGCATAGACATGCATAAAAGAAATGATCCAAACCCTTTAATATAGGCTTAGGTGAATGGATGTAGGCTTAGACCACAAGAACTAGATTTACACCCTACCTAAAGGGCCAAAACATAAGAAAGAGGTACACCAAGAGACAAAAAGGCTATAGAAGCACATGGCATAACAACCAACATGTAGATCTAGACACATGAACATGGCACAAAGCACACAAAGATATAGATCGAAGCATAAGCATGGCAAGGAGCACATAAACAAGTAGATCTAAGCATGGACATGGCAAAAAGCACCTAGGCACCTAGATCTAAGAAATTTAAGCATATCCTAGCCCAAGAAGGCTAGGCCAATAACATCAAAGTTGTAAAACATGACAAAAAGTAAGGAAACATGCTAAAAAGGCTATAAAACAAGCTAGGAAGCAAGACAAAGTAAGGATATACTATGGAAAGCAAAAGGTCATGCTAAGAAGAAAGATAAAGTGAAAGGTGCAGATTGTAGTTAAAAAGCTACATCTACACCCTTAAAACCTCAAATCCAAGGTCCTAAGACCAAGGAGAGGAAAAAGAGTGCAAGAACACTATCTTTTGATTGTTGAGAAAAGAGAGATATCAAAAGTTTTTTGATGTGTTTGGGAGAGGATTTAGAGAGGAAAAGAGAGACAATCTCGCCCAGAAAAATGCTCCAAAACTACCCTTTTTAAATTTTTTTTTTTTTTTTTTTTTTAATCTGGTGGTCTATGGGTTTGGTAGCCAGTAAAGGTGTGCTAGGCTAGTGTTGACATTAGCAACTTTGATTTTTTTCTAGTTCTGAATTTAACTACATGTTCTAATTTCTTCCCGAACTCTAATTAAGCTGATCTTGGTGTCTTTGGAAATCTCTGGATGTCTAGTTTCCAGAAACTAAAGAAATTGAAATTTCAATGGTCGGATCAAAAGTTATGGCCTCGGGAAGTGAGTTGATGCGCTTTGTATGGTTTTCAGGATATCTCAACTATTTTAACTCTGATTTCGACCCATGAATAGTTGTTGGAAAAGGAATTTAATAATCTTTGCAATGATGCTGGTCCCAACCTGTTTCGATGATCAAATCAAAATTAGGGTTTTTGAAGCCCTTAGGAGTCAACCTTGGGTCAAAGTTGACGAAAATCACCGAGTAGCTCGAGCTTGATGTGAAAACATGAAAAATGTAGTTTTAGGATGATTTTGACTAGTTTTGACTTTCGGTCAACCTAGGGCTAACTAGGGAAATTTTGGTCAATTTAACCTAAAATGGCACTTTGTGTACTCTGATGTCCGAATGGGTTATGCCACATCAATCCAGATGTTTTCGCGGCCCCATGGAAGAAAGTTAATATTTTTGAGATTTTTGAGGTCTAGCATGAAAATTGAGGGCAAAGAAAATACAGTATCTACACATGCTGTGCTGTAATAAGGTAAGCGAGGTAAGTCATACATAATCACATGAACATGCAGTTTTTCTGAAACTTCCTAGATATGAACTATGTATTTCAAAATAATATAACTTGTGAGTTTATGTGATTTTAACACCATGCCATGTGTGATTTCCCGGTGATCACATGATTTGGTTTCCGTAGTCTTTGTGACAGTGGAATCAAATCCAGGTTAGTGCTCTTTTACTTTGGACGACGTGTTCTTCCCTGCTGCCTATGGGGGGAAGAGGTTTCTTGATTGTGTGTGGGTGAGGCTACTGCCTATGGGGCCAAGAGAGGTCCTATTTGACGCGCTCTCTTTGTTGCCTATGGGGGGAGAGAAAAACCTTGAGGGTATGGGTGAGGCTACTGTCCATGGGGCCAAGAGTCTGCATACTAGAGAGGACAATATCATGCCAGTTGTGCATGGATGGATCCCCTGACCGGTCTATGTGGTAGTGTGGTATATTTGTGATAAATTATCGTATGTTAAATTTTATGTCTTTGAAAATTATATTGTTAGTGCTCACAGATTATTATATACAGCTTCAAGGTATTTACTTTGAGAAACTTGCATTTCATTATTTAATCATTCTTGTCATATTATTACTATTGAAGATGAAACTTGCATTTCCCTCACCCTCATTAATTATGTTACTTACTGGGCTTTGTCTCATTCCATTATTTTATAAACTTTTCAAAGTAGACAACAATCTTTTGAGACAACTTTTTGGTGGCTAACAGTAGTTAGACTAACTACGAATGGATGCTGAACTTTTGTAATGGAGATTTTAGATGATGTGCATCTTAGAATATGCTTGACTCATTCTTTTGTATATTACAGTGGTTGTGACGTTATTCCCACTGATGGGACAAGCTGATGATATGTAATTATTTATTCAAACCTCTATTCTTCTGTGGCTAATGGTCCTTGTAATTATTGCTTAGAGTTTTGACTTACTTTGAGAGTATATTCAATAGAATTATTATAATAATTCTTGATATTAGTAATTGATATGATTTTTATGGATTAGATTGTCAAAAAGGAAAAATCTATAGGTTCTTTGAGACGTCTTTCTTATGCTTTGGACCTTTTGGGGTTTGGGGTGTGACAAGTAATCCCTATTTTGTTTAGAGTTATCAATTGTGTAGACTAACTTTTTTGTTAAATTCAAAAGGGATCTTGTTATTTCTAAATATTTATAACAATTAGCAAACCATGAACACAAATTTGTCTAAATATAGATCATAGAGTCTATAAGTTATATTAGATAATGCTCAAAGTGCTGCAAATTAGAATACAAGAACAAGGAAGCTGTAGGCTCAACCAATTGAGAAGATGACTCGATCGTTCAAAAAATGAATTTGCAAAATTTAATTTCGGCCCAACAACCCATAGGCCTATCAAGTGAATAGGGTTTCAGATTTAATTCACATAATATTTAAAGAAAACCCTAAAGCACGTTTTAGAGAGACTTTGGAACTTCTCTTTTGAAATCTAAAAGGCTTTGTGCTTTCTCCTTTCAAACTAAGTAAAAATATCTTTTAAGGACCAGCAGAAGGATCGTTGTTTTGCACTAAAGGGTTCACGGGATTGTCAACCACTCCACCTGGCCTATCGGTCACTGCCACCTCTTCGTCAGTCTCTACATCCTCAGGAGTAGGCTCAACAGTAGGAATTGTCGAGGTAGTAAGCTTGATCTAGATTTGGGAGAAGTCCAAGTCTAGGAACATAAGGACAACCTGTTTTCGAAAGTCCTTAAAACCATCCCCATAGCAACCCTCCATCTTATTGAAGTAGGGTTGAGATCCCTAATACTCTTTAAAGGCCTTCCTTTTCACCTTTCCCATATGCTCATGGAATGCAACCACTTCAAACTTTAGAAGAGCATTCTCCTTCGCCAGATCGTTGGCCTAATGAGTCATCCCACTCAGCTTGGCCTTTAGATCAACCACCTCCTGGCCAAGGGTACGAGAAGATTCCTTAAATTTTTTCAAGGCATTCGCTTCGGACCCTATGCGCTCCTTCAAGCATTTGATCGACGCCTCCCTAGATGCACAACGGACTTGTAAAGCATGCATCCACACCAAGCCCTGAGTAAGAAGAGATGATCATAGTAAGGAGATGATCAAAGTAAGGAGATGATCAAGGTAAGGGGACAATCAAAGTAAGGAAATGATCAAATTAAAGAGATAATCAAAATAGAGGGACGACTCAGCAGCTACAGGATGAATGAATGGACTTACCCTCATCATATCATGGAGACTGCAGTCGCCCAAAGGGTCGGTCTCATGCTCCCAGAACTTATCCAAATCAGCATCTCAGATGATGGAGCAGGCAGTGTCCATAGCATATTCCTTATCCTTCACTAGCAAGGGAAGGAGAGGAAGAACGACATGGCCCTAGGAGGTCATGAGACCCTTCCCAACTTCGTGACGAGGAGCATTAGCAGCCACCTCACGTACCTCCAGAAAAATGGACGAACTACCGGCTCCTTTACCTGATGATTGAATGTCAGGGGTGTGCTTCCTCTTCTTGGAGGCACGAGGGGCTTGAGCCAACAACCCCCCCACCTTGGTTTCTCAAGGCAGCAGCCTTCTTAATCTCCTCTTGTCCTCTTGTCTATTTTTTGCTACTTGCTTATTCTTTGATGACTCCATCTTTGAAACCGACGGGTATATTAAAAAGTGCATGGGTCTAAGCTAAAACAAAAAAATCATGATGGATGAAAGAAAAACACTTATGAATTCTCAAAAAGTGGTCTAGTCATTGGGCTTCCTCAGTAGGGATAGGTCCACCACAATAGGCGTGAAGCGTGTCCAAATTAACAAGCTTCTTCCAAGACATCTCCTCAAAGGGAATCTCAAAAACCCTATTCAAAAAGGCCTTTTGCTCAGGAAGGATCGTCAGGCAAGCTTTGCCTGAAACAAAACAAAAAATCAGTCAAATCAACAATAAGTGTCTACCAACAACCCAAGAGTAAACCGAAGACTCACCAGACTTGAGTAATTGCCCCCAAGAATGTTCATAAAAAGACCCTACACTATTCCACTCATTGGGACTACAAACCTAATTAACCCCCTACACAAAGAAAAATCTGGCCTTCCACTAACGATTAGAATCGGTCATGTCAAATATTAGCCTTAGGGTAGCCCGACGACACACAAAATTGTAAAAACCCTTGGATCAAGGAATTTCCTGGGGTTTGTAGCAATGGAAAAACTCCTCTAAAGTGAGGGAATGGTTGCCCCCACTGAGTTGTCCCCATAGCACCTTAGCCCTGATGAAAATCCTCCAAGCATTCAGGGCTATCTGACTAACAGACACGCCCAAGTAAGAGGCCAACCGATGATACAAGGTGGAAAGAGGTAGACAAAGCCCCGCTATGAAAGTAGCCTCATAAAAGCCTACGTCAGACGACTTCTCGTCGTAACACTTTTCTCCTAAATCACCCTTCCTAATAGGCACATTGTCAGGTATCTGAAAATAGGGTCATATCCTGCCAAAGACCTCATCACTCATGTCTACGGGAAAATCATGGATGGACCAATCGTCGAGCAGAATGACCTCCCACAGTAGTCGCCCCGACGGGCTGGCCTCCCTCAATAAGGATTCTGAGGACAAACTCCTATCAGATACCGACGAGTCGTCACAAGAATACTCTAGCCTAGGACTAGATAAGTTGTTGTACGAACCCATGCGGATTGACAAGGTACGCTTACTCATCACTTCACTATCTCCAGACATCCCACCCCTATAAGTAATGAATGAAAACTAAGATTCTACTCCACTTCCTACGTGTACAACCCAACAAAAAAAGAAAAGGAAAAGAGAAAGTGGAAAAGAGAAAAAGATAGAATAACAGAGCATACCTAAGAAATGGATGAATAATAAAACCGACGAAGCAAGGATACTAACGAAGCGCAAAACTAACAATTGAGCTCTCGGATTAAGATGGAAGAATTTTTGGATAATAAGGATAATAACGGCATTGAACTATTATAGGATGACATGGCACAAAAAACGAAGCACCGCAATGCTTTATTCGACGAATTAGAAGGTGACACATGTCACCAGCCCCATCAAAAAGACATAATTACCCTTAAACCCCTATTTACGATGCACGCAAGACTAGGCATTTATGGTGACTCCGCGACTCATCAACCATCCCGACGACTCATGGAGTGAGGGGCAGCTGATGAAGAAAATTCTAGACCAACCCTAGAAAGGAATGACTAAGACTCAGAAGGGAAGAACTCTTCTCAAGAGAGACAACCAACCCTAATAGAGGGATAACCAGCCCCAGGGGGACGATCAGTCCTAACAGGGGACGATCCTTTAGAGGATCGTTAGGCCAGATGATCCTCGATGTCTAGACGACCCGTCACCTAGGGCTTCCCTACAGATATGTAGGGCCCATCCACATATCTTTACATGGAAATTACTTGCACACCACGACTAAAGACCCGATCACACAGTCAGATCTCTTATAAATGGAAAGATGATCTTGAATATCTTAGGGGCCTTCTTTTGGCAAGGAAACTCCCCTATATCAAGGGATTCAGGTTAACTCTCTACCACTATATAAGCCACAAACCTCACCCCTCTTAAGGTGCGGGAATTCTTTCTAGCTCTTGCATTCTTGAGTTCTTGGAGATTGTTCTTTCGCTAACTTAAGTTTTAGAGGGTCTTTGGCCAGTACTTCATCGGTGCCCTTTGATTGGTTCTTCTCTTTTGTTCTTTAGGTACACATATTCGCACATGTGTGGACGATCAACTCACTGACGATTTTTGTACATCATCAATTACATTTTTAAAAAGTTGGTGATAGTGCCTGATTTCATAAATCTAGAGCATATCTAAGTGTATCCTCTCTAGATTTTGCATTTATAATAAGTATCCAAATTTCCAACTTCTATTTCCCCAACACACACACACACACAAAAAAAAAACTTCTATATATGCAGTTCACGTTTATAAAAAAAAACATATGCAGTTCACCATTATCAAATTCTTCACTTGACCTAGAAGGTAGTTCATCTAGACATGATAACCCCTATTTGAGGTGGCTTTTTCCAGTTTGTACATAAGAAGTCTTTGAAAATGGATAAGAAGAAAAGAAGCATTGTTGGAGTTCTTGACAATGTTATTGCTTATTGCACAAAAGGCTCATTAAGTTCTTATTGGATCAATGATTTACCAAATTAGTATTGTGTTTAGTAATCATGGTTTTTAAAACCGGATCAAACTGGTCAGTTTGATTGGGAATCAAAACCTTAACTGATCTAGTAAAAGCCACAAAAATCGGTAGTTCAACCAGAAATTAGACTTTTTTTTTTCCCGGTTATTTGACTGCTTTAGTTTTTAAAACCATGCTCTTAATTGCCCTTTATTTTGAAGTTGAAACATGATTTTCCCAAGTTGTGATGAGCTGGTTGCAGTGTTATTTCCCTTTTTTGCCTTTTCACCAATTGTCGCTCAATCTCAAGACATACCACAAGCCTTTTCTTGGATTAGTGTAGACGTGTGTAGCAAACTCGGCTCCTTGAATTAAACCCAAGCTAGCAAAGAAGTGCAATCAGGTAAAAAACAAAGCCTGATCTTCAACAAATTGAAGACAACAACAAAAGATATATTAGCAACAATATTGTGCCAATTGCCAATTAAATATGTGGAAAATCATTGAGTCGAGTCAATGGTTACAATATCTAATATCACACTCAAGGTTGTTAAGCCAACAACACTATGATATGATTTTTGCACAATCAAACTCATATTGTACAGCCTCTGTTTCTACATCTATAACCTGAAGGAAATATTATGGTTGGCTTAGTCGGTAGCTCATGCCGACCTCGAACGTTTTTGCTGGGATTTATTCCATTAAATCAAACCCACATAACTCCAAATTCTCCTCTTGCCTGTATTTCCTCTTTGTTAGTGTATAGCTTAGACTAGTTTAGCCCATTGGGCTTAGCCCAGTATATTGTACTTGTAGTTTACACATATTACTTGTATTACACACATACCTAGCCTATATAAGGCTCACTATTGTACATTAGTAAATACACATGAATATATAGACTATTCAGTCTTTCTCTCTCACTTTATATTGTTAACATGGTATCAGAGCCATTTCTCTGACTTCTTGGTTCCTATGGACATCTCTGGCATTCTTCTGCTACCCTCGCCTTAATCCAGTAGTCATTGTCAAAAGCGAGTCACCACTGTCACGCCCACAACCCTCAGAACACTCGGATTTCATGAGTTTTGTTGATTAAACTGCCAAAGTCAAGGCACAGATTGACAGATCTTTCGATCTGAGCAAAACCCAACAAAAAGTTGCCAGAAACCACCTCACACGCGCCCTCATGCGCCGTCTGAAGTTTCTACCTCACGAGCATGCACTCCACGCACCACCATGCGCCGCCACACGCCATCAGGCTCTCACGCACGCCTAACGCGCCAGGATAGAGCCATCACAAACTTCCACGTGCCCCATGCACCTGTTCTATTTCGGGTACTGCCATGTTAGCCTTAGGGTGATGTCACACTACCACGTCAGCACACATAAGCATCCTGAGCTGTTGACTTTGACCAAAGTCAAAATTTTTCAATAGGACCTGTCTTGCTCAGTTTTTCACGTAGATTTTGATTTTGGGCTCCGTTTTTGCATTTGAGGTCTTTAAATCCCACTTTTTGGTCATTTTCTTCATTATGGCTTAACAAAATGAACGAGATATCATACGCCCTATCACCATTATGTTGGATGGTCATACTAGCTATCATGCACAGTTTCAGAATATGATTGCCTTTCTCAAGGGTCATAAACTGTAGAGATATGTGACTGGTTCAATTCCTAAGCTAGTACCAAACCCTAAGTCCAAAGCCACAGCTGTTGAGAGTCTTGTAAGACTGTTGTTACAAAAGATGATTATGAAGAACGTCTAGAGGAATGGGAGAGTATTCAGAGTAAGATCTTGTCTTGGTTTATCAATACCTCTATTCCCTCAATTCATAATCTTCTTCCTCTTCATGAGACTGTTGAAGCTGCTTGGAAATTTCTAGCAGATCACTATAATTGTACTAATGATTCAAGCCTGGATTTCCACATTGAATGAAAGCTTTATCAAATGTGCCAAGAAATAGGTCAGTCTATTTTTTATTTTTATTCTCAGACTTCTGAATGTGGGAACAACTTTCTGCTATAGATCCTCCACTAGTGTGTTCTAAGGACATTAAGCTCTTTGTCAAATATCGGAATCGTCGTAAATTTATGCACTTCATGATGGGTTTACATGAGGATTTTAAGCCTATTAGGGCTTCTCTGCTTAGCCGGTTTCCTACTCTTTCTCTTGATGCTGCAGTCAAGGAGCTCATTTTTGAGGAGAACCGTCGGCCTACTCATCACATGTCATTATTTGATCATATATTGGCTACACCCTCTCCACAACCTCCTATTGCTGCATTCACTGCTCCTCCACGAATAAACTCTAGGCGTCCCACCTCTTAGTCTTCCAAAGGTACTCGCTGCGATTTTTGCCATGCTAAAGGTCATGACATCTCAATTTGTCGCAAACTACAGAAATTTGTGCAAGAGCAGAATAAAGCTTCTCTTCCTCGGGCAGCTGCTGTATGTCCTTCAGATCCATTGGTTCCTACAGGTCCATCTTTGGCTTTCTCACTTACTACAGCTGATATTGAGGTAGTTGTTCAACAGGTTTTATCCCGCACTTCTACTGCTCTTTCTGTCACCTTAGGTAAACAACCTTGGTTTTTTGATACTGTATGTTGTAACCATATGACTCCTGATGAATCCTAACTGATAAGGCACCCTTAGAACATCCAATCACCATTTACACTACTAATGGAACTCCTATGCGTGTTAGTCATAAAGGAACAATCTCTTCTCCTTGTTTATCCCTTAATAACACTTTTCATATCCCATAGTTATCCCTTAATTTGCTTTCTGTTGGTCAACTTTGTGAATTAGGCGTCAATCATCTAATTACTAATCATGGTGTGGATGTGCAGGATCCTCGGACGGGTCAAGTGCTTGGGACAGGCCGTAAGGTTAGTCGCATGTTTGAGGTTCAAGACTTGAAGACTCCTTCACAAGTTGTTTTTGCAGCTACTACCATTGCCATCCCCTCACCTGATCTATGGCATGCTCGTCTTGGTCATCCATCCTTATTTCGCCTTCAGTTGTTAGCTTCTTAAGGTCATTTAGGTTCAGTTCAGTTTTAAAATTTTGATTGTACTTCCTGTTATTTTGGCAAATAAACAAAATTGCCATTTAATAATAGTGACGCATTTTCTTCTGCACCTTTTGATCTTATACATTCTGATATTTGAGGTCCCGCATGTCATATTTGTGGATGATTTTTCTCAATATACTTTGATTTATCTGCTTCACTATAGGTCTGAAGTTGTGTCTATTTACCAAACATTTCATAAAATGATTGAAACACAGTTCAATCGCACCATCAAAGTCATTCGATTAGATAATGCTCTAGTATATAATGATAAATCTTTCCTATCTTTTTTAGATAGTCATGGTACCCTTCCTCAACAGTCTTGTTTTTACACCTCTCAACAAAATGGTCGTGCAGAACGAAAACATCGTCACATTCTTAATGTTGTCTGCACCCTTCTAATTTTTGCCTTTCTTCTTGAGTGCTTTTGGGGTCAGGACGCATTTACTGCTATGTACACCATTTAATCGTATTCATTCACCAACTACACACAACAAATCTCCATTTGAGCTTTTCTATGGTCAAACTCCTTACTACTCCTATTTTCGGGTTTTTGGTTGTGTTTGCTTTGTCTCTCTTCCTCCTCATTAACAAACGAAGCTCCAGCCTTGTACTCATCTCTATTGTTTCCTTGGTTGTGGTGTATCTCAAAAGGGGTTTCATTGCTATGATCCCATTTCTCATCGCCTTCGTGTCTCCCGCCATGTTGAGTTTTGGGAACATCGTCCTTTTACGAGTCTTCAGCAGTTTCCTGTGTCCTCTTCCTCAGAGCCTCTCATTTTTACTGATCTTTTTCTCCCTCTCTATCCTAAACTTATGAAGGATTCTTCAACATTGGTTGCCTTTCTAGACGACTCATCTTTGGTTCTATCCCCGGCATATGACCTGCCTGTCTTGGATCCCGTGGTACCACCTTCTCCTGAGTCTCCTGTTAGTCCTGAACTTCGTCGTTTCACTTGGGTAAGCATTCCTCCCCCTTATCTCACTGATTATCACTATTTTTTTGCTCTTGCCACCCTCTATGAACCTTACACCTATCGTAAGGCCCATACTAACCCTCTTTAGCAGCAAGCTATGAACAAAGAACTATATGCCCTTCATAAGAATCACACTTGGGATATGGTTGATTTGCCTCCTGGTCAGTTTGTAGTAGGTTGTAGGTGGATTTCCTTCTTCACATTCTATCATACAATAGGATTTAAGGGCACTAATCCTAACAACTTCTTGGGCATAAAGTGAAATTGGAGTGAAGATTAAAAGTATTCCCAAGTACTTCTAATTTTTTGTTTTGAATTTCACAATACCAAGGTACACTCTCTTGTTCTTGAATTCTAAAATTTACATAGTACATGTTAACAATTGTGAATGAAGTAGATCCGTTAATTTTCCACTGCATATATTTTGTATGCACTGCAAACATGTATTTTTCCAATAGCTTCTCTTGTACAACTCCTTGTCATATAAGTGCATAATGCGCATGATCACTAAACCTGAATTTGATCTCAAATTCAAAATTTATTAAAACTTAATGGATACTTTCCTTATAACTTTTGTTCCAAGTGATCCAAAAGAAAAATATGATTAAAAAAAAAAAGTTTCATGGGGATTTGGGCTTACGGATTAGAATATAGTGATATAGAAGTCAAGGAATAGAAGAAAGTTTCTAAGAATCTATACAATTTTTTATAGGAATTCAAAAGGCAAGACAGCGAACATATTCATTTTTTAATAAAATTTATATTTAACATTTTTTGTATCATTTAAAAGTATATAAAATTTAGAAATTATTCTTTTAGTTTTAAACAAACCTTTTCAAACCCCATTTTTTCTACCCATCAATCTAAAACTATGAAAAACATATCTTAAAAATTAATAAAACTTCACAATGATTAATTGGACCAATTAGGAAAATAAATTTTTTTTTTTGGGATAGAAAAAAGAATTTGTTGTTGATAATCTATTGAGGTTATTTTCTTTGTAGAAATTACAAATTCATCTACCATAAAAGTGTTAGGATTAGTGTCCTTAAATCCTATTGTATGATACTATGTATGACATTATGTATGACTTAATGTTGTGATTAATAAATTTGTTTTATTATTATCTAAAATAATGGTAACATGAATATTGGACATTATCATATAGTCCATGAGATGCATAATATATGATTTAGTCATAGAAGATATAGATCACAAATTCTTTATAAACTCAGAATTGTAGTTCGTAGTCGGTGATGAAATTGGGCATTTCATTTGTGAAGATTATAACATGTCAACTAAGATGATTTGTCTTGATCATGGAAGTGGAGACTTCTAGTTGATGTGTTGATATGTTTTAAGTGTTAAAATATATTGAACTAGACCGCAATGAGATTTATTATTCTCCTAATGACTGTCAATTGAATAATAAATCTCACGACTTCCATTTATATGAATTCTTAATCTTGAGAGAATAATGTACCTGATCATAAGGTGTAGATTGCTTTAATATATCAAGAGTGAGATCTATAAGTCACGATAAAAACCTTAGTATGTTGGGCAACCACATTTAGTGTTGATGGAACATATATTCTCAAGATGGTATTCATAATCTCTTAATGGAGATACGAAATATTCTCTTGGTATAAATTTAATGGGTTTGGTTATTCACAATGTTAGGTCTAACCACTTTAATAAGGAGTTACTAAAGTATATATTTATGAAATTAGATTTCATAAATATATGATAAATAACATAAAGGATTAATTCAAGTACTCAAGAATTAAGATGTAGTAATCTTCAAAGTGGTAGTTTACATTCATGACTTTGTATTACTATGAATATTTTATGAAGGGGTTGCATGTACAATAAAATCTTATGATATAATTTATTAATAAGGTCTAGAATGCAATTATATTTATATAGTGGTATTAAATATAATTAATGGTAACTTTAGACTTGTCAAGAGTTGACAGAAAAGCCCAAGGTCCATTAGAGCTAGAGTCTTACTCCCACTCCAAACCACACATTGAAGCCCAATTGGAAAGGCCTAAAAGGCTAACTCAATCAGATAATTAGTTAGATACAAAGGAAGAAACATACAGAATTTTATGTAGAGACATCATTGTGAAATAGTGTGTATATGAGTGTAAGCCACTCTCAGATTCTCCATTGGAAAATTAATTGAGAGACCACACTTCTTGGGCTTAAAGTGGAATTGGAGTGAAGATTAAGAGTGTTCCCAAGTACTTCTGATCTTTTGTTTTGAACTTCACCACACTAAGGTACGCCCTTTTGTTCTTGAATTTTGAAACTTACATAGTACATGTTATCAATTGCAAATGAAGTAGATCCGTTAATTTTTCATAGAGTATGTTTTGTATGCGATACAAACATTTATTTTTCCAACAAAAAGATTATCAGATAAACAATTAGAATTAAGCTTCTATTTATGCATAGTTGGAAAATAGTAATTATAATAAAAATATAATAGCAAAAGCTAAAATATGTCATGATAAGACAAGAATGTATTGACCCCTTAGGTAAATTAACCAATTAATTAGCCATGTGAATTAATTAAGTCAATTTAACACGCAATATGTGTGGTGGCACAAATAAATCACCAAATAACTGAATGTAATGGAAATTAAATTCGATGCGAATGATTTGTTTACGAATAAGAAAAACCACTGAGGTAAAACCCTACCGGGTGAATTTAAAGTCACCACTCTTGAGAATCTACTATTATCAAAACAAGCGGTTACAAGTAAAAGAATCGCAATACCTTATACCAACCTACAGTTGAACCCTTACCCCAATACACAATTGGACTTATAATGTAGTGAAAATCTCTCCTTTCAATGCACGGCTCCAAGTACGTGGCTAACCAACCGATGCACGAATCCCAATACGTGACTAACACACCAACTTGAGGAGGATGTTGGCTGCAAAGTTCTTCAGTTCATTCACATGATGAAGATCAAGAAGTTCCTTGGTTACAAAACTCTATGGCGCACAAATGCAACAGCTTTTACAAGAGAAAGATGAACTAGGGCAAATTGTCTCCGATCACAATTTGAGTGAATAATCACTTTACATCAAGTTGCATCATGTTTGATGGCCCTTAAAATAATCATTATATCTGTCTAGGGTTGTGAGAAAAGAAACCCTACACATATAGCTTGGATATGCATGAAAAACAGATTTGAAAATCTGAATTTTGTAATTCTCAATAGATACAGCTGTCGAGCTATCTATTGAGCTTTAAATATTAAATCTTGATAGATATATATGTTGAACTTTAATGAATAGCACTTCTTCACTTCATTCTTGGACAGATTTGCATGGCTTCAATACTTAGACTTGAACTCTTGTTCATTGAAGTACTAAACACATCTTAGATCTACATAATTACAAGTAAATTGCATTTTGTCAAAGGATTAGCCAATTCTATATGACATATGTTCATAACATGTTTCACATATGTCCTAACAATCTCCCTCTTTGGCAATCCGTAACAAAACCACAACAAACAAATGAAATATGAGAGCAGTCATAAATCACTCAACTCATAATCAATTGTTGAATACAATAAAATCTAATCCTAACACAAACTCTTGAAAAAATTTGCAAAAACTGAGTTCATGGCATGAAAGATTTTGATAACCTGTATTTCTAAAACACTTTAAATAAAACTCATCAAGGCATCTTAGTGTGAAACAGAAATAAAATATTGCATACATAATAAGAAACATGTGTATAAAGAGAGGAAAGAAACAACATATGGAGAGATAGGTGAAAATGATAACAACATCATATATATATATATATAAGAAAAGAAGTACAATGTTTGCTATCACTAAGTGGTCACAAGACTGATGTACACAAAGGTAAAGTATCTAAAAGAGAAAGAAAAGAAAAGATACATAAATCCTCACTACATCCCTCAAAAAAATAAAACACTCCCCCTATCATAAATGTCCTATGCTAACTCTCCCCCTAAATACATGACTACTCTCATACCCAAAACTACTTCCACTTTTTGTCACAAAAGACAAAGGGCAAGTCATTGAGAAGTAGTCATCTCCTCGTCACAACAAGAGTTAGCATCCTCATCCTTATCAGCATCATCATCATCAGAGCCATCATCATTGTCCTTGTCCTCGAAGCCTTAAGAAAAGGTGAAGGAGATGGAGACACGATGAAGCCACTCATGCAAGCCTGTTGTCGTGTGATACGAACTATACGGGTGTTCACCTGACACAACTCATCATTGAGAGTGTCAAGGCGAGCATCCATGCACTTAAGCTACGCCATGATGGTCGCTATCATCACACACCACTCAAAGATGAAGGAACAAAGGTGGATGGAGTAGAAGGGGCTGGAGGAGTCGTCGTCTCGGTCCGTGGCCGCTTCGGTCGAAACTAGGCCTCGTTTCGTTGAACAATCACCACACTGATGGCACACATAACGATGAAATGAGCAAACTCGGGATAAGAGACAGAGGGGTGGTGAATGATCTACGTGATAGCAGAAGGAAAGATAAGCTTATCACTGGTCATCATATCCTTATAGACATCTATAAGGGAGAGAATGAAATGAGAGGGAAAATCTATAGTACGATCCTCGATGAGGGACAACAAAAATTGAGCACGAGGCTTAGTAGTGGAATTATAGTGAGACAAAGGATGGAGAACAAATGTTATTATCATATTCAGGAACCTCAAACCTTTTGTAAAGCTTAAGCATGAGGTGTTTTTACAGTCACCCCATGAAAAAGGCGTTTTACAAAAGAGAGATAGGAGTTCATTTTTGGAGACAGTTCTCAGACATGGGCATCCAGGGTAATCAGGATGCAATTCCCTTAGAACACGTAGTACCTCAAAGATAAGCTCCGGAGTAACTAATATATGAGTACCATGTACATGAGTAATAAAACGAGGTTGAGAATAATCAAAACTATGCATATTGGAGTAAAACTCCTGTATGATCATAGAGGGACAACTCATGGGTATCCCACATAGAGATTCCTAACCCCACCTGTGTATGATAGTCAAAAGAGTAGTATCAGAGAAGTTCGATAGGATAACGTGGCGTTCCGAATGAATGCCAACAATCCTTCTCAAGTTGGTGTGTTAGTCACGTATTGAGATTCGTGCATCATTAGTTAGTTACGTACTAGGAGTCGTGTACTGAACAAAGAGATTGCTACTACAATACAAGTCCAACTGGGTATTGGGGTAAGGGTTTAACTGTATGTTGATATTAGGTTATAGGATTCCTTTTACTTGTAACAGCTTGTTTTGAAAATAGTGGATTTTCGTCAGTGGTGACCTTAAATTCATCTAGTGGGGTTTTGCCTCGATGGTTTTTCCTATTCGTAAACAAATCACCTGTGTCAAATTTATTTTATGCTGCATTTAATTTAGTTGGTGATTTGTTTGTGCTACCATGCTATTGCACGTTAAATTGACTTAATTAATTCACTCGGGTAATTAATTAATTAATTTGCCGAATGAGTCAATACATTTTTGGCCTATCAGACCATGTCACAAATTATAATAGTAATGGTCCCCTTTTTTTTTTAATCAATATTGAAAAAAGTCACTTCTAATTAAAATATATGATATATAAAAATTATATCCATCACATATATAAGATAAAATATGGTATACAAGTGAAAAAAATAAAGAAAATTATTTAAATAAAAGGAAATAATTTTAACACAAAGATAACCAAAGAAATATTGAATATAATGCAATAATACCATATTGATCGAGAGAGAGAGAGATGATTACAAAAAATATTAATACAAGTAGGTTTTTATTTTTTTTATTTAATAATATAAAGAGGTAGCAATTGAGCTACAAGGACCTTAACAGACTATTTTTATTATAGATCACATAGGATTATGTTGACAATATCTTAAGATTACGTTATCTTAAAATTATAACAAAAGAAATATTGATTAGCTTTGCTATTTCAGAAGTGTAATTTGATATTGGTGATTCATGTTTTGGGAGGCTCTCATATTCATTTTTACATTCTGCAATTTTTTGTTGTGCAGCCGTAAGTGTAGTTGCCTCTTCCACATAGGATTGTGTACCTGCAGCGTTTCTTGCGAGATGCATTTTCTCGTGTACATCCTCTATATTGGTTTGGCAATTCGAAATTTGAGTCCTATCTAGTGGGTCTATGAGTCGTATAAGATGATTTCCAATTCACCATGGGCATCTTCTATTACATCCAAGTTCAAAATAGTAGAAATGAAACCTTGCCTATATAAAACGGTTGTAATACTGTCTAGGTCTGAAAGTAAAGCTGACACGCAAAAACCATAGTCCTTGGACATTTTGCAAACGCTTTCTATAAGGGCTCGAGATGAATTAGAAATATCGTAGAAAAGAGAGGTGACTAGTAGAGGGATTATCATGATTGATAGGCAACTAATTGGAGATGCCATTTTTTTTAAAGTTCTTTTTCAAGAATGATATTGCTGATTAATGTATCTTTTGGCTTCATATTTATAATATATTAGGTTGGCATGAGATAGAGTTATTTTCTAAATATTCAAATAGCGTATAAAACACTATGAACGTTTAGACCCTCAATTACAAAAATATCAATTCAAGCTTAATGTCAAACAATATATGTGCGAAAAATGAATATAAGCAAATAACAGAATTGATAAACAATCTAAACCAATTAAAATCACATCCACAGCAGAAATTAAATGGCAAAGATTAAGGGAAGAGAGATGCAAACACAAAGACAACACAACGATGTGTTATCGAAGAGGAAACCGAAGCCCTTGGCGTAAAACTTCCCCGCTGCCCTCTAAGCGGTCAATAATCCACTAGAAAATGAAGTTAGAATACATGAACAGTAGAAGACTCTCCAAGCCTAATCTACCCAGTGTACCTAAGCCCTCCAAGTTTCTTGCTCCAACGAAGTTGCGCCAAACTTTTGTCTTTTATAGCTTATTGGATTCTACTATAGTCCATAGCATCAACCAATAAGCATTAGTCCCTTCCTAACTGCTTCTCAAGCACCAAATAGCTTTCTCACAGATATGGGTATGGTGAGAAAAGGATTTGGATAATGAACCTCTCAATGATGTAACAATGGAGAGGGTGAGGTAGAGGAATTTAAAGAGTCTCTATGTAAAGATTGTGGATGAGTCTATCTTGTTTTTCTCTAGGGTTTCTCTCTCAAAATTCTCTTTAAAAGCTCTCTACATTTTGTGGGTATAATGGTCTATATATACTAGTAAGTGTTTGGAATGGGAAGAGTCATTTTTCCAAAACAAAGCTAGCTGGCGACTTGGCCTCGTGACTTGACTGAGTTGCGAAATCAAGCCGTGAGCTAACTGAATGACCAGTCTGGACTTTTTGTCCTATAGTGCAACAGCTGACATGATGGTTCAACTTCTCTGCATGCTTCACTTGTGTGCATCATCTGGCGGCTTGCCAGTCGTGAGCCACCAACAAAATCAAGTCGCGAGTCCTTGCTTCACTGCACAATCTTGAGCATTTTTTCACACTCTCTCACATACTACCATTACATGATTCCTACCTAAATATAGGGTTTCTAAGTGTTGAATTACAAGCAAATTGGCACGGAATAAAGCTAATAGAATGGTTGATTAAATTCAACCTTACAATCTCCATTAAGATTGGTTGGCAAGGAAAACAACTATGTTCCATGTTAAGTTAAATAAGAGAAGTTAAACAATAATTTTCCTTTGACCCATTGTTTTTAGATACTACTAAACACAAGAAAGTGTGAAAAACCATTGAAATATTAAAATTTACAGAAAAGGAATCATTTCCCAAAAAGCATTTTTTAAGAAAACTATCCCATTTTCCAATATATGGTAACAATCTCAAAAATGAGTTGGAAAATTATCTTTTAATTTCCAATATATGGTAACAACTCTATCTATATTTGAATTACCATTTTTTAGCTTGACATGAGAAATGCCTTTTTTTCCATTTGTTTTCTAACATGGGGATGAAGTTGCTTCTCTTCATGCTTGCTTGCAACCCAAAATGAATCCAACTTCTTCTCCAAGATGAACTGCAATTGCCTTATCAATCCCTTCCATCAAAACCATATTTGGGTCCTCCAAATCATCCATTTCTCAACATGGATTCTCCTCAACTTCTCTCTCTCTCTCTCTCTCTCTCTCAATTCTTGCTCTTTCACAGTCAACGCCTGAGCCCCTGTCTATGATTTATGGGATTCGATCATACGTAGCTTGTACTATGACAATGATTATTGCAATTGAGAGTAAGGCAAGACGATGTTAGTTGTAGTCCTCAGATTTCTTAAAAATATTTGCCCATCTTTTCAAACATTTGCATGAATATTGTAGGGACCATAGTCCTCAGATTTCTTTCAAATGTTTTCCCATATTTTCAAAAATTTGCACGAATATTGTAGGGACCGTGTCACCTATTTATAATAGTGATGGTCCCTTTTTTTTTAATTAATATTCTCAGAAGTCACTCCTAATTAAAATATATGACATATAAAAATTAAATCCATAACATATATGTGATAAAATATGGTATACCAGTGAAAAAGATAAAGAAAATTATTTAAATAAAAAGAAATAATATTAACACAAAGATGTCATCAAAGAAATATTGAATATAATGCAATAATACCATATTGATTGATTGAAAGAGATATGATTACAAATAAATATTAATACAACCAGATCTTTATTTTTTATATGATAACACCAGAAGGTAGCAATTTAGCTACAAGGACCTTAACAGACATATTCTTATTATAGATCACATATGATTATGTTGACAATATCTTAAGATGACGTTATCATAGAAATTATAACAAAAGAAATATTGATTACCTTTGCTATTTTTGAAGTGTAATTTGATATTGGTGAGCTCTCAAATTGATTATTACATTCTGTAAGTTTCTGTTGTGCAGATCTAAGTATAGTAGCCTCTTCCGCATAGGATTGTGTACCTGCAGCGTTTCTTGCAAGTTCCATTTTATCGTATACTTCATCTATATCGGTTTGGCAATTCAAAATTCGAGTCCTATACACTGGGTTTGTGTTTCCTATAAGAGTATTTCCGATTTCGCCATTGACATTTGATATAACCTTCAAGCTCACAGAAGTAGAAACTAGTCCTAGCCTATATAGAACATCTGTAAGACCTTCTGGGTCTGAAAGTAAAGTTGACATGCAAAAATCATAGTCCATAGACTTTTTGCAAACCTTTTCAAGAAGGGCTCGATCTGCAATAGAAACATCATAGAAAAGAGAGGTGACTAGTAGAGGGATTATCAAGATTGATAGGCAACTAATTGGAGAGGCCATTTTTATTTTCTTTTTTCTTAAGTTCTTTGTCAAGAATGATATTGTTGATTCATGTATCTTTTAGCTTCCTATTTATAATTTATTAGGTTGGCATGAGACAGAGTTATTTTCCACTTAGATAAGTTGGTATGGAAAACAACTCTATTCCATGCCAAGTTAAGTAAGAGAAGTTAAACGATAATTTTCCTTTAATGCCTTATTTTTTAGATACTAAACACAAGAAAGTTCAGAAAACCATCAAAGTGTATATGTGTGTAAAGTTTCCTTCTGGAGACTTGAATCCTGGCTTTTGTCCCCTACACTCTATAAGCATTTATATTTGTAGAGTGATCACTGCACTAAGGGTGCGCGGTGGTGACAAACAATATCTTAAGCACACAATTATTCTTTATATTCTTAATTGCATGTGTTAATGAAATTCTCTTTGGCCCTTTGTTAGTCTTCATTTCAATTATTTAAAAAAAAAAAAGTGAGTAAAAATCTCATATGTCAAATCAATTATAATTTTTTTTTAAAAGGTATTGCAGATAAAATGATTTCTTACATTGATTCTTAAAAAATTACTATTTTAAATTATAATAATAACTGCGCAATTAATAAATAGTAATAAATGGCCATAAATGCTTTCATATTATTAATAAATAAAAATTAATCATATTGTTTCCATAAATATAAAGTTTTTTTTTTTTTTTTTAGGTAAAAGGCTAAATGAAGAGTATTATATTTTTCATTCAACAGAGAGTGACATTTGGCACAAACTTAGACACCCATAGTAAGGTTCTTTATAGTTTATAGCTATATATATTTATTTTAAATAATTGGATAGTTACAACATGAAAGGAAAAATATGAAAACCTTGGCTGTATTTGTTGAAAATGTCAAGAGGTGCTAATCAGTTGCTCTTGGAAGGTTCTTAATGTGTGTGTTTGTATGTATGTATTTGATATAAATTTTTTAATATAACCATATAAATTCATTTTACATAAATAACTATTGCATCACCTATTAGTAAGTAATACAAATAAATGCTTGTATTTATTAACACATGACAATGAATTATTCATATGACTTAAATGCAAAGTTTTGCTGAGGTAGAAGGTCTAATGAAGATATTGCGTGGCTGTAAAAAACATGACAAAATAAATAGATATTAATAAATGCCATTATTATCATATTTAATACTTCATATACAAAGACAATCAAAATAATGTTTAATAATAACTATCATAATTATTAAGTTTCATATTTATATTTAAAATATACCTAAAGAAATTTATTTATATTTTATATTGAAATTTTCACAAGTTTTAAACAAGTGTGTGTATATTTCATCAAATAGTCATACTAACGAGTGCCCTTAGGGCAGTGATTAACAATTCATATTAAGAAAGTTTTGATACCACTTTTATGAAAAATTAAAAAAAAAATGTCAAAATATTAAATTTTTTTTTTTTTTTTTACAAGATAGAATTTCTACTCTAGTCTAATCTAAGTATATATATGTGTGAAGCTCCATTCTGAAGACTTGAACCCGACCTTTACCCCTCACACCACACAAGCATTTATATTTGTGGAGTGACAATCGTACCAAGGGTGCGCAGTGGTAATTGAATTTTTTTTTTTTTCATTTTCCCTAAAAGCTTTATTTAAAAAGATTGTTAACCAATACCCTAAAGGCATCCATTAGCATTTTCCTTTATGAAAAAATGATAACTATATAAATTTATTTAAAATAAATAATTATTAGTGCAAGACCTATCTATAGATCATTAATATATGTAAATTAATGTATTTATTATTAAGTACTATAGCATAACAATTAATTAATACCTAGACATAAATGCAAAGATTGCTAAATTGGAAGGCTAAATAAAGATAACTTTGCTTCTTCCAAAAAATGTACAGCAAGGCAAAACCTTATAGGGGAAGAAGATAACAATTAACTAATTTATAATAATGTGCATGGCAAGAGTATTATTGATGGCATGCTACTTAAACACCAAAATAAATAAATGTTTGAACTACTTCTTTGTTTGTGAGGTTTATGTTGTAAAATTTACAATATCCTAGCATCACTTTACTTATTCCTAAACACTATGAAATGAAAAAAGAAAAAGGAAGAGTAAAAAGCTTGTTGATGTGGGTTGGTTATTCATGGTTTAATGGATTGGATTCAATTAAAATTTTATTTTGAGTCTCGAGTTGAGTTGAGTTTAGGTTGATAGTTTTTTTAAGCCATCTGATCTAACTTGATAAATTTTAAAAAAATTTATTATAATTTAGTTATATTATGTGAATTGTAATAATTTATTAAAAAAATTAGTAAACAATTATTGAAAGTCTATTTTGTTACAACGCATGAAATAATTAAGCACAACCCACCGACACGATCCAACTCATGTGGATTAGATTAGGTAGGTTCCTACATATGTAATTGATTTAGGTTGGGTTGGAAATTTTTCAATCCAACAGGTTTGGGTTGGATTAAAAAAGCATTCCAACCCAACCCATGCACACTCTAGCTATATTTAATAAGATTATAATCAAGAACTTTGTAATTTAATGGAATTTTGGTTTTAATATAAGTAGAATTAGAGTTTGAATCCCTTCTTACCACTTATGGTAACAATTAAATTATAAAAACTATATAAGTTATAAGATTCTAGAACTGCCAAAATGCATGGTTATAAACATTTCATTTCATACAAATAATAAAATATCTAGTTAAGAAATTTTATTTTCTCATTTCATTCTTTGTTTACCTTTTGTCGAGTTAAGCATTGTCCATTTATTTCTATTGCTTGTATTAAATTTATTTTGTTCATACGAATAGAAAGGGAAATTTTGGCCAAAAAAAGAAAAAGAAAAAATAGGTGTCAGGATTTGAAGATGATAAATAATAATTGTAAAGATTTCGGATTTTGAAGAATTATTTTTTATTTTTTATTTATTTTTATTGAGAAAGTAGATTTTGAAGTACTTGATTACATGAAATCTAACTCTTTAAAACTAGATCTTGTGTATACGTAAAATCCGATACTGCCACATTGGAAAATAATTAATGCTAAGTGGAATCATTCGGGTTCCATGTTATTTTAGAAAAAAAAAATATTTTTTAGACATCCATTAACTTTTCCATTAGTTTATTTGCATTCCACTTGACATCATTTTTGTTTTTTTTTTTTTTTTCGAGAAAAAAGTGAAACAATTTTATTGAATTAAATCATTTTGGAATACAACATTCAAATCAAAAGGTAATTCTTCTACACATAGACCAGTGTTAGCAAATAAAACTGCTCTTCGTGCTAGGCTGTGAGCCAGTGGTTCACATTCATAATTTACTCTTTTTAAAAATCTAAAGTCTAATTTATTTTTTAAATAAAAAATATTTTGCCAACTATCCCAATAAAATAGTGTATGACACAATGAAAATGATGTTGTCTCACCAAGAAAGGTTCAACGTTCACGTGTTATTAGGTTTTTATTATTGATGAGGAAATTTTGGACCTACCCTAGAAAGGGATGACTAAGACTCGGAAGGGAAGAACGCTTCTCAAGAGAGACGACCGACCCCCATAGAGGGACAACCAGTCCTAAGGGAACGATCAGTCCCAACAGGGGACGACCTTTTAGAGGATCGTCAGGCCAGACGATCCCTCGTGTTCGGACGACCCGTCACCTAGGGCTTCCCCACAAATGTGTGGGCCCATCCACACATCCTTACATGAAAATTACTTGCACACCACGACTAAAGACCCTATTACACAATCAGATCTCTTATAAATGGAAAGATGATCCCGAATGTCTTGGGGGCCTTCTCCCCACAAGGAAACTCCCCTGTATCAAGGGATTCGAGTCAGCTCTCTACCACTATATAAGCCACAAACCTCACCCCTCTTAAGGTGCGTGAATTCTCTCTAGCTCTTGCATTCTTGAGTTCTTGGATATTGTTCTTTTGCTAACTATAACTTTTGCCATGTCAATCGTTTACTAAACGCGACTATAGCTCCAGCTGCGTTTTTCATAAACGCAGCTCAAAGTCTCACCTGTAGCCGCGTTTTACAAAAATACGGCTTAAAAATGCCTTTTTTGTAGTGACAACCAAATACATACAATGATAGCTTGCATTATCACTCCAAAATGATATGAACAAAGGAAAGACATAGTAAAAGAAAAGAAAATGAAGAAATAACTTGAAGAGTAGCCAATACATTATTATTATTATAAACTTTATCTTTTATTGTTGCTCCTTGAAAAGTCCATACAACCTGCCATGCATGTCAATTTTCATTGAAAGAAAATTAAGGGTTCCAACTGCTAACAAATTGCACCCCCAATCTTATATACGCGATGGTCCAAAGCCTTATTTCGAATTTTTTATCACTCTTACAAGCCAAGCGAGAAAGCGAATTAAGTGAACCAGAAGAACCATAGAAACCACAATAATCACACTACCTAGAATACAAAAGTCCATGAAAGATGCATACTTGGGCGAATCATACATCAGGAACTCTGAGGTCACTATGTAGAATGCGATTAAATAGGTAGCGGCCAGGAATGTGAAAGTCGAACATAGAGAAATTGTTAAAAGGCACAAACAAACTCTGTGCTTGATTGGGAATCCACTGATGAGCAAGAAGGTGACACCGAGTGATGCAACGAAAGAGAGTGTGTTGCAAATCATGAAATTCAAGTAGCTCCGTTAATCAGCAGCATTGGCTAACACAGCCTTTCCAGCTACACATGGTGTGTCTGAACTGCATCTAAAACCTTGCGTAGTATCATTTACATTTGCTTGCCAAAGACCTCCTGGGGGGCTGATTACCTATTGGAAAGTGATAGTTGTAATCACAGTAGACACCACCATTATTGAACCATGATTGTCTTTGACCTAGTCATCGTATGTCAAGTACTCTAACCAATTCTTACACCCTTTCTTGCTTGGCTGTTCTAGTTCCACTGATTCACTGTGACCAACTGCAATTGCCAATGGTGGTGAGGGATCATTCACTCTTTTAATACTAGCACCAGTATCCATTAAAATGTTTCGAATGGTGAAGCTTTTGAAATCTTTTGGACAGTTCTCCAACATTTCTAAGGCTGTAAAACCCATGTTGTTGGGGAAATCCACTGCTTCTTTCACTTTAGGCATCAAAAGCAAGTATTTTATTGTCTGCAAAAACCTAAAGGGCTTTAGTTTTGATGGAATTAGCCAAAAAGATCATGCTACATAGACATAATATATATCCCTTATTAACAAGAACTAGATATTAGACCGGATGCAGTAGTTATTGTGCGGTTTTAGAATCTAACCGACACCACCAAAAAAAAAAAAGAGTCAAAATATGAACTTCACTTTTCAATCACACCTAGAGTATTCACTGAACCGCAAAAACCATTAGCAAAATGGCATAACCGTATCGCACCGCACCGCAGTGTAGTTTACGGTTTTATAATAATAAAACTGCACAAACTGCACTACACCGCACCCTTTCTATATATTAATATTTTTTTTAATATTAAATATATTATTAATAGTTTAACCCTAGTTTACCAAAAAAAAAAAAAAAAAATTTAATAACCCTAGTAAGTGTTGATTAGAAAAGTCAACCTCAAATAAAGAAAAACTAGCTTAATAGTTTAAAACATAACCCAAAATAAAGGGAATAATCAGTTTTTAGTTGGGTAGAAAAAGCTCAAAATTTGAAAAATAAACTAGTTTCAAACCATTTAAATCGTATCTTATCCACCACATCACATATGTGATCACAAAAATGAGGTGCGGTGTGGTTATAGTTTTGGCTAAGCTTTAAACCACACCGCACTACACATGTAACTGCAAAAATGAGGTACAGCGCAGTTATAATTTTGGCTAAACCACGTTATAAAATGCAGTTTTAAAGATGACCCAAAATTGTACCGCACTACACCGTGAACACCTCTAATCACTACAGTCACCTTTCAATCCCAAAAAAAAGGTTTGGCAAATAATAGTTGGTGACCACAATAGCCACCACCATTAACGAACCACGTGTCTCTTCAAACCAATCACCTTTATATCTGAAGTACTTTTTAAGTCTTTAACTATTTGGTCAACCTACTCGAACTTAGGTGTTGCTAATTCATTGTGACCAATCGTGATTGCTGATGGTGGTGGAAGAATACTTTGGTTCTTTGCTCTCTTAACACCGGCATCCATTAAAATGTTTTGAATGGTGAAGCTTTTGAATTCTTTTGGATAGTGATCTAATACTTCTAAAGCTGTAAAACCCAAATGATTCAAGACATCTGCTTTTTCTTTCACTTTAGACATTGAAGGCAAGAATTTTACTCTCTGCAAAAACTTATAGCATTATAATTATGAACAATTTGTTTATGAGAAGCACAACTAAAATGATACCCCAAATTTTTTTTTCCCCAATATATATTGTATAAACTCGATATATATATATGCTAAGATATCGTTGGTGAAAACTAGTGATGTTATGAAATATGCCATACTGTAATTAGACTAAAAAAATAGCCTTTGTTAATGATGTAGAACAGACAGCACATGCCTTCTTAGAGCAGTAGGGACGTAGAAAGTCACAACGTAGGATCAAAGGTGGGTGCCAGTAGGGGCTATCGGGGTAACAGTGTCGGAATTGCATGAAATTTGGCAAGTTGAAGGGAAACGGCGTTCTGATCCAGATTCATGAGTTGCCATGAACGTCGCCAAAATTTAGGCAAATTCCTTCATTAAGGCCCCGAAAACAATTTTTTTGCTATTTATAGTATTATTCGTTTTTCCTTAATAACTTTTAGTTTAAAAGTCGGAATAAGGTCTCGTCTGTTTTGGGACGACCCTTAAGGTCAGTAGTTTATGATTCTGCATTTAACTCAATTTTGCCATTTTTGGTAAATTTCAGTATTTTGTCACCTAATCGCGTAATTAGTGCGAATTAGGGTTTTTAGACATTTATTTCAGTATTTATATGTTTTGTAGCCGTCAGAAGGCGGATTAAACTATTATCAATAAACACAGACATTTTGTCAAATTTTCTTCTGGTAGATTCCAGTTTTATCTCCTTGTGGATTTAGGGAAACTCCTCGTGGATTCGACGTTTACTACCCAAAGACTAACAGTTTAGTTTCTGTTCCATCAAGAGAGCATCGTGTGTGCTTTCTTCAGGCTTCTGTGACATCAGTTAACATATTTTTTCCCCAACAAGAAAGTGTCGTGTCTATTGACATTATCCCACGTTTTCAAGGAAAGAGTTGGCAGAGTACTAGTTTGGGGTGGGCATGGCTCTTATATATTGAAAAACTCATTTTTTTCACAAAGTAAACTCAATCATTGAGTGTTTTTTTCCCCAGGTATTTAAATTTCCATTTTGTATTCTTCTTATTTGTCGGGATCTTAAATTTGAAAGAGATAACTTTAGTTACTTAAACACCTTGACTTGGTACATCATGTTAGACACTAACTTAACTGAAAAGTTAAAAAAATAGTAGGGTTGCATATCAAATAATGTAACACCTCGACGTTGTCTTTATTGAATGAAATTGGACCAGTTAACTAGCAACGTGAATATTCTAACACCATTAGTAATCTAGAAAGAAATAAGATTCATAAGGAACAATCTCCTCAGATATGCAGTGAAAAAAAAATATCTACTCAAATATATGCAAGAAATAAATTAAAACATACCTCAACTTGCTTTAGCATCACAGCTAAATGCAAGATGGTGTTGCCACCATCATGGTCTTTTGAATTAAGAAAGTCCCCTTTGTCACTCACAGATTTTACCAATAGTTTCAAAGCCTCCAATTGGTTGTGTTTGACACATAAGTGTAAAACTGTTTCTCCCCCATCAAGCATAACTTGTGTTGAATCAGGCCGTGCAGAAATTAACTCCTTCACAGCCTCGACCTGTCCTCTTATGGCTGCATAGTGGAGAGGAATTCTCCCATCATGATCACGAATTATGCATGCATTGCTATTTGCATGTAATAGTGCTCGAACGATGTCTATTGGCCCTCAGCAGAAGCCAAGTGGAGAGGGCATCGTTTGTGAGAATCCAACTCGACAGTGAGCTGAGGTTTTTGAAGTAAAAGAGCTTTACTAAAATCAAGGTGCCCAGCTAAAGCTGATATGTGTAATGGAGTTTCACTGAAAGAAGTCAGTGAAATTTTACTGAGCAAGTGTTGGTCGTTATGGATCAACCTATACAATGTGGTTGTAGACCCACTCATTGATGCATTGTAAAGTTCTATTATATCATCTTCTTCGCGCCTTACTTCCATTCTCTCACTCTTTCTCTCTGTGTCTCTTGCTCTTGCTCTCTATGTGTGTGTGGTTTGTGATTCCGAAAATTAGCATTTAAATAGATGCATGCGGTCCACATACCAATATTAACCATTGCTTGAGCACTCCACTATGACAGGAAAATAGTTGAGAGTGACAATCAGTACTGTAGGTGTTGGGCGAATCAGAAATTTCATGCTCAATCACACACACTCACAGGCCAGTTCGAAATATCATGAGTATTATTTTACGTGATTATATCAAAGTTATTGCATGGTCTTGAGGGCCAGTTTTAATTTCTTGTTGCAACTTGTTAGAAATACTGAATGTAATAGTATTGTATTTCTTGATAAAAGAATGTACATAGGTGCCTTTATATAGGAGGCATATGTGTGCAGTACAAGTAAATATGTGTGCTATACAAGTAACCTAACTGGGCTTAAAGCCCACAACACTATATACGTTAACAACCTCCCTTAAACTCAAGGTGGATGTGAGACCAACTTGAGGTTGTCAACCAAAGTACGAAGGTGTCCCTTAGGATGTGACTTGGTGAAGATATTTGCAAGTTGATCTTTAGAAGAGACTGAGATCAGCTTGAGAGCACCATGGACAAGATGAAAACGGATAAAATGACAATCGATCTCAATGTGTTTAGTCCGTTCATGGAAGACATCATTGTGAGCAATATGAATAGCACCCTGGTTGTCACAATAAAGAGGAGTAGCAGAGGATGTAGACACACCTAAGTCTTTGAAAAGCCATCGTAGCCAAAGGAGCTCAAATGTGGTATCAGCAAGGGCACAATATTTTGCTTCAGTACTGGAGCGGGCCACATGAGTTTGTTTCTTACTTCGCCAAGAAATCAGAGAAGAACCAAGAAGAAGCAATAATCAGTGGTGGACTTGCGATCAGTGGGGTCTCTTGCCCAATCAGCATCAGAAAATGCACGGAGAGTAAGAGGAGACTAAGCAGAGTAGAAAAGACCATGAAAGAGAGTGCCCTTTAGGTATCGAAGAATGCGCAGAACAGCAGCATAGTGAGTCGATCGTGGAGCAGACAGATACTGGCTCACCTGGTGAACAACATAGGAAATGTCTGGACGAGTGACAGTGAGATAAACCAAGCTGCCAACCAAGCGTCTGTAAAGAGAGGGATTAGACAATGGTTTCCCCCTTGAGGGAGTCAGATGCGTATTAAGCTCAACTGGAGTGTCAACAATCTTGCTATCAGTGAGTCCAGCGCGAGACAAGAGTTCAGAGGCATACTTGGCTTGAGTAATATAAAGTCCATCTGTAGAATGAGTGATTTCAAGACCCAAGAAGTAGCTGAGATGTCCAAGATCTTTCATCTCAAATTGTTGACTGAGAAAAGTCTTGAGTTCTTGAATGCCATTGAGGTCATCACCAGTTATGATCATATCATCCACATATAAGAGAAGTAAAATAGTGCCCTTGTCAGTGCGATGAAGAAATAAGGCAGAATCATAGTGACTGGCCATGTAACCCAAGTGAGAGATGGTAGAGCTGAATTTGGCAAACCAAGCTCGTGGAGCTTGTTTAAGGCCATAAAGTGCACGTCGAAGGTGACAAACCTTGTTTGAGTCAACAGAGAGACCAGAAGGAGGTTGCATATACACTTCATCACTTAAATCCCCATTAAGGAATGCATTTTTGACATCTATCTGAAAAATGTTCCATTTATTGGCAGCAGCAACAGCTAAGAGGGCATGAACAGATGAGATACGAGCAACTAGAGCAAAGGTCTCTTCATAATCAATCCCATACTTTTGTGTAAAACCTTTTGCAACAAGACGAGCTTTGTAGAGCTCAATGGACCCATCAGAGCGAGTCTTAATCTTGTAGATCCATTTACAACCAACCACAGATTTCCCAGGAAGAAGTGTCACCAAATCCCAAGTATGGTTTTTAGATAATGCATCAAGTTCCTCTTTCATTGCAATCTACCATAAAGGGTCAGTGGAAACCTCACGATAGGTGTGAGGCTCCTGTAGTATAGCAAGAGTAGTGTAACAATGATAGTCAAGTAAATGTACAGGAATAGATTTTACCCGAGTTGAGTGACGAGGTGGAATGTCTTGTGCAAGATCTTCAGGAGGAGCAGGAGCAGGAGACCCAAGCTCAGGATTGGGGTTAGGTAGCTCGTCTTCAACTTGTTCATCTTCCACCTGTTCATTAAAGGGTGAACTAGGAAAGGGATCAATGATATCTGGTGGTTGGATAGAGAAGTCTACAGCAACAAAATCAGGAGCAATTACAGGAGGATCAGGAGCAGCTACAGAAGGAATATGTGCCTCATCTGGAAAAAGATCTAAGACAAAGGAAGAAGACAAGGAAGCACTGAAATGAGAGAGCTCAACAAAGAGGCGATATTCCCAAAAGACAACATTACGGGAGATACGAAGACGATGAGAGACAAGATCATAACACCTATACCCCTTTTGAGTTTCATCATAGCCAAGAAAACAACAAAGCCTTGACCGAGGCTCAAGTTTGTTATGCTCATGTGGCTGAAGAAGAACGAAACAAGCAGAACCGAAGGAGCGAAGGTGGTGATAGTCTGGAGGTGACCCAAAAAGGCGCTCATATGGAGTTTGATTTTGGATAATAGGACTCGGAATACGATTAATAGTATGAACAGCATGAAGAGCAGCTTCACCCCAAAAAGGAGCAGGAACTTTAGCAGAGAGAAGGAGAGCACGAACAGTGTCAAGAATATGACGAAGTTTTCGTTCGGCTCTACCATTTTGCTGAGAGGTACCTGGACAAGTTAGTTGATGAATAGTGCCATAGGAATGCAAAACAGCTTAGAAAGCATATTGAGTGTATTCAAGAGCATTATCAGATCGAAAAATTTTGATGCGTCTGGAAAACTGAGTTTCAACCATTTTTGCAAAATTAGAATATACTTCCAATAATTCAGAACGATGTTTCATATTAAAAATCCAACTATAGCGAGAGTAATCATCAACAAAGACAACAAAATATCTAGACCCACCAATACTAGAGACAGAGGAAGGTCCCCAAACATCAGAATGAATAAGGTCAAAGATATCAGTGGATATGGATTCACTGGTATTGAAAGGCAAAGCTGATTGTTTTCCTAACTGACATGAAACACAATCAAAATTTTCTGTAGACACTGAACCTAACAAACCTCTAAAAGCCAATTGTTGTACCCGAGAGGAAGATACGTGACCAAGTCGAGCATGCTAAAGTGCAAGGGAAGGAGTGGAAGAAACTGCAGCAGCTGCAGCAATAGAAACAGGAGCAACAAGTGGAAGACGAAGGTTGTCCATGGGAAACATACGCCCAACTCTGGGACCGGTCCCAAGCTCCTGTCTTGTCCTAAGATCCTGCACAATGCACCAAGAATAATCAAAGGTAATGCGATAACCCAACTCAGCTAACTGTCCCACAGAAAATAAATTATAAGAAAGGTTAGGAACATTAAAGACTCCAAGAACCGAGAGGTTGAAGGTTGAAACTGAACCTATATTATGACCAGACATTGTGGAACCATTTGCTATGCAAATATTAAGAGGGTGCGGTGCAGGTTTAAGGTCAGAAAATAAGGACGAGTGAGGTGTCATGTGATTGCAACAAGCGGAATCCATAAACCAAGAGGAAGGAGACATACCAGATAAAGCTGAGAGAGAAGAGGAATAAGATGCATTACCAACCATACGAATGACATTGGCGATGATATTTATAAGGTCATCTCTGGAAATGGAGAAAGTGGATCCAAAAAACTGAGACTGTGCAGAAACAGGAGCCATGGGTTGGACACTCTCAGTGTTAGCAACTGTAGCAGCAGAAGTGGAAACAGCTGATTTGTTGCGCTGATAGCAAGTCTCAATATTATGGCCAAAATGTTTGCAAAAATTGCAAAAACATTTGCTTGATTGTCGGCTATGATTATTGCAACAAGAAGAAGACATGTCCTTATTCTTCATTTAGAAGCAAAATTTGCAAAAATGGACTGTAAAAATGAAATCTACGCGAAAAACTGGGTAAGGAGCACCTGGACTGTAAAAAAGTCAACTCAGAAAAGTCAACGGTCAAAGTCAACGATCAACGCATGGTCAAAGTCAACGGTCAGCGCAGGTGACGTCAGCAGATGGCTGGATGCTGACGTAAGTTAGGGCTGACGCAAGCAGTGATGACGTCACTAGGGCTGACATGGCAGGATGACGTCAGCAATGATGTCAGCAGGCGCGTGAGGGCGCGTGGGGGTGTAGGGCGGCGCGTGAAGCGAGTGGCTGAGCTCACCGAAACTTTTATCGGCGCGTGAGGGCGCGTGGTCCGTTGGATGATGACCGTTCTGGCATGGCTGAGTAGATCGTTTGACAGCCTACATGCTGATATGATTTGTGTCTTAGTCAGAGGTCAAAAACTACAGATCCGACTAAGGCAGTAATCTTGGCGGTGAAGATTGAGCTTCTGGCGGTGAAGATTCAACCCTGAGACCTCTGACAACGGCGAGGCAGTCTGGAGAGGCACTAATGAGGTTTACTGACCGAAGAAGTTGAGGCAGCGGAAATTACTGACAAAGACAAGACTGCAGAACACAAGAAAGTTAGAGCAATGGCTCTGATACCATGTTAGAAATACTGAATGTAATAGTATTGTATTTCTTGATAAAAGAATGTACAAACCTCTGACGGCGGCGAGGCAGTCTGGAGAGGCACTAATGAGGTTTACTGACCGAAGAAGTTGAGGCAGCGGAAATTACCGACAAAGACAAGACTGCAGAACACAAGAAAGTTAGAGCAATGGCTCTGATACCATGTTAGAAATACTGAATGTAATAGTATTGTATTTCTTGATAAAAGAATGTACATAGGTGCCTTTATATAGGAGGCATATGTGTGCAGTGCAAGTAAATATGTGTGCTATACAAGTAACCTAACTGACTTAAAGCCCACAACACTATATACGTTAACACAACCTAACTTGAACTTTTGTTTCAAGTGGTTAACAAAATAATATATCCCAAGTAAAATTGGAAAGAGGCTTTAGGCTCAATATCTGGCCTACAAAAGAAAATTATAGTTAGAAGATATTGTTCTCGATTAGTTTGGCTTTTTATTTAATTATTTATGTTATTTGTTTATGCATAGTTTTTCTTTTTTAAAGCTTTTTTTTTTTATAGATACAACTGTATTTTATTTGATTTTTTAAAATAAAATAAAGCATCTACTTTCATAGAAGCCTTAAATTAATAATTCAGGTCGAAGACATATTAGGTTGTGTTGAAATTTAGGTTAATCTTTATAGGCCCACTAAGGCACTAAGGGCATTACCTTTTCATTCTGTAAATTTTCCAAGCAAAAGCATGAAAGGCTATAGTTCTGATCAATCAATAAAAGTCCTAGTAAGTGTTTGTGGCACGCCACCATTAGTCTTAACTCGTAATATTGTGTTAAAAAAACCATTTTTTAAAATTTTGAAAAGTTTGAAAGTATTTTCAAAAACTAAATAGAAGGAAACTAAAATCTTGATTTTTCAAAAAGGTTAGAGATAAAATGATTATATATATATATATATATACATGGGAGATTTTGTATAAATTTAAAGCCTTCTTAAGAGAGAGAGAGAGAGAGAGAGAGAGAGAGAGAGAGAGAGAGAGAATTTGAAAAAAATTGTAATTGTGAAGGCATTTTATTTTCATTTCTTGTCATTAAATTTGTGCAAAAAGTCATGCTCATTATGTCTTGGTCGAATATAGACCATTGATTTAGATGTGAGATAAGAAAGTATTATTCATTCGTCTACCATGGAAACAACATGGAAAAACATTCTCTATTTTGTTCTATTTCTTTACCAAGAGATAAGGATGAATGATTGTGGTCCTATGTATACCAATTTAAGAAATTCTCGTGTGAAGAAGACAAGGACCCTAGGGTTGGGAGACCAAGGGTCCATGGACCTTAGTTTTTAACTAAGAGTCTTCCTATATATATTTTTAAATTGTATTACATTAAAATAAATAATCATGTACAATAAATTTTATTTAATTATAAATATTTTTAAAGCTTTATATGTTTCATATTAATTTTTTAGCCCTATTAGTATACTTTAATTATGTAATTTCTAAATTTTTTAACCTAAAATTTTTAAAATATATTAAAAATAGGACAAAATTGCAAGTTTTTGTAATTTAAAATTTTACATAAAATATAAGCTTATAGATCATTTAGTAAATAATATCTGATTGACACAAAATTTGATATGTGTATTAAGAGTGTAAAGAATATGTAATTCAATAATTAGGTTTTCAAATTATGTAATAATTTTTTTTTCTTTGGGTAAGGTTGTAGCCTTAGGCTGCAACCAATTTTATAGCAAAATTTGTCCTTAAAAATATTAATTATGATCAATATGATAATGTTAAAAATATTTCAAAATTTACAAACTAACTAGATGGAAATAAATAAATAAATGGCAATTGAGTTATGTGAATGCTAACATAGTCTGCTATATATGAAAAATATATTATATGTTGAATCTTGGTATAAACTTACTTCATTTCTTTATATGTATATATATATATATATATATTTAATCATTGTTTTTTAAATTTTTATGGACAAAGTTTAACTACAAAATAGGTTAGCCTAAAACTACAACCTAATTCAATAAAATAAACATTACTAATATTTTGAAAATCTAACCGTTGAATTTCATAATCTTTATGCTCTTAATACATATGTCAAATTTTGTGTTAATTGAATATTATTTGTTATATGATCTACAAGTTTATTTTCTATGCATAATTTTAAATTACAAAAACTTGCAATTTAAAAAATTTATTGATGATATAGCTATTGGTCTTTAATTTTCTAGAAATTTTGCAAGCATAAAGAAAAGAAGAACAATATGTCATCCAATGGTGGATTTGTCAAAATTCTCTTCTTATAAAAAGAAATTAAGTAAGGTTATAGCCTTAGGTTATAACTAATTTTATAGCTAAGCTTTGTCTATTTTTTATTAACCTTTAACTTAACACTTTAGAAAAATGCTTAGCTTCACTCCATGTTCATCCAAAAGAACAAATTTGTTGGATATTTTCAAAATAAGAGAACTTTGAAAAACAACAGGTAAATCTTTTCCTTGATTTTTTTTTTTATTATGTTTTAATTTAATAGTTACAATGGGAGAATAAAGATTTGAATCCTAAGTTTCTTTGGTAAAAAGCTAATTCATTTTGTAAACCTTCATCACACTTTAGCGGCTTGCGTTTATTTTGGAGAGTTTATTTAACTTATTTGACTTATGTATAACCTTTTAAAGGTTTTTATTTTATTTTTATTATATTTTTAAGTTACAACTATACTTACCATGAATAGAAAATACTAATATAACAAACAAAATTCATATAATCATGGTTAATTTGATGACATTGAATTTAAGATGAGACATGAATTCCATCTATCACGTAAGCAAAACAATTTAAGGTATAAAGACAAAATTAAAACATGCCTTGTAAGATATAAGAACAAATTTCAAACAATAATACAAACGTTGAAACTAAATATTCAATTTAACCAAATGCATCTAATAAGTACATTTCATAAACTATTTGCATATTAAAAAATTTCGAAGATCAAAATATTAGGGAATTTAAAATAAAAGGTCTAGCGTATGAACTCCTATAAGTCTGATTGATTTTAATTAGAAGAAAACACAATATTCATAATAAATACTTTTCCATTAAGATTCTAATTACTAAAATGTTTTACCTACAATATCAACTTTGCATTTTATAACGATTTGGAATTGCCAAAAACAATAGAATAACATGAAAGAGGCCGGACAAGGTGTATGATTGAGTGATTGATGAAAGGAGTAGGTAAATAATAGAAGACATGGATGCACTTTACCTTGTGTCTATTGGATGATGCTTATACCTTTAGTACCACCAAAACCAACTAACGAAAAAGACAAATGCACAACACAATCGTCGTTCAAAAAGGATCATCCCACTTTCCAGTGAAATGGAGAATAATCAGAATATAATGGATGTTAGGTAACGAGAAATCTATTTTCTTTGTACAGTTGGGACATGTCAGTGTCATATTATCAACTTTATTTTTACGCTTTCTTCCATGGGAATTCACCTTAGAATGGTGGGCCTCAAGCATATATAGGTCCTACCTATTTCTCCAAATATAAAAATAAAGTTGATAATTATTCGCTCATGTTCACAGAAAATTTGTTCCTTTCAAGGCCCCTTCCCTTTTGTTTTTAAAAAATTCATAGCATGACTTATGTCTTGGCTGGATATAGACTTTTAACTTAGATATGAGATAAGGAAGTATTACAAATTCGAAAGGGTCCATTTACCATGGAAACAATATGGAAAAGTATCCTCAAATTTGTTTCATTTCTTTATTAAGTGATAAGAATGAATGATTGAGGTCCCATGTATATCAGTTAAAATGCGTTTCATGTGGTGATGACAGGTGCCCGAGGAGTGGCGATAGGTGGGCCATGGACAGTACAGTTTTAAAATTTTGCCTCCCTACACACACACACACACACACACACACACACACATATATATATATATATATATATAATTTAACTAAGGAACTCCCTATATTTTTAAAAAATTGTACAACATTTATATTAAATGATTAGTGCATCATTTTTATGCTTCATAATATTTTTATGTCATGCGCGTAGCTCATTAAATCAAAATATATTCAAGATATAGTTCCTAAAAATAGATAGTTTTATTAAATAATTAGTGCATAATTGTTTATTCATATTACTCTTATACCATGTGTAATCTATTTTCTAGGAATAGAATCAATAGATTAGTAAATCTATTTCATAGAAGCCTTCTCTATTTTTTAAAAACAAAAGATATTTTTTATTTTGCATTTGGAGACGTAGGTCCTACCTAGGGGAAACTGGAGCTTCCCACATCCCAGTGAACGTTGTCTTTTTTTTTTTGAAAGTGAACTTCACTTGTATTCAATAAAAAACACTACAGAAATTGAAGTACAACAAAGATGGGCAGAAACATAAAAACAACTAACAGTTAGCCCTATCAAGCTGGCAAAGATGATGAAGCAGAGGAGGCTCTGTTTCAAACCAGAAATGTGACATTCTTGTTTCTCTAGCCATCTTAGCTAATTCATGAGCCACTTTGTTGTATTCCCTTTTCAAGTTCTTTACTTTCCAAGTATCAAAGGAAGAGGACAGTAGCAGGATCCCTTGTATAATGGGCAGCAGCTCACCCTGTGTTGTGTTAGAGGAGATCGCTTTCACAACCGAGAGCGAGTCAGACTCAATGATGACATGCGTGAACATCTTCTGCCTAGCAAGCAAAATCCCTTGTTCGACGGCTAGAGCTTCGGTGACTTCCACGCTGTATTGTGCAGGCAACATCTTTGCACAGGCTGCCACAACCATGCCTCTGTAGTCTCGGATTACCACGCCTACTGCAGAGGGTCTGCCATCTTTAGAAGTTGCACCATCAACGTTAATTTTAAGCAGACCCGATGGAGGAGCACTCCACCCAACATCTGAAGCTTGCTGCCGAGAGAGGTTGATGGCTGTTGCAATATTATAGTCATCTAGTGCTCGCTGTGCAGAACCCCAGATATGAACAGAGGAGGATCCTTGAGTCCCATGAACCACTTGATTTCGGTTGTACCAAATCGACCACGCCGTTACAAAAAATATCTCCAAGTCGTGACAAGTTCCAGCTTCCATAATTCGCAATGCCACATTCACTACATCATTTGTTTCAACCAGGAGATTAATTGGGCATGACTGCCAACACCACCAGACATCACAAATTTTTTTACAGTAGAGAAGAGCATGTTTTGTACTTTCCCCCTCTTTTTCGCATATAGGGCAGGTTGCTTCGACATCAATACCTCTTGTCATCATATTCATGCGTGTCGGCAGTCCATTAACACAAGCTCGCCAAGCAAATATTCTCACTTTAGCTGGAAGCTTAAGTGCCACATTTTCCTCCATAGCGGGGTTCTAAAGTCTCCATCCGAACATTCACCCAAGCTCGACTCTTCAACCAAAGGCAAAGCAACATAGTACGCACTTTTGACCGTGAACACACCCCTCTTGTTGCCCAACCAGATTAAGCTATCATTCGGCAAACTGTAACTCAGTGGTATTTTAAGTATATTTTCAGCCTCAAAAGGGTAGAATAGTGCCCTAACCCGATCAGCCTTCCAGCGCTTGGTATCCTCATCTATGAGAGACGAGACCATAGGGAAATCACCAAAGTCTCTTTGGGGGGAGCAAACTCTGTATGTGGTGGGGGTAGGGAGCCACTTGTCCTCCCAAATGTGGATCTTTCTTCCATTACCAACCCTCCATCTAGTGCCCTTCCTTATTACTTCAAGGCTGTTATAGATACTTCGCCAAGCATACGAAGGTGAACTTCCAAGCTTTGCACTCAGGATATCACCAGTGGGGTAATATTTAGCCCGATAGAGCCGAGCAACTAAGGAGCTTGGGTTGGAAAGGAGCCGCCATCCCTGCTTAGCAAGCATAGCTAAATTGAAAGCTTTAAGATTGCGAAATCCCATACCTCCTTGCAGTTTAGACTTGCACATTTTCTTCCACCCCACCCACGCTTGCTTTGTCTCTTGGTTCTTTTAACCCCACCAGAAGTTTCTCATCATCTGCTCCAAATCCTCACACAGGCCTTTCGGAAGTAAGAAACAACTCATTGTGTATCTCGGGATGGCTTGAGCTACTGCCTTAATTAATATCTCCTTGCCACCCAATGATAGCATTTTTTCTTTCCAGCCCGATAGTTTTTTCCCCACCTTTTCCTTTATCTCCGCAAAGACTTGGTTTTTTGACTTCCCAATTATAGAAGGGAGGCCAAGGTATTTACCATGCTTCGTGTCTTGCATAGGACCAAGAGTGCATAATACCTCTCTTCTTGTATCGGGTGTAGTATTTTGGCTGAAAAAAATAGAACTCTTGTCCGCATTGATTTTTTGCCCCGATGCCCTCTCATACCTCTCCAGGATATCCACCAATGTTTGGCTCTCATGCCTATCTGCCTTACAAAATAGCAGACTATCGTCTGCGAAGAACAAGTGAGTGATTTTTGGACTCCCCCTACATACTGAAATGCCACTCAACATCTGGTTGTTATTTGCTTCCACAATCATGGCTGAAAAGGCCTCTGTACATAACAAAAAAAGGTAGGAAGAGAGAGGGTCTCCCTGCCTAAGCCCCCTTAATGGCGTGATACACCCATGACTTTCTCCATTAATTAGGACGGAATAAGTTACAGTGGAAATGCACCTCCAAATCCAGTCCACCCATCTCTCATGGAAACCCAATCTTCTCATAACTTTTTCAATAAAGATCCACTCGACTCTGTCGTATGCCTTACTCATATCTAGTTTAACTGCCATGTAACCATCCTTCCCACACTTCTTATGATCTAAGTAATGCATGAGTTCAAAAGCTACTAATATGTTATCTGTGATGAGGCGCTCTGTCAAGAAGGCACTTTGATTTTCTGAAATCAGGTGAGGGAGAACCACCTTGAGACGGTTTGCAAGAACCTTAGAAATCAGTTTATAGGCCACATTACTAAGACTAATGGGACGAAAGTCTTTCATCCTGGATGGAGACTTAATTTTTGGCACAAGAGTAATGTTAGTTCTATTTAACTCATCAAAAGGAGCATTGGAATTAAGCACATTAAGAACCATATTAGCAGTATCATGCCCCACAATATCCCAGTACTTTTGATAGAAAATGGCAGACATACCGTCCGGGCTGGGGGCTTTTATGGGGTGCATCTGTTGAAGAGCAGCTTTGACTTCATCCATGGTAAAGTCACGGATTAGATCATTGTTCATCTCCCTGGTAACCTTGGCTGGGATTAAATTTGTCACTTCATCAACACTGGCTGGATGGGTGGATGTATATATATCTTCAAAGTATGCTATGGCAGTTGCAGCAATGCTATCCTTGTCGTTACACCATAAGCCATTCTCGTTCCATAAGCCATTGATTGCGTTCTTTTTCCTTCTTTCCGATGCACGATGGTGAAAATATTTAGTATTGCGGTCACCCTCACCAAGCCATTGTACCCTTGACCGTTGCTGCCACCACACCTCTTCATCATCCATCAACTCATTAACTTCCTTCCTAAGTCTATTGATTTCCACCCCATACTGCCCATTATGATCATGTTCAATTAGTCTTCCCAATGCCTCCTTTTTTTCCTTAATCTTCTTTGGAATTCTCCCAAAATTGGATTTGCTCCAGGTTGTCAAAGCCGACGCGCATTGTCTGAGCCCCTCGCAGAGCCCATCCGGAGTACCTCTGCATGACCCATCCTTCCAGGCCTCCTCAATTACCTCCTTGCAATCCGCCCTTCTCAGCCATATAGCTTCAAAGTGAAATCTACGCTTCTTATGTTGAGAGACAGTACTAGTTTCATTAAGAAGGAGTGGGGAATGATCAGAGGTAGTGTCAATCAAATGGTGTACCTTAATGTTATGGAAATGCTGCAGCCAATCCACAGTTGCAAGAGCACGGTCCAGCCTCATATAGATTCTGTCCTGTCCTTCTTGTTGGTTGCACCAGGTGAATTTTGAGCCGCGAAATCCCAAGTCTCTAAACTCGCATCGATCAATAACATTTTTGAAACCCGCCATCTGTTGCCACGATCTTTGAACACCACCCTGTTTCTCTTCTCTTGATAAAATCTCATTAAAGTCCCCCAAGCACAGCCAAGGCAGGTGATATTGATTGTTCAAGGTGTCAAGGAAATTCCAAGACTCCTTTCTACGATGAGTTTCCGGATGCCCATAAAAGCCCGTTATCCTCCACTTAAAGCCACTTCCTTCCTCAGTGATCACCGCATCAATATGGTGCTTAGAGAAGCTTTTAATTTCTAAGTCTGTCTCTCTTCTCCATAACATAGCTAATCCCCCTCCCTTACCATTTCCTTTAACATAAAAGCCATTTTCAAAACCAACCTTTACCTTAATTTTCTGCATACCTAGGTTTTTTTTCTTCGTCTCCGACAAGAAGACGATTGTGGGATCCCAACGTCGCACCAAGTCGCGCAACGCACCAACTGATCGGGGGTTCCCAAGCCCCCGACAGTTCTAGCCTAAGGCAATCATGGCTCTCGGCGGTGCTGACTCGCAGTCACCGCCGTTTCAATGGACATAAGACTAGCACTGCCAAGAGCATCCTCACGCGTCTTCTTGTGCTTTTTAACTTCCTCTGTTTCTTTTTTCTCTATTTTCCTGGGCCTTTTTTTTTCCAACTTCCTCCACATTTTGGGCTGCTGCTTGATCAGACTCGGCCAGGCCTTGTGCACGGGCTAACTTCTTCCACCTTCCCCTAGCATTGGTCTTCTTTCCTTCACCGAGGCCCACGTCCATATAGCCCACAACATCCTCCTCACTTTCATCACGTTTGGGCTTCAATGGGCTTGTCACCTCAGTCTCATTCCCTTTTTTCCTGTCCTCATTTAGGCCCATAATTGAAAGTTCATCCGCACAGATAACAGTCTTCCCTTTTGCTTGAGCTGTGTTTTGCACCAACCTACGCTCACGTGTGCCTTCTCCCTTCCCCAAGTTGGGCAGAGGCTCCTCAGTCCCATCCCAGCTCTGTATAGGACAAGCCTCCTGACAGTTCGACCTCCCATCATTACCTCGGGGACCCCAGTCATCAGCTTTTTCACTTTCTTGGAAACCACCAGATTTTTGAATTCCACCACCGAAATCAGTTGCTGTATCTCCCATTTCCGCCTGCATCGGTGGCTGTCTTGTATCTTCACTTCCACCACTTGTCCCAGCATTGTCATTCTTCTTAGTTTTGACTCTATACTGGTTCCCATTGTAACTTTCGTTTGCTTTAAGCCACTCTCCATACTGATGCTCGGCGTCCTTACCATTAGTAGTTTGCGTACAGTGCCTTTCATCATGTCCCAGCCTTCCACATACATAGCACACAGTGGGCAGCCTCTCGTACTTGAAAGTTACCCAAACCTTTTCGTCTTCCATGTTCTTAATGTACCCCCCCCTTCGAAGAGGCTTATCAAGTTGCAACTCCACTCGGATTCGCATAAACTTCGCCTGATCTGTATGTCCAGATCTTTTATCGGTTTCAACATAGATACCAATACTATTTCCAATATCTTTCCCAGTTTCTTCAGACAGGAGCTCAAAAGGCAACCCCCACACCTGAACCCAAAATGGCGAGTGCGAGAATGTAATGTTTGCCGCTGATAGTCCTTTTCTCCATCGACACAATAGCAACAAGTTGTTGTCAAAATTCCAAGGACCATTTTTCTCCACCCATTCCATCTGGTACCTCGATCCAAACTTGAACTGTAAAATTCCATTGCCTACCTCTAAAATTCTTAAGTCGGATCCCATTTTCCAGGCAGCTCTCAGCGTGCCTTTCAGAGCTTGTTGATTCTGCAGTCTACTTGACAGAAGCTTCCCAAAGAGGCTCAATGAGCAAACCTCAAGAAGCTCAGCACAGCCCTGGTTCGTAATTTGGATGCATTCTTCTTCTTCCTTAGTGAGTAACAGATTCTGCAAACCATCTAATACAGCTTGCTCCATACGGTGATTTAAATCTTGACCATGCCCAAACACATAGATCAGTGTGGACAAAGAGAAGCCCCCAGTTAAAAACTAAGGGAGGAAAGAGCTCTTACTGATGAGAGAGAAAAAAACTCCTACGAGGGAGAGATTTCAGTGAACATTGTCTTGAGGCTGAGTTTGAACCATGCTGAAATTGGTATAGTCTATTTTTTTTTTTTTAGTAAAATGGTATTGTATATTTTATTTGCTGTGATTGTGCTGATTTTGTTGTTTGTCTATGCCTACTATTGGTAATTGGCTAATCATGTACACAATTGGTCTATAAATTGGTAGATTAGCTTAAAATTTGAATTAGAGCTTTAGGATCAAAATCATTACCATATTTAAATTTGATAATCTCAATATTTACGAAGGAATTTGACTGCAAACGTCATACAAAATGGAAAGAATATGTAGAGGATCCAATAACGTACAATATGAAAATCCATTCTAGTCCGGCCAAATCCCATACATCATTTCTAGCCTTTATTAAAAACATAGAATTTTAAAAAAACAATTTTTCAGTGTGTGTTTGTTGAGCGGCAATGATTGGTTTTTTAGTACAAAGGAGTGTCATGGTGACTGGGGTAGGAGATTGTGATTTTAGTGTGGAGGAGTGTGATAGTGGCTGGTTTAGGAGAATTAAGGTGGTTTTGTTGTGGTTTCTATGGTGTTTGGCCAAAATGGGTTAAGGATGGAGGAGTGTGAGGAAAAAGAAAAATAATAAAGTTTTAAAAATCACAATGACTCATCAATCAAAAGTAGAATTGCTTGAAAAATTAAAAAATAAAATAAAATAAAAATTAAGAGGGAGAGAGATACCGCTTTTTCGAAAGAGAATAATAAAAAATTTATAGAAAATAAAATGAAAAGAAAGAGTAAAAATAAAAAATGTATTAATAAATACCAAATTATCCAAGTGATGATATATAATAAAATAACATTATATTATATATATATATATATATATATATATATATTATTTTTATAATATAATAGAATAACATCTATGAAATAAATAAAAAATTAATAAAAGTTACGATGAATTTGAATGACAAAGATTAGGTGGTAAAGATAGAATAACAATATAAGAGTAATCTTATCAAGCTAGTTTGACTAGCCCCATGTTAAATGAATGTTCAAAATGGGTATGAAACACCCTTGAATATTTTGACCCCAAATTACACAATATCAATTCAAACTTATTATTAAACAGTTAATGTGCGGAACATGAACATAAGCCAAACATAGAATTGATAAACAATCTAAGTCAAATATAAACACATCCACAGCAGTAAATATAAGGCAAAGATAAAGGGAATGAAGATGCAAACACACGGATAACACACGATGTGTTATCAAAGAGGAAACCGAAGCCCTCGGCGTAAAACCTTTCTGTCGCCCTCCAAGCGGTGAATAATTCACTAAAGAATATAGTTGGGATACAAGAACAGCAATAGACCCTCCAAGCCTAATCTACCCAAGTACCTAAACCCTCTAAACTTCTTGCTCCAACAAGGTTGCACCGAACCTATTTCTTCTTTAACTTGCCGGATTCCGCTACTAAACCATAGCATCAGCCAATGTGAATTGGTTCCTTCTTAACTGCTTCCAAAAGCACCAAATAACATTCTCATGGATATGGGTATGATGAGAAAAAGATTTGACTAAGAACCTCTCAAGAGTATAACAATGGAGATGAAGAGAGTAGAGGAATTTAAAGAGTCTCTAAGGTAAAGATTGTGGATGAATTAATCTTGTTTTTCTTTAGGGTTTCTCTCACAAAATTCTCCCTGGAAACTCTCTCCATTTGGTGGGTATAAGGGTCTATATATAGTGTTGAGTGTTTGGAATACGAAGAGACAGTTTTTCCCAAACAAGGTGGTTTGGTGGCTTGGCCTCGCGACTGGTTTAAGTCGCGAGTTCAAGCCAGCTTAGGACTTTTGTCCTGTAGTGCGACAGCTGGCATGACCCTTCACCTCCCCGCATGCTTCTCATGTGTGCTGCAGTTAACGGTTTGCCAGTCACGAGTCAGCCGCGAGTCCTAGCTGCGAAACTCTGCATCCTTACACAAACTTGAGCTTTTCTTCATATCTTCTCACTCACTACCCTTACAATAATCCTACCTAAATACAGGGTTACTAATTGTTAAAATACAAGCAAATTTGGCACGGAATAAAGCCAACTAGATAGTTGATTAAATTCAACCTTACAATCTCTCTCTTTGGCTATTCTGTGACAAAACCTAACAACAAACTTTAGACTTAACGCGTGAGTTAGGAATAGTTGAACAAAACTCACTCACACCTAACTCTAGATTCTAATAAGCTCTTGAAACATAAGAACAAGTATCTCCTAAAACACAACAACACAACAATATCATTGTATGCAGAAACTTGAAATGCATATGGAGCAAGAATAAAGCGATCAAGCAAGATGGAATAAAGCAATAAATCATGGCTTGACCAAACAAGTAATCACTATACGAAAGTGATCACTATGCTCATTCACACAAGGAATGAACATTCAGACATGCAAGCTGACAAGCTTATTTGCAAAGTGTCATTTGCATGTCAAACACTCAACCAATGCATAAAACATTTATGCATCTAGGAACAATCCTATAAGGGCACAAGAATGATATACTGAAGAAAAATGCACAGCATTTAACATCAAGTACTTAAGCCACAAAGTAAGGCTACAAAGCAAAAATATTGCATTGCATGGCACAAACCATAAAAGCCTACAAATTGCATGTAAACAAACCCTTAAAGCTTACAAAAGCAACATGGGTACAAACCAAACATATTATGAAAACAGCTAACTGAATAACATCATCAATATATAAGAAAATGTTTGGAAATTTAGACCCCGGTTGATAGAATTAAAAAGTTTTAAATCCAAGTTGTTAATTAGATTTATTATTAATAAAACTTGTTAAAACAAACAAACATCAATATCATGTCAAAATAATATGCAGCGGAAAAGTAAATTAGACAAGATATGATGACCCAGGAAAACCAATGAAACCAACCAGTTTCACAGTAAAAAACCTAGAGGGAAACCTTCCCGAAAAGCAATCCACTGTAGTAAAGAGAAGTTTAAGATCTAGTACAAAACCTTTGTCCCTAAACTCTACAATCTCCATAGATGAACTCACAGCAGAAACCTTTTACTACTTCAGAACCTCTGAACTCTTCAATATATGAACGCCACCCTTTGATGATGCACGAATCCCAATACGTGACTAACCAATTACGCGGATCCCAGTACGCGACTTCAATCACCAACTAGAAGAAGATGTTGACTGCAAAGTTCTTCACTTCATCAAGAATGAAGATCAAAAAGCACTTGGTTACAAAACCCTAAGGCCCAAAGACGCAGTAGCTTTTTTCAGAGAGAGTGAGGCATCAATCACCTTTTGCATATGTTCTCCTTGTATTCTCTTATGTGACGGCCTCTAAAATAAGCCTTATATAGGTCTAGGGTTGTGAGAAAAGAAACCCTACACAAATACAAAAGCTTGGCCCAAAAATCAGATATGAAAATCTGAATTCCCGTAACCTCGATAGATACCTCGATTGATCGGGAGGTGTCAAGCTTTAAACCTGGATAGATAGCTAGGTGTCGAGAAGCTGTCGAGAGGACAGGAGCTTTCTCGATCGATCTACTAGCTGTCGAGAAGGTGTCGAGATTGCGATAAAAAAACACCTTAAGAGCTCGATAGATAGCCAGCTGTCAAAAGGTGTCGAGCAGATGTCGAGCTATTTGTCCACAGGTGTCAAGCTATCTGTCCAGCTTTAATTAACACCTTTTCTTCACTTGTTTCTTGGTCCAATCTTCATGGCTTTAATACTACACTTGAACAACATGTTCCTTGAAGTATTAAACATATCCTTGATCTACCAAAATACAAGTAAAGTGCGTTTTGTCAAAAGATTAGCCAACTACATAAAAATATGTCCTTAACAATCTCCCCATTTGGCAATCTGTGACAAAACCACAACAAACAAATGAACATATGAGAGAAGTCATAAATCACTCAACTCATACTCATTGTTAAATACAATAAAATCTATCCTAACACAAACTCTTGAAAAACTTTGCAAGAAGAGAGTTTATGGCAAGTAGACTTTAACAATCTGTATTTCTGAAACACTTTAAACAAAACTCATCAAGGCATCTTTGTGTGAAACAGAAATAATAGATTGCATACAAAAAATAAGAAACATGTGTATAAAAATAGAAAAGAAACAACACATGTAGAGATAGGTGAAAGAAGAAAACATACATTCACATATAAAGAAGATAAGTTTAATGTATGTAAACATGGTCACAAGACCCAAAGTACAAGAAGAAAGAGGTAAGCACTCCCCCTAACAAAATGAAACACATCTACCCCTTACAAAGGCATGTATTTCTCCCCCTAACTTGTAGAATCTTAAAGAAAGAAACCACAAAGTCTCCACAATTTCTCCCCCTTTTTGTCATGATTGACAAAGGGTACAAGAAGCCAGAAAGCTTCGCCCAAGAGACATAAAGATGATCAAGGATGATTAAAGGGATACAAGAAATCCATAAAAGTGCATGAATGTAATGAAACAAGATGCTATGGATGAATAAATAAAGATGCAAAACACACACACTAAACAAGTCTAACCAATTTTATATTTCAAAAACAAGTCAAGACAATTTAGTGAGCATATAAAAGCACATGTAAACTAAGTGATGGCCAAATCACATTGTATTTGTACATGTATCAAGAGTAGCAAAGAATATTGCGTGTTGTGTGTGAAAAACATCGCAAGATTGCATAAGTGTACACATGTTATGACGATTTGAGATATGAGAAAATCACTTTAACTCACACATAATCATAACTGTTTGATATGGACTATCACCTTTGAGGTACATCATATAACTCCCATATCTCCTAGAATACACGTTTGCAACCATATTTAAAGCATTTTTTATCTTTTTACTTTTTATTTTCTTTGCATATTTTCCTTTTAAGCATATCATGCATGGGCATATAAGAGAGAGAAAAGAAATACCCATTGACATTTGACATTCCAATTTTGCTATGCCGAAGCACACAAATGTCATTGACACTACACTTTTGCTATGCCGAAGCATACGGGTGTCATTCATGATTGGCGGGCAACAGTGGTGAGATGGTTATTTATACCTTTCTCTTAAGATTTTTTAATTTTACCCATCAAAAAGAGTGATATGAGTGTTAAGTCTAAGAGATAACTTAATCTTACTCATCACAAACAAGTGCCACAAAGCTCACTTGCTTAGTTGTGCATAGAGATGCTCATCTAAGTTACAAAAGATACAAAGTTTAGAAAACTTTGATTCATTGGCCATCCAAGGTACACAAGTACCAATGTACACAAAACACACACTGTTTTTGTATTTTTTTTTATTTTGATTTTGATTTTGAAAACAAAAAAAAAATAAAGACTAAACAACCAGACAAAAATAGACAAACAACATGAAAGCATGAAAGAAAGATGCATATGCATGAAGGCATGATAGAAAGGTGCAGATGCATGAAAGTATGATTCCAAAAATAGAAAAGAAATCAAACAAGAAAGTCCTACTTTAGATAGAAAGAATTAAAGTAGAGGACAAACAGAAAAGACAATTAAGTCTTAGGCTCCTTTCTCACCCACATAGCACGAGTCTTTGGCCGTGAAGATGAAAAGGCACGTGTCCTAGTACGTCTACTAAAGGACATAGAAGAATTAGAATTCTCCTAAAATTGAGTTAAAAAGCTCAAGACTTTTAATAACTCTCCAAAAAAAGGTGTAGGTCCATGAGAGGAAACCTGTGACCATTTGGACAATTGCTTATGAGGATACAACTTAAAGCAATTAGGACGAATGTGCCCAGCAACACCACAATGGTGACAAACATGAGGTCTAATAAAGGATTTAGAATTAGACAAATCAGTTTTGAATTTCATACCTTTATCACCTTTCTCAGATTGGGGCACAAAGACAGTCCTTGATCCAGAAGCCTTGGAAGAGGAGGGGCCGGAGGAGACAGCATATCCTAAGCCAGTCTTGTCAGAACTAGGCTTTTGAGCACTCAATACCTCATCAAGCTTTGCATTAGACATCCTTTTTATTTGAGTTCTAGCTTGACTAAGCTCAACCTCAAGATTCTTGACCTTCTCTTCTAATGAGGTGTTCTCCACAATAAGAGTCTCAACTAACCTTGTAGTCTCATCTAGCTTAACTAACAAATCAGCTTTTTCAATTTTTACCTCATTAAGCTCTTTTCTACAAAGATGAGAAGTTTTTTCAGATTTTATGAATTCAGTGCAGAGCTTATCATAGGCTTCCTGAAGGGTCATCTTCTTGGATACTACATCATCAAAAGAATCCTCACTGTCACTAGCACTCTCCACAATCACCTTATCGATTGAAGCAACAAAGGCCATAACATGACGACATTCATCCACATACTCATCAGAAGAGTCATCCTCAATATCACTCCAGGTAGCAATCAACCCTTTCTCTTTTGGCTTCTCGGTCTTTTCCTTCATAAGGTAATTTGGATACTCTATTCTCATATGATCAAAACCTTTGCACTCATGGCATTTGATGAGGGGTTTCTCATTCTTGCCCTTCTTTGAGGATTTAGGTTTCTTAAGAGGTTTACCCTTATCCTTTTTCTTAAACTGAAAAGCCTTGATAATCTCATTAGTTATGAAAGTTAGATCCTTATCCTCATCTTCACTTTCATCTTCATCTTCAGAGTCCTCAATCTCTTCCTCTATACCCTTAAGAGCCAAGCTTTTACTCTTTACACCTTTTTCCATTGAGCCTAATCCCATCTCATAGGTTTGAAGGTTCCCTACAAGCTCAGTCAAAGGAATTTGATCAATGTCCTTTGCTTCTTCAATGGCAGTGATCTTGGCATGGAATCTTTCAGGTAAGGACCTAAGGATTTTTCTAATAATTTTGGATTCTGCAATACATTCTCCAAGATTGAAAGTAGAATTCACAATATCCTTGAGTTTAGCATAGAACTCATCAAAGGTCTCATCCTCTTCCATCCTTATTTTTTCAAAACTACTAGTGAGTTGTTGAAGCTTCACAGTCTTTACTGCCTTGGTACCTTCATATGTGGTCTCAAGAATGGTCCATGCTTCCTAGGCAACTTCTGTGGATGATATTTTCTTGAATTCCTCATTGGTCACCTCACAAAACAAAGCATTCAAGGCCCTACTGTTGAAATTTGTCGCTATGATTGTTGCATCATCCCAATCCACAGGCGCTTCCTTTGGCTTAATCCAACCAACTTTAACAGCTTACCATACCTATTCATCTAGAGCCTGCAAAAAAACTTTCATACGAACTTTCCAGTACGCATAATTAGTTCCATCAAATAAATGAGGTATAAATAAAGATTGTCCTCTATCCATGACAACAGGGGTCAATGGATCACACTCAAGAAATTAATCCAATCAAAGTGAACCCACTCTAATACCACTTGTTTAGAAATTTAGACCCCGGTTGATAGAATTAACAAATTTTAAACCCAAATTGTTAATTAGATTTATTATTAATAAAACTTGTTAAAACAAGCAAACATCAATATCATGTCAAAATAATATGCAGCGAAAAAGTAAATAAGATAAGATATGATGACCCAGGAAAACCAATAAAACCAACCAGTTTCACAGTAAAAAACCTGGCTGGAAACCTTCCCGAAAAGCAATCCACTATAGTAAAGAGAAATTTCAAATCTAGTACAAAATCTTTGTTCCTAGACTCTACAATCCCCATAGATGAACTCACAGCAGAAACCTTTTATCGCTTCAGAACCTCTGAACTCTTCAATATATGAACGCCACCCTTTGATGATGCACGAATCCTAGTACGTGACTAACCAATTGCGCGGATCCCAGTACGCGACTTCAATCACCAACTAGAAGAAGATGTTGGCTATAAAGTTCTTCACTTCATCAAGAATGAAGATCAAGAAGCACTTGGTTACAAAACCCTAAGGCGCAAAGACGCAGTAGCTTCTTTCAAAGAGAGTAAGGCATCAATCACCTTTTACATATGTTCTCCTTGTACTCTCTAATGTGATGGCGTCTAAAATAAGCCTTATATAGGTCTAGGGTTGTGAGAAAAGAAACTTACACAAATACAAAAGCCTGGCCCAAAAATCAGATTTGAAAATCTGAATTCCCGTAACCTCAATAGATACCTCGATCGATCAAGAGGTGTCGAGCTTTAAACCTCGATAGATAGCTAGGTGTCGAGAAGCTGTCAAGGGGACAGGAGCTTTCTTGATTGATCCACCAGCTGTCGAGAAGGTGTCGAGATTGCGATAAGAAAACACCTTAAGAGGTCGATAGATAGCCAGCTGTCAAGAGGTGTCGAGCATTTGTCGAGCTATCTGTCCACAAGTGTCGAGCTATCTGTCCAGCTTTAATGAACACATTTTCTTCACTTGTTTCTTGGTCCAATCTTCATGGCTTTAATACTACACTTGAACAACATGTTCCTTGAAGTATTAAACACATCCTAAATCTACCAAAATACAAGTAAAGTGCGTTTTGTCAAAGGATTAGCCAACTACATAAAAATATGTCCTTAACAGAAAATATCACTGAAGTTTCAAAACCATCCAAGAGTTATGAGTTTAATCCAAACCAAGACTAAATCCTATAATAACAACAGTTAGCCAAAACATAGTATCAAAACTATAGCCAAAACATAGTATCAAATCTATAACCAAAACAACACATATGATTATGATAGATTATGAATGCTCCCCCTCAAATAAGCACTTCCCCTCAAGTGTTGCCTAAAAATTCTCCCCCTTTTTGACTGGAATGGTCAAAAGGTCACTGCTCCTTGTCGGTGTAGATGCTGTCAAACTTTGTTGAGAGTACATCAAGCTGATCCTGCATTGCTGTCATTCTTTCAGTATGCTGATGTTGAACCTCTCTGAGTCCATCAAGCCTCTCTAAGATGATCTGGAATGCATCAGGAGGTACAGAAGATGAAGTAGAAGCCCTGCTGCTTTTGGCTCTGCTTCTGGGTGTGGAAGTCTATCCTGCAGCCTCAGCCTCAGTCTCCATAGGATCACCTTCTCCTTGGTCACCCTCTTCTTCATCACCGGGAAGACAAACTTGTATCCTTGTGAGAGTGAATTTGTTTATGGTTGATAGAGGAGTCATGGGACTGATATCCTGAGGGATTACAACCCTTTTTGCTCTAAAAAGTTTCATGAGAAGACTAGGAAAGATCAGCTTGGGCCTTGAGGTGGTTCTAGTCTCATCCACAATTGTGTCATATATGTGAGAACTTATGTCAATGAAGGTTTTCTCCTTGAGCTCCATGAGGAAGATAGCTTTGGCATTTGTAAGAGTAGTCATCTTTCTTATAGGATATAAATTGAACATCATGATTGTGGTCAGACACCTCATTTCAACTGGGAATGTATTAGTATTGAGACATCTCCCTTCTTTAACCCCACCAATCCAAGTTTGGACAGTGTCCAAACATAGCATCCTGTCTTTGTAGTTAGTGAATTCATACTCCTCTAAACCTTCAAGTCCTAGAACCTCATCAATGTCATGAGCATCTATGGTGAACTCATGACCTTTAATCTAACAGTTCAACTCATCCTCCTTTATAACAACATTTGCATAGAATTCTCGTATTAGGGGCTCACAAACTGCAGGTAGATCACTTAGCAACTTATCCCATCCTCTGCCCTCAAAACACTCTGGAATGAATGTGCCCTTCAAATCATTTAAATCCACAAACCTTTCCTGGATAATTGTTCCCTTTATGAAAGAATCTTTGTATCTCTCAAAGTGCTGAATTGACCTAAACAGGTTGTGATCCATTTTCAATCTTTTGTCAGCCTTTTTAGCAGGAGTCTTCTTCTTTGAAGGTGTGGGAGGCATCTGTAGATAAGCAGAAGAGGCCACAACAAGAGCAAAACACAATATGTGGAAATTCACACATATTAGTAACAAGTTACAAAGAGAGTAACAGAGTGTCAAGGCAGGACACAAATCAAGCATAGTTGATAACCAAAGGATGAATAGATCAAATCAGAAACTTCATAAAATCAAACAAGTTCATTCTGTATTAAACAAGTATATAAGGACAGTGAAACCCACAGTTAGACATAAAAAGCTTATGCCAAAGAGACATGTTAGAATGAATATGAAATGTGCAAGATAAACCTCAAGGTATCAACACACACATGATATGGTGACTTAGAATCAAAACAATACTAGCAACCCAATCCAAAAACACAACCATACTGAAATACCCAAACTCATATTCAGAGTAAAATACAGAAAACTCCAAAAACCATATACTCAAAAGGTATGAGAACAGACGAATATCAAAGCACAGACCAAGTCAGACATAAAGATATTAAAACATGATACTAAACATATTTAGCCACAAGAGTAAACATACCCACTCAATCAAACCCAATATTGTAAGCAATCCCAAGTTCGTACCCCTCAAAATTCAAACCAGCAGCACAACTTACAGATTCAAGAAAATAGCACAAAAACATGAAATATGAAGTGATAGAGGAAAAACCCATACCTTTTTCTTGAAGATTGGAGTAGAAAAAGTGCAGAAATTGAGGTTTTTCGAAGGGTGACACAGAGTGTTTGAAAGAGTGAAATGGGGAAGACAATGAACAGTCACTTAGTTTCGAGGGAAAAAAACTGAAAATTTTTTGAAAATTGACCTTAAAACGCAAAACACGCATTTTTCACAACTGGGTTAAGTCGCTAGTAAGTCGCCAGGGTAAGTCGCGAAACACTTTAAGAACAAGAATTCTTGAAAAATTTTCCAAGTGTTTTTCGCGATTGGAAGGTCTACCCGCAAGATAGTCACAAGGTTAGCCGTGAAAATCTCTGTGTACCCCTCGCAACTGAACCTTCCACCCACGAACAAGTCACCACACTAAGCCGCAAAATTTGCAAAAACTCAAATTTTGAAAAATTTTCTAAGTATTTTTCGCGATTGAGACCTTAACTTGCCAGTGAGTCGCGAAAAATCTCGGAATGGGCTCGCAACTTGGACATGTGACTGGGTCAACCCGCGATAGAGTCGCCAAAATAGGGCAAAACTGTTTTTGAAATTTTGACATTTTTGTAAAAACAAAACACTTTCCAAAAACAACTAAAACATTCAAAAATCTTTTTGTGTTTGATCAAACAAAGATTGAGTATGTGAAAACACATTTAATCAAGTACAATTACACAAATGAATATGGCATATTCATTGAACATAGACTTGTGTGTTATGTGTGGATATAAAAAATGAGATAGTTCTTAGTCCAATGTGAAGCTTCAATGATCAATTCAATCAAGGCATACACAATTAGCACTAGATAATGTGACCTATCTCAATTATAGAAACATGCATATATGACATTTCACATAAACTTGATTTCATTCTTTGAAGCTTTTCATTTGGCTCCAATATACATCATATCATTTGCACTTTTTGAATAAAAATCTCATTGTGAGATTGATGCCTGAAATTTTTGATATTTCAATTGATGAGTTAGCCTTTGGTTTTTTGGGCATCATACATTTATTTTTGGTTGCTTTCCCTTTTTCCTAGTCAAATACTAGTATGTACGACAGGTTTTTGCAGCTCTATATCTCTTTTCATTTGGAGATTTACATTTAGAGAGCTCTTTTAAGCAAAAACAAAATAAATAGTGGGAAGATATATAAGCATGAGTCTATGCATGTCTCAAGATCAACAAAACCATTCACTAATCATTTATGACAAGGTTGAAGATCTATTTACAACAGTCACATAGATTTCAAAATTTCTCCCACAAAGATATGAGTGCATAGGAAACAAGCTAAGCTCGTAGATGCACAAAGCCATTAGTACAAAGGTACAAGGCAAAATATGCTTTTAGACAAAACTTAACAAAGTCAATCAAACTTTTTGGATTTTCTACTTTTTATGTGTTTTTGGATTTTTGACACAAAAGCAGTAAAGATTGATCAAAAACAAAACAACAATGAAAAAACATTTTAAAAACAAAAACTTAACAAACAGAATTTTCAACTTCAAACATGCAAACAGCAAACAACCAAGCATATACAAAATATGGGAAGTATTAATGCATGGACATGTTATAATGCTTATGCATGAGTGCCTTTCGTCACCCACACGTCACGTGCGTTTGGGGTGATATCCTTGACGGATTGGGTACGAAAGTTAGGACTTTCAAACCTTCGTATAAAGCTTTCCAGGAAATTTGTGAAGACACCGATCATCTTTATTATGTCCATCATTCCAGGATCATTGTTTTGACTTCTCAGTTGCTAATCACCCCAAGACCTCTTGTCATTTTTTCTTCCTCGTGACCAAGGAGCGCTTGTATTGTTCAATGCTCTCAACTTCTAACAGTTGGGTCTAGTATGTCCTTGCAATCCGTAATAGTGACAAACATAATTCTTTCTTGGGCCCTATTGTGGTCTTGGAAGAGATCTTCCTCTAGCTTCAACTCTGAATTTTGATTGATTATAGGACTTATCAAACACCCGTTGATCAACCACCTTCTTTTTCTGTTCACCCTTAACTTTCTCAGGAATAGGCTCTTCTACAATCGTCTCTTTGGCCTTTACAAATTTCACTTCTTTGGTGACATTGGCCGATGAGCTACTCCCTTTGGTATAACCCAACCCGGACTTATCTGAGAAGTGTTTTTGAGACGAAATAACATCTTCTAGCTTCTTGGATGATACCCTTTCTATCTAGGCTTGTGCTTGCACTACCTCTTGGTCAAGAAATCTTACTTTGGTATAAGCTTCCGATAACTCACCATTTATTATCTCAATCTCACATTTTGCCTCTTTATATCTAACCAGGAGACTTTTGTAATCCTCTTTAGTTATCTTCATCTTCTTCACAGCCGCCTTCGCCACCCTTGTATACTCTCCCAATTTCTCAAGAAGTAAGGTGTAATTCTCTTGAAGGTTAGTTGTATTTTTCTCCTCTTCAGCGTCTGATTCCTCAACAATTCCTAAGAATTCATCATCACTGTGCTCCCCAAGTTCTTGAACAAGTTGTTTCAGGTCATCTGTGGACTCAACATGCTCAATGGTCATAAATGCGGAGTAGTTTCCTTCTCCGTCACAGCTATCCTCAAAGTCAGAATTTGATGAGTCTGAGTCACTTAAAGTAGTGGCATAGACCTTTCCTTTCGACTTCAAATAATTGGAACATTCCTTTTTAAAGTGCCCATGTCCATTACATTCAAAGCATGTAATTCCTTGTGAAGATTGGGAATCTCTACCCTCTTTTCTTCTGAAATCTTTCTTCTCCTTTTCGAAACTCTAAAATTTTCCTTTGTCACTAGATTTCCCACCGTTCTTCAATTTAAGGAACTTTCGGAAATTCTTCATAAGATATGCCACGTCTTTATCTACTGTATCCTTATCCGTAGAGTCATGAGATACCACTCTCTCATCAATTGTTTTAAGAGCAAGCGATTTACTCTTCTTCTGTGTGGGCAGGGACAACTCATACGTCTGCAGAGAACCAACCAGCTCTTAAACTTTAATGTCGTCAAGATCTTTGCTCTCTTCAATGGCTGTAACTTTGGCATGGAAACTTTCTGGCAATGATCGAAGAATCTTCCTTACAATTCTCGAATCCTTCGTTTTTTCCCCCAAATTGAATTTACCAACAACCACTTCGTTCAACTTACTATAAAACGAATCAAAAGATTCATCCTCGCTCATCTTTAACTCCTCAAAGCGAGTGGTCAACATCTGAAGTTTGGTGTCCTTCACTTTCTTAGTCCTTTCATAGGTTGTTTCTAGAATTTCCCATGCTTCTTTAGCAATGGTAATATGTGAAATTCGGTGAAACTCTTCTGGAGAGACACCACAGAAGATTGCATTCAATGCTTTGCTATTTGCATTGGCCGCCGCAAGAGCAGCCTTATCCCAAGTGGACTTGGCAGCCTCCAGTCGTGTCCAGCCCACTTCAACTGCATCCCATACTACATCATCGATAGAGCAAAGAAACGCCCTCATTCGGACCTTCCAAAAAGCATAGTTATTACCATCAAAGAATGGTGGTACATTAAGAGATTGAGACCTATCCATCTCAACAAGGGGTCAAGGATCGTACTTAGGTAATGAAACCACTAAGAGTGCACCCGCTTTGATACCAAACGAATGTTCAAAATGGGTACCCCAAATTACACAATATCAATTCAAGCTTATTATCAAGCAGTTAATATGCAAAACATGAACATAAGCCAAACATAGAATTGATAAACAATCTAAGCCAAATATAAACACATCCAAGCAATAAATATAAGGCAAAGATAAAGGAAAGGAAGATGCAAATACACGGACAACACGCGATATGTTATCGAAGAGGAAACCAAAGTCCTCGGCGTAAAACCTTTCCGCCACCCTCCAAGCGGTGAATAATCCACTAAAGAATATAGTTGGGATACATGAACAGCAATAGACCCTCCAAGCCTAATCTGCCTAGGTACCTAAGCCCTCCAAACTTCTTGCTCCAACGAAGTTGCGCCGAACCTATTTCTTTTTTAGATTGCCAGATTCCGCTACTAAACCATAGCATCAACCAATGTGAATTGGTTCCTTCCTAACTGCTTCCCAAAGCACTAAATAAACCTTCTTATGGATATGGGTATGGTGAGAAAATGATTTGGCTAAGAACCTCTCAAGGGTATAACAATAGAAAGGAAGAGAGTAGAGGAATTTGAAGAGTCTCTAAGGTAAAGATTGTGGATGAATCAATCTTGTTTTTTTTCTAGGGTTTCTCTCACAAAATTCTCTCTAGAAGCTCTCTCCATTTGGTGGGTATAAGGGTCTATATATAGTGGTGAGTGTTTGGAATACGAAGAGACAGTTTTTCCCAAACAGGGTGGTTTGGCGCCTTGGCCTCGCGACTGGTCTGAGTCGCGAGTTCAAGCCGTGAGCTAATGGCTTGGCTAGCCTGGGACTTTTGTCCTGTAGTGCGACAGTTGGTGTGACCCTTCACCTCCCCGCATGCTTCTCACATGTGCTGCAGTTGGCGGCTTGCCAGTCACGAGTCAGCCGCGAGTCATAGCCGCGAAACTCTGCATCCTTACACAAACTTGAGCTTTTCTTCATATCTTCTCACTCACTACCCTTACAATAATCCCACCTAAATACAGGGTTACTAATTGCTAAAATACAAGCAAATTTGGCACGGAATAAAGCCAGCTAGATGGTTGATTAAATTCAACCTTACATTAAAAATATAACTAAACACCCATAAAATCTCATGCGTCAAGCTTAACAATCTAACAAAAAACTTTAAGGTATGAATAATAATTTAATACTAGTAACGAGAGACAATATTCCTCTACAAGGCTAGATAAATTTTTTTTTCATCTCTCACTCTCTCTTTCTCTCTCTCTCTCTGACCTCCATGACTTCAACTTTGAGAAAGAAATCGAGGTTTGTTTTGGGTTTAATTTCTGGGTTTAAGATGGTGAGCTTGTGAAATTTCTTTGTATTTTTTGGTTTTGGCTTTGTGGTTTGTGAATCGTGTGGATTGCACTTGTGTGCGTGTGTTTGAGAACATGAAACAAGGTCTGAATATGGTGGAATTTCTATGTGGGTTTGTTGAGAGGCAATGATTGGGTTTTTTGAGTGGTGGTGATTTTAGTATGGAGGGGGTGTCATGGTGGCTGGGGTAGGCTACGGTGATTTAGTATGGAGGAGTGTGATAGTGGTTGGGTGTGGAGAATGAAGGTAATTTTGTTGTGATTTTCGATAGTGTTTGGCCAAAATGGGCTACGAATGGAGGATGGAGGAGTGTGATGAGGAGAGAGAAAAAAAAATTTAATAGAGAAGATAATTTTTTTTTTTTTTGATAAATAGTAGATAAATAAATATTAAGATTGATATAAGAGTATCTACAAATTAGTTAGTTAAATTAATTTTTTAGACCAAATTAGGCTAAAATAACAATAAAGTTGATGTGAATACTTTAACAGGTCTAATCTAGACTAATTGAATCCCTTGCAATCTCCATCACCAATCTTTGTCAAAAGAGAAATTTTACAAACCAATAACTCTACACAGGTACATAAAATTTTACAACCAAATACATATGATCTGTGATCATGGTTTGAACTTGCACTCCAACAGCAAGAAAGAAAAAAAAAAAAAAAAAGACCTTCAGGACTTGGAAAGTATCCAATACATTGTGATACCAATCTGGTATTGATAGCAAGTTGAACACTATATATATCTTCCCACGTCACTTACAATCCAAAAGACCAATTAAAATTTCAACTAGGAATAGAAATTGCAGTCTCCAATCTTAGATTCAAGTCGGTCCAATCCTAATTGTCCAAATTATTAGCACCTTCGCATGTACAAGGTGACCTTTCGTATCTTGACAACCATCCAGGTGAGAAAGCGAACTGTGTGAATCAGGAGAACGATACTAACCACAGCTATCAAACTAAACAGAACACAACCTGGTAGGATGAACTTTGAGTCAGATGTAGAGTTATCATAAACATAAAATTGATCAGGTATCAGCAGGATGAATGCAAATCCGTAGGCAAAGGCTAGGAAAGTGAGAGTGATACACATGGAAAACGTCAAGAGCCCCATGCAAAGCTTATTCCCAAGAGGAAATCCACTAATAAGCAGAAAGGTGACACAAAGATGCAGTGAAAGAGATAGTATTGCAAGTCAGGAAAGCTGAGTACCAGAAGTACTGATCAGCATTAGAGGCGAAGACTGAGGTTCCGGCTGGACATGTAATATTATATTCATTTCCAATACTTGAGGGTCCATTTGTTTGCTGAACTCCACCTGGGGGATTGAGTACAGGTTGGAAAGTTATAGTTGTTATAACAGTAGCCACCACCATTACTGAACCACGCATCTCTCCTAACCAATCACCCTGATAGCTCAAGTATTTTAACCATCTCAACCATATGTTCTTGCTTGGCTGCTGCACTGGTTTTGATGGTTCCCGGTGACCAACAACAACCGCTAATGGTGGTTGAAGATTAGTTTGTTTCCTTGCTCTTTCAATCCCAGCGTCTAAAAAAATGTTTCGAATGGTGACATTTTTCAAGTCTTCTGGATAGTGATCTAAGACTTATAAGGCTGTAAAGCCCATCTGGTTCACTGAATACGCTCCATCTTTCACTTTAGACACTAAAAGCAAGTATTTAACTGACTGCAAAAGCTTATAGCATTATAGTTTTGAACAATGTTCTAAAAGAATATAATAAGTAGACGCAAAGAAAAAAACCTACCTTTGTTTGCTTTAGCATCACAGCTAAATGCAAGATAGTATTGCCACCATCATGGTCTTTGGAATTGAGAAAATCCCCTTCGTCACTCAAAGATTCCACCAGCAATTTAAGAGCCTCTATTTGGTTGTATTTAACACAAACGTGCAAAACAGTCTCACCCCCATCAAGCACAATTTGAGATGAGTCAGGCTGCGCAGTGATCAACTCCCTCACAACATCAATTCGTCCCCTCATGACTGCATAGAGGAGAGGAATTCTCTCATCTTGATCACAAATTAAGCATGCATTGTTGTTTGCACGTAACAATAGTTGGACAATCTCAATGTGGCCCTCAGCAGAAGCCATGTGAAGGGGACAACGTTAATGGGAGTCCAACTCGATAGCAAGTTGGGGTTTTAGAGGTAGAAGAGCTCGACTGAAATCAAGGTGACCAACTAGAGTAGATATGTGTAATGGAGTTTCACTCATAGAAGTGAGGGAAATTTTGTTAACGATGTTTGGCTCTTTATGGATCAACCTAGATAATGTGGTTGTACATCCGCTCATGGATGCGTTGTAGAGCTCTATTATAGCATCTTCTTCATGCCTTATTTCCATTCTCTCTGTGGGGAAAGGGGGGATTGTTAGAGGGTGTTTGGATTGGAAGTATCTCAAAACTCATAACTCAAAACACATAAGCTCCAATATCTCAAAACCGTGCCCCACATCTCAGTACTCAATTTTTCACTTTTTGGTGGAGCCCACAGCCTGCATAGGTCAGAAGGTTGGTTTTCTCTCACGTGTGTCCTTTTCTCTCTCCTTTCACCCAAAACACTGTTTTGTCTTCTTTTCTCCACAGACACACACACCGAATGTAAGAGAAAGGTTTGTGGTTTTTTCTTTTCCTTTTCCTTCTCTAGACTTCTGCACCCATATCTTGAAGGCCCATAGCTTGCCAACAGCATTACTGATATATCAACATTTTCACAAATGTCACCAAAACTATTTGATAAACTCATCAAATACATAAATAAAGAGGCCTTAATTGCTTTAATAGTGATATCTTCACACATACACATTGGATATATATATATATATATATATATATCAAATACATAAATAGCTTGTGCATTATCAACAATTCTTTGACATAAATAAACTAATCAAATACATAAATATCAACATTCTGACATAACCTTTGCATTATCAACAATGCTTTGACATAACCTATGCATTGTAAACAATCTAATTTGTTTACATATCCAGGAAACAATATATATATATATATATATATATGCAAAAAAAAAAAAAAAAAAAAACATTTGAATATTAACATAAAGATGATATAACATTTTCCATTGTCAAATTTTAGGAATAATATATAAGTTACAAAATACATTGTCAACAAGGCTTTGACAATGAAGATATAAACTAACCCCCTATTTTCCATATTCCCCCCCTCTGAGCTGTTCATCCAACATAATCTTAATGAAAATTAGTTCAATGTGGGGAGGCCACATTTTGTCATCCACCTCTTGTGATTCATGATCCATCTAATACAAATATCTCAGCACAACAATGTGTTAATTTATAGATCATAGGTTTTAATAATATGTCAATGTGGGTCCTTTTGGCCTTTTGAAAGATCGAACAAAATTTTTCTTCCAGAATTATGTACAAAAAGTGAGATCCATAACAAATCCAGAGGATGCAACCTCAAGAAGACAGAACCTCAAGTTTTATAGAATTACAAAACAAAGTTACAAAATAGAAGTGATGACTCAATCTAATCCAAGAGAAAGAATAAACCCAGTTGTGCACTTTGTTATTAGCAAGAAAGCAGCCACTCTTATTAAGAAGAAATGACCATAGATATTGAAATTATAATAAATCACACACAGAGTCCCTTCAAGTGATTATAAAGGAGTGCTTTAAAATATGAAATTCCTGATAAACCATCAATATAAAGAAAAGAAACGAGATAGAAGCAATGAAATATTTATTAGACTCAGCACACACAATGGCAAACAAAGTCACAAAAAGATGGGATTTTTAGCATAAACCAGTGCTGACCCATACAATAACCCATAACATATACCCAAATCAAAGTTTCTTAGTCCACATTTCATCATAGACAAAGTTGATTATTTTACAAAACCCATTAGACACAAATTTTTTACAAAACCCATCAAACACAAATTCCATCAGACACAAATTTCATTATTTTACAAAACCCATCAATGTTTAGAGAAATTGAAAAAAACATTGAAACACAAACAAAATCAAAACAGAGCACCTGAACAAAAACTTTGAAATACAAACATTGAAATTTAGAGGAACACAAAACAGAGCAAGGTGGGTTTGTTAGGAATTTAGACCCCTTAAACCATAATTGATTTAACCTAGTTAATTAACCAAGTAATTAATTTAGTCAAATTATGCAAATCTAGGTTATCAAATTCATACAATCATATCAAGAATATATAGCAGCGGAAAAATAAATAACACAATGATATGATGACCTAAGAAACCACACCGATAAAAACCTAAGGAGGATTTGACATAGCTATCCTCAAGGTAAACTTGAATCCACTATGTGAAAGAATCAAAGTTCATACAATAAGACTTACAAGCCTCCACGCTCGACTTCTTATTACTACCTCCCAGTAGAACTTACTAACACGACCATGTGCAAGCTCTGAATCTACAGACTCCTTCTTTCTTGTATTCTCCAATAAGTACAAGCACCCCCGCTTGTATATCTTTAAGCTCCTATGGCAGCAACTGAATGATCATTAAGATGTTGAAGTAATCTCCTTCTTGATAACTCTAAGTTTATGTGAAGGAAATCTTCTCAAGGATCTCACAAGAGATTCATAAAATCGCAAATATGAGCAACAAGAGCATCATTAAAAACGTGGCTAGGGTTTGCCTTATATACCTAGAGCAAAAACATAAAACCCTAAACGTTTTAATGAGATAGGGCTGAGTTGAAAATTCTGCAAAAAAACAATCTGGCTGACTTTTGATAGATCGAGTCTAAGCTTCAATCGATCAAGCTAGGCCAAAAGTAACAAATACTTCTGCAGCCTCTCAATTCCAACTTTACATAAAAGATACAACTTTGAGCAAGCTTAAACAAGACTAAACAAACTGTTTTGATCATGGTTTACCAACATTACACATTAAAGTTCTAAATACATAAAATCCTAAGTCTTTAGAACCTAACAAACTCCCCATTTGGCAATCCATAATGAAAGCTCGAAAATGTGTTGAATACACACGAGCGGTTTAGACCCCCAAATTCAAATTACGGCTTGGTTGATTTTACACTAACTTAATGATAAGTGCGGAATAGTGTAAACACAAGCGTATAAATGAAACAACTACTCTAATCCATATTTAAAGCAACACAGCAGTAAAAAATAAAATGAACAAGAGTAGGGAAGAAAGATGCAAACACAGATAACACCGAGACGTGTTATTGAAGAGAAAACCGAAGACCTCGGCGTAAAACCTCTCCGCCGCCCTCCAAGCGGAAATCGATCCACTAGATAATCAGTTGGGATACATGGGTTAGCAAAAGACCCTCCAAGCCTAGTCTACCCGCTGTACCTAAGCCCTCCAAGCTCCTACTCCAACAAGGCTTCTCGGAACCGTGTCTTGTCTTAGTTATCCGGATCCCGCAACAAGCTCCATGTTGCATCTGCCATTCAAGGCTTATTCCAATGCTTCCTAGCAACACCAAAACGTCACACAGCACTCTCAAGGTGTGGTAAGTGTTTGGGCTATCAACCTCTCAAAGATATGGATAATGGAGAGGAAAGGGTTGAGGAGATACCACAAGCAAATGTATAGAGAAAGATGGGGAAGACAATCTCTAATTACCAATGTGTTTGGCTAGGGTTTTCTCTCTGAAGCATACCTCAACAATTGTGGGTAATGATGGTATATATAGGATAGGTGCAAAAGGTGTGACTCAAAAAGTACAGGCTGGTAGAACAGATTGCCTCACGGGTGTCTCGCGAGAAGGCCTTACCCGCGAGATACTCGCGAGACATAGCTGTCTCCACTTGGCCTGACCTTTCGCATTCCAGCATGTGCCTGGCACATGATTCACTTCGCGGGATGTTAGGTCGCGAGACACCCACGAGAATTCTTCATTCTTCAAATGCTTGAGTCTTCAAACACTCTCTCTATCACACAACCCTTACAACAAATCCCACAACAAATACAGGGTTTAAACGATTGAACATTATTACAATCAAATTTGGCACGGAATAAAAGCCAACAAAAATACAGTTGTAAATTACAACTTTACACATAACAAAACACAAATTAAAAGCTCAAAGTTTACAAGTATAAGCCATTTACAAAAATAATGCTCATAAAAACAAATTAAATCCTAACTACTATCCATCAATTGCAAGTGTAGACAACAGCTCAATTGAATCAACCTGTATATTCCTGAAACACTCAACAAACGCATAAATGCATGTGTGACAGAAAAACAGTAAATCAACAAATATGTAAACTAACTCTCCTCCTAAATTAGATACAGCAAAAACAATGTTAACACCCTTTTAACAAAGCATTCTTGTATTTCACAACACACAATAAAGACATATATCAATGAATAACTCAAAAATATAAATCAATAAGCAGTGAACACAAGAATCAAGAATCATATATATCAGAATAAATGTATCTTCCCTAACATGAATAGCCCAAAAAGATGATATCAAAAGAAAGTATACACAGTGAAGCACCTAGATACAATCTAATGTCACACTAGCTCTACAAAATACAAAAGAAAACTCCCCCTAACTACAAAATCTCCTCTACAAGAATCAAAACTCTACTCCCCCTTTTTGTGATGGAATGCCAAAGGACAATCATAAACCATCATCAAAAGGAGGTGGTGAAGGTGAATGACGATAATGCGCCAAATCGGCCCTCAAAGCACGTAGCTCATCAAGCAAGTCCACTAAAATTTGACCATGAGTTGCCTGGATGGTCATGACAGTCTCCAAGGTACGACGAATATCGAAGTCATCCAGAGGAGGTGGAGGAACATCAGCAGCAGCAACATCACTAACAGGATTAGCAACATCCTCACTAGCAGGACCTGTAGAAGAAGAAGGAGGAGGTGCGGTACCAGAATGCTCAGACCTAGGGTGTTTAGAGTCAGCTCGAAGATGAGCAGCCCTCTGCCTAAGAAAAGACGCACCTATAGGAGCAATAACATGAACAGGCTCAGAGAAAGGGAAATTATCTAGACCAAGATATAATAAAATCCTATGAATAAAAATAGGATGTACAAGAGCATGAATGGTAGATGAACTCCTATAAACTTCATTCAAAGAACGAAGAAATAGATAAGGAAAACTGATGGGAGCATCAGTAACAAAAGCATACAAAAACACACACTGCTTGAGAGGAATGGTGTGGAGATAAGAGATGGGCCACACAGAATGACATGCTATCCTAAAGAAGAGATAGTGCAACTCGGATAGCTCAGCAGTGGTGATCTTAGGATCGGAACCCCACTGGATAGAAGACCCAGTGATGTATGACATAACATCATCCAAGAGTGGAGACTCATCATACGGATAGACAGGGTGCTGGACCAAAGGTACCCCTAGAGCATCAGCTACTACATCAGGAGTAATGGTGAACTCTACACCTCGTATCCAACTTTTTACCAAAGTGTTGGAATTATAGATGTGGATAGAGATGTCCGAAAAGAACTCTCTAATCAAGATAGCTGGAGGAGGAGGATCAGAAATATCTAACAGAGGTAACCAACCCCAATGCTCAAAATTTTCCTTAATAGCAAGATCAACCTCATCTAATATAACAGACCGCTCAGCCCAAATTTTTCTCTTAAGATTCAGCTTCTCAAAGGTCTCTTGGTTTTTCTCACTCGGAAACCTAGTACGGTCAAAGGTAGGAGAAGAAGAGAGGGGAACAGACCTATTAGCTTTAGTCTTATTAGGCATGATGCTAAGGAAAGGACAAAGACACTACGATAGAACCAAAAAGAACAAAACAAACAAAAACATAAACCAAAGGCAGACTACAAGTTAGCAAAAATATAGAATAAAAATCTATATGATGCATGAACAATCACAATGTCATGATGCATGTTCTAATGTAGTAAAACTAAGTACAATTTCACAAAATTAGCTTGAGCATAGAGTTTCTAACAAAAACCCCAAAAATTTAAAACCACTTGTTAAGTTTTAGGAAAAATTTTACCAATTGATCATCACACAAGTTAGAATACACAATATAATGATCAGTTCCATCAATTCAACAAGCCAATTGCTTCAATTGAACCCAATTTGAACAAAATCCCCAATTCGGATTTATTTCAAGCCCTAGAAAATTCAATTTCTCACAAATCCCAAAATTGATCAAATTAAACCTCCAAGATCAAGTTTATAACATCCTAGAACAAAAATCCAATGATCAATTTCATAGAAAAAGGTTTGAATCATCAAAAACCCCAAAATTTTCTAAGTCCGAAAATAACCCGTCAATGCATGAAAACTGCATGAAAAACTGAAAATAAAAGAAAAAGAAAGGGTATAATGGACATACCGGCCCTTAGAGAGAGAAACCTTGCAAAAGTAATGATCGAAAACGACAAAAAATAGGGATTGAGCCTTGACCGAGTCTTATGGAGAGAGAAAAGAGAAAAACTTTTTGAAAAGTGTTTAGACTCAACTGAAAATCAGATTTTAAAAAACCTCTCATGCGATTTTCGATTGATCGAAAATAACTTTCGATCAATCGAACCAACTAGAGACTCATTTAAACATTTTAAGCACAGTTTTGATTGATCGAAAAAGCTTCCTTGATCGATCAAAATTCTGGGAAAAACAAAATTTTGAAAAACAAGACATTTTTGCAAGAGACTCCTCAAAGTATTGAGTTTTTCAAACAAAAATGCATTAGTATGAGATGAAATGCTTTTCAAAAAACACAAGTTTAAAATCCAGATTTTCCCAAAATTAAGATTTTCAAGCATTCTCTTAAATTCGCAAGCAACAAATATGTTTTGCATAATACTCAAGAAATTTTCAAACTTGGTTGGTCAGACCAAAAACACACACAATAACATGTACAGTGTTTAGCAAAAAGTAACTTGTGTAGTATGTGCAGCTAGCAAAAACTTGAGATACATGTGAGGTGATATGTGAATAGCAATCAATCACAAAGTCTACAAAATTCATCACATAGAATTCAAAAGAGACTATTACCAAAAGAGTTACATCCTATAACTCTCACATCTCCTAGAACAAAAGCTTGCAATCATGTAAGTTTCTTGAATTTTGCCTTATAATATACACACCAATTTTTAATTGTTCAAAAACTTATTAAATAGCCGGGATAATGTACACACCAATTTTAATTATGTGATTTGGCATCAAACCTAATAGTACACACCAATTTTAAGCATTAAGCAATTAAACCGAGGCTATATCTTATGTTCTTTTTGTGCATGTGCTACACTTTCTCGAGCACAAAATCTTACGATATGCACTAAGGTATTCATGATTGGCTAGTGAACAGTGGTGAGATGGTTATCTATGCTTTTCTCAAAAGGATCAAGTCTGACAGTCAAATAACATGTGACTTCAAGATTAAAACAAAGTGATAAACACCATAAACATCTTTCTCACACAACATACACTACAAAGTTTCAACTAGTCAAGTGCAATAAATAAGCTCATCAAAGTTAAATAAGGTACATAAGACATGTTATGTGAAAATAAATTTGACCAACCTTGTTTTCAAAACCAAGAAAAATAATGTCAACAATTTGCTTCCCTTCCTCTTTTTTTATTTTTATTTTTATTTTATTATTATTATTATTATTATTAAAAAAAAACGAAAATCCTAGAATGAAATGCATGAATGTTATGCAATGCAAATTCTAGAAACAAAAAAACAAAACACCAAATAACAATGGTCACAAAGAATAGAGCAATGAAGCACAAGGACCGTGTCAGAAAGACTCAATTAGATTAAGTTTTTTGCATCCAAAACCTTTTAGATGCACCATGAGCATTGGAGTTCCTATTCACATTCAAGTGATTTCCAACTCCAAGATTGGAATAAAGGTTTAAAACCTTTACCAATTCACCAATGAGTGTCATAGGGTCTTGTGCTTGAGGCACATGCACTTTTGGTTTGTTTGCTCTCTTAGCAACTTGAAGCTTGTAACAGTTAGGACGAATGTGTCCAGACTTCCCACAAAAATGACAAACCCAAGCAGGTTTACCATGCATCTTGTCCTTAGAAAGGGTAGACTCCTTAGGTTTAGACTTTTTCAAATCAACCCTAATCTTTCTAGAAGGTAAAACTTCTGTAGGTTTGACAACCTCACTCACAGGGGGTTTGACAGTTTCACTCACAACCTCACTCACAAAAGGTTCAAAAGAAGATGAAGGGACAAAGTTTGTGGAATGGGGTACAGACACAGAGATGCTTTCAACAAAACCTAAACTAGATTTGTCAGAATGATACTTTTGAACACTTAGCATTTGATCAAGTTTAGAACTAATAGATCTAGCAACAGATAAATCAAGTTCCAAAGATTTAACTTTATCAAGTAAAAGCATATTTTTAGTTTTCACATTGTTCAAAAGTTCATTAGCATCAAACAATTTAACAAGCAAATTCTTCTTATCAAGCTCAAGAGATTCAATTTTCTTCAGGCCAAGTTCAACATTTATAGCATTCTTTGTAGCAACTTTGCAAAATTTATTATAGGCCTTTTGAAGATCTGTATCTTCAGAGAGTTCCCCATCAGAAGGATTCTCTTCAACAGACACGCTTTCATTAACTACAGCAGTAGCAGTGAAAGAAATGAAGTTTCCATCCTCGTCACATCAAGACTCATCATCAGAAACCTCATTATCACTAGGGTTATAGCCATAGCCTTACCCTTAGACCTCAAGAATGTAGGACATTTAGATTTCACATGACCATACCCTTGACATCCAAAACATTGAGAACCCAAAGAATTATTAGAAGATTAGCCTACTTTTTCTCTAAGTTTTTCAGTGTTGCTAACCTTAGTGGGATCATTCTTTCTAAAATTTCTAGGTTTAGCAATGTTTGTGTTTTTTGCCTTTCTATTACTATTCCTAAGAAAGTTTCTAAAGTTCTTAGCAAGATAAGCAATCTCTGTAGTAGAGAGCTCATGATCAAATCCACCAACCTCAACATCATCAACTGACTTAAGAGCCATTGACTTGGATTTGCTAGCTTTAGATAGGTCCAACTCATAGGACTAAAGAGATCCTACAAGTTCATCAACGGGGATGGAGTCCACATCCTTGCTCTCAGTAATGGTAGTCACTTTAGGTCTAAAGTCTTCAGTTAAAGATCTAAGAATCTTCCTAACAATTTTAGGTTAATCATAGATTTCACCCAAATTATATGCAGAATTAACAATATCATTAAGCTTAGCATAGAATTCATCAAAAGTTTCATCATCAGACATCCTAATGCTTTCAAATCTAGTAGTCAATTACTGCAACTTGTTTATTTTAACTACCTTTGTGCCTTCATGCACAGTTTAGAGGATGTTCCAAGCAGTATGAGTAACCTCAACATTAGAGATTCTCTTAAATTCCTCCATTAAAACAGTGTTAAAGATAGCATTCATAGCTTTGCTATTAAACGCAGCTGCTTCTTTTTGAGAAGTTTTCCACTCACTCACAGAAGTAGTGGGCTTCTCCCATCCGTACTCAATGGAATTCCAAACCCTTTCATCAATAGATTTCAAGAATGCTTTCATCCTTATTTTCCAATAAACATAGTTATTCCCATCAAAGTGAGGAGGAATAACAAGAAAGTGTCCGTGTTCCATGACAACAAAGGTCAAGGATCAGGTCAGAGATCAAAAGATCTACAATAAGAGAGCTACCCGCTCTGATACCACTTGTTAAGAATTTAGACCCCTTAAACCACAATTGATTTCACAACCATGTCATCAATATAAACTTCCACACTATTACCCAACTGAGGCTCAAACATCCTCGTCATCATCCTTTGGTAGGTAGCTCCTGCATTCTTTAGACCGAATGGCATCACCTTATAGTGGTAATTCCTAACAGGGGTGACAAAAGCAGTATTTTCCTGATCATCCAAGGCCAGTGGTATTTGATGATACCCTTGAAAAGCATCTAGGAAACTCATTTGAGGGTGGCCAACAGTAGCATCAACTAGCTGATCGATTTTTGGCATGGGAAATGGATCTTTTGGACAAGCTTTGCTCAAATCGGTGAAGTCTACACGCACTCGCCATTTTCCATTCTTTTTCTTTACCACCATAGTGTTAGCCAACCAGTCAGGGTAAAAAACTTCTTTGATTGCCCTGGCCCGTTTGAGTTTCATCACTTCTTCCCTGACAACATCTGCATGTTCTTTAGATGGGCGTCGGAGCAGCTGCTTTTTGGGAATGATAGTTGGATTAACGTTTAGATGATGACAAATGAACTGAGGACTCACTCCCGAGGCCTCGGTAGAATCCTAAGCAAATACGTCGATGTTCCTTCTGAGGAAGCCTATCAGCTCTTCCTTTTCTCGAGGTAGCAACAGGGATCCAACCTGAAAGAACTTTCTTGGATCCCTACCTATAACAACCTGCGTCAAGTTTTCACATTCTGCTTCCTCAGCTGAGCCCCCGGTAGTCAGCGCTGTGGGTTTTAACTACTATAAATCCTCTTCATTACAGGTCGAAGCTTCGGCCTCGGGCTTATGCCGGATCACAGCCACCAGGCACTGCCTGGCCATAAATTGGTCTCCCAAAATCTCTTTAACCTAACCTTCGGAGGGGTACTTAACTTTCTGGTGCAAAGTGGAGGAAACTGCCCCCAGTGTATGGAGCTAAGGACGGGCTACGATGGCGGTGTAGGGTGAATAAGCGTCCACCACTATAAAATTCACCTCCACTATTTCAAGACCAGTTTGTATGGGCAGCCTGATTTGACCTTTCGGGATAACCACCTTTCCATCAAAGCTCACTAGGGGAGAGCTGTAGGGCGTCAGGTCTTCGGGTTTTAAGTTTAGCCCCTTGTAAAGGTCAGCGTACATTATTTCGGCACCGCTGCCTTGGTCCACCATTACCCTCTTCACATCATACCCTCCAATCCTGAGGGTGATCACCAAAGCATCATCATGGGGTTGGATGGTTCCAACTTTGTCTTCATCCGAGAAGCCCAATATTGGCTGTGTTTCCCTTCTAGCCCTCTTCGGCTCTTGGCCATAGTCTTCGGCTGGTAGCCGTGCCACGAACATTATTCTGGATGGGCAGGACCCTGTTCTCCCGGGTACAGTGAAAATAACATTTATTGTACCCAAGGGGGGTCTTGAGGAATCATCTCTTCGGGGCCCTAAGTTTGACTGACTCCCCCCACTATCGGAGTGGTGCAAGAATTGTTTTAACTTGCCCTCATGGACGAGTTGGTTCAGATGATTCCATAGACTCCTGCTGTCCTCGGTGGTATGTCCGTGATCCTGATGGTATTGACAATAGAGGTTGTGGTTGCGCCTTTCAGAGTTTCCCACCATTTTATTTGGCCGTTTGAAGAAGGGTTCTTTTTTAATCCTCTCCAGGACTTGTTGCACTAGTTCTCGGAACACAGCGTTAACTACCCGAAAATTCGCTAATCCTAACTGTCCGGTCGGATCCCTACGGGGCTTGTTATTATTGTACCGGTCCAACCTGAAATCTCTCCTCTCCTAGGGGATAACCTTATCCTTTCCCTTCTCTTGTTACTGGTCTTCCTTGACTCTTTTGTACTTATCTATCCTGTCTATCAGCTGACGCACGTTGGTAACTGGCTTGCCAGTCAGAGACTTTCTCAAGCCGTGATCAGCTGGAAGGCCGAGCTTGAAAGAACTGATGGCCACCTCGTCGAAGTTGCCGTCCATTTCATTGAACGTCTCCTAATACCTATCCGAATAGGTTTTCAGGGTCTCACCCTCTCGCATGCTCAAGGATAGTAAGGAAGCCAAAGACCGAGGAGCCCTGCGACACGTAACAAAGCGGGAACAAAATGCTTGAGTAAGCTCATGGAAGGAACTTATAGAATTTGTCCTCAGGTTGTCAAACCATCTCATCGCGACTGGCCCCAAGCTGGATGGGAAAATTTTACACATTAAGGCTTCGTCTCTGGAATGGATAGCCATCCTCTGATTGAAATGGCTCACGTGTTCCACAGGGTCTGTCCTGCCACTATAGATGGTGAACGTGGGCTGATTGAAACGCCGAGAAAGTTTCACATCCTTAATGTTGTGCGAGAAAGGGGACTTGGAGATTTGGTCCAAGGCCTTGCTCATGGCGTCACTCCCTACGCCTCGACGCGATGGGCTTCGATTCCGCCGCCGACAATGGTGCTCTTCTTCGTAGGAGAAGGATTTGCTAGGTGGGGTTCGAGACCTCCGCCTGTAATCAACGTCTTTTTCGTCATCAGAAGAGAAATCCGAGTCTGGAGAAGCCCGCTTTCTCTTTGCATGGCGTAATTCCCTTTTTAAACGGTCAATCTCCATTTGCACGTTCTTCCTAGAGTTTGCATGGGAGACATGGTTCTCTCCTTGAGGGTGACTCCTATCATGGTCCGCGGCGTGGACATTTCCTTCACGGTTACCCCTCCACTTTAGGTCAAGGAAAGGATCACTGCACTCAGAGCCCCTTGATTCTTCTTATTGTGGACCTGGCTCTGCCATAGCTAACCGTTTTCCTCACTATCACACAAGCCCTTCCCCACAGATGACGCTAATTGTAAGGTCACAATTTGGAGCCTAAACCCAAATAAGGTTGGGTGGTGGCCCAACGAGCCCAATACAATAGATTTGACGGTGAAATGACTAGTTGTAGTTGCAAGAATTTTGAATTTTGGGGTATACTTTGTCGTCACACACTTAGTGTATTCTTTCACAAAGACTGTTACCGAATTCCATCTTTGTATCTTCCATCACGTTGGTGTCGTCAAACATCATTAGGTGGAAAAGAATTGATAGTGTTGAGTGATGAAAATTTAGTGGACAAGGAAAATATGGTTGATGCTAATGCTAATGATGCTATTGATGGAGATTGTTTTGTTCATTGTCCTCCGCTCTCAAAGACGAAAGATCGCCCAAAGCAAAAAAGAATGAAATGTGGAAAAGATTTGGGAAAGCAATAGAGAACTTGTAGGTTTTGTAAGCATGTTGACCATAACATCTCTATATGTCCGGAGAAGGAGAAAGAAAACTCGACTTCCTCAAATGGTGCAAAGAAAAGGAAAAATTGTACTTCAATAGATATGGGATTGAACCCAATATTTTATTTGAAATCTTAGGTCTTTTGCTTAAAAAATCACCAATATGATGTTTGTCAACTTTTTATTTTTGTCGGTGTTATATTATCTGTAGGGCCTGAGAAGTTGGCAATCCCAGCCCACTTCATATTAGGCCCAAAGGCCCATGCTGAGGAGGTAGAAATATCTGAGGATGAAAGTAGGAAGCCCAAGTTCCCAAGAAACATCGCCGAGGACGATCCTGTCCTCGACCAACCAAGATCACAGAAAGGAAGATCGGCACGCCATCAAGGGTAGCCTCCTAAAGCATCCCAAGAAAAGGGACAAGTACAATGAGTCAGCCAAGGGAATATGGTGGAGGAGCAATTCAAGAAGAAATTGTCACCTCCGCATTAAATGTCCACAACTAACATTCTGGCCGCATTAATGAGGAAATGACTCTGAACAGTGCTACCTCGGTTACCGCAACTCACAGAATGCTAGAGAGAGCGTCTAGTGGGACAGGTACTCAAATATGGGCTTGGATGACCAACAAGTGGAAGGCCAAGATCGTTTAAAGAAGACTATATAATAGGGGAAACCCACCACATAAAGGGGAGGATACTGTAATAATCTCAAGAACTCCTGTAATCAGAATCATTCAATATTCCTTAGAACGAAGCTACTCGGACTGTGCTGAGAATAACTTTTTTTTGATAAACTTAGTTCATCTCTGTTTGATTGACATGAACACCATATTAGCTATTGCCCATGCACTAAAGCCTAGTTCTTAAACCTATTCTCTACAAATTTATTGTATTGGGCTAGTTGGGTCTGAACCCACTCATCTAATAAAAGAAGTGCTCAAACCCAGTCCCTACAATTGGCGCCGTCTGTGGGAAGAACTTGTATGATAGTAAGTGCAACGATTAGTTAAGCTGGGATCAGGCCCCTATCGGCAAGAGTCCCTGGGAAAACCATTATAGTGGCCAGTTTACTATGTAAGTGAGACACTGCATAGGTCATAATCCTAGGGGCTTCTGACATCAGGTACATGCCTCGTACCTCTGTTAAGAGTCAGGTCCTCTTGAATCTAGTGGCTGAGTTCGTTGGACCTTCGCTGGAGGAAATGGAAGCAACACAGAGCGATTCAAGGGGGCTCCGCGGCGGGGCTAGTTTTGGAAGGTACATATGGATACCTTCTAATCTATTGAAGTGGTTAAACGGAACCTTAGCTATGATAGGTCCTCGAACCTCCTGCTTTGGGGGAATTAACACACACTGACAATTAACTAAAGTATTAGACAGAACCAAGGTCTTGTATGGTTCTCGGACTTAAACCTATGGGGAAACTAATAATTTTTGACAACTATCTAAAGTATTAGACAGAACCAAGGTCTTACATGGTCCTCGGACTCAAACCTATGGGAAAACTAATAATTTTTGACAACTATCTAAAGTATTAGACAGAACCAAGGTCTTGCATGGTCCTCGGACTCAAACCTATGGGGAAACTAATAATTTTTGACAACTATCTAAAGTATTAGACAAAACCAAGATCTTGCATGGTCCTCGGACTCAAACCTATGGGGAAACTAATAATTTTTGACAACTATCTGAAGTATTAGATAGAACCAAGGACTTACATAGTCCTCAGACTCAAACCTATGGGGAAACTAATAATTTTTGACAACTATCTAAAGTATTAGACAGAACCAAGGTCAGAACCAAGGACTTACATAGTCCTCGAACTCAAACCTATGGGGAAACTAATAATTTTTGACAACTATCTAAAGTATTAGACAGAACCAAGGTCTTGCATGGTCCTCAGACTCAAACCTATGGGGAAACTAATAATTTTTGACAATTATCTAAAGTATTAGACAAAACTAAGGTCCTGCATGGTCCTCGGACTCAAACCTATGGGGAAAATAATAATTTTTGACAGCTATCTAAAGTATTAGACAGAACTAACGTCTTACATGGTCCTCAGACTCAAACCTATGGGGAAACTAATAAATTTTGACAATTATCTAAAGTATTAGACATAATCAAGGTCTTGCATGGTCCTCAGACTCAAACCTATGGGGAAACTAATAATTTTTGACAATTATCTAAAGTATTAGACAGAACCAAGGTCTTGCATGGTCCTCGGACTCAAACCTATGGGAAAACTAATAACTTTTGACAATTATCTAAAGTATTAAATAGAACCAAGGTCTTGAATAGTCCTTGGACTCAAACCTATAAGGAAACTAATAATTTTTGACAATTATCTAAAATATTAGACCGAACTGAGGTTTTGCATGGCTCATTGGATCACAAACCTATGGGGAAACTAATGACTTGCGGCAACCACCTAAGGGTTGAACCGAATTAGGGTGTTGTACGGGTCCTCGGACCACAGCCCTTTAGGGGATTAACTGCTTCAAGCATTTATCTGAGTGATCTGGGAGACAGTACCGTTGGTCGACTTCTTGGGGTATGTTATATTTCTGTTTAAAAATTTCTATTTTCGCAGGGGAATCTACAAGACTCTCAAATCTACCCATTAAGACGAACTAAAGGAATGGAGACGGATATCTATGTGTGAAAAGAATAGTGGCCAAGGAGAAATAGAGTTTAGAGAAACGAAAACTTACAAAGGGAAATATGATAATCCTGATCCCTTAGAAAAAGTCTTTAAGAAGTCTCTTAAAGAAAAGGCTGTGGAGGCTTGAATATCAAGAGCTATTTGTAGGCTAGAGCACTGGAGTTTTTTGGAGTATTTGAAGTTTCGCAAAGTAAAGAGAGAAATAAATCCCCTCGAGGCTTTATATAGAAGAAGAAAAGGAGCGGGAATAACCCTGCCTAGAATTCTAGGAAAGAATATCCACCATAGGATGCACGGCTCACCGTTGGATAAAGGGGACAAAGCGCCGCCTAGATCAATAAATGACAGTTCACGAACCTCGAAGCGCCATAGGCAATTATGCAGCAGGGGAGATGGCGCTCTGACACATGTATGCCAAAGGGGTCAATGTCCTTATCTTTTACAAATCAAAACCTCCATTTTCCTCCTCGGGTGGAAAGGAAACCCAGGTTTTGAGGGGCTATTGTGGGGATAGGGCCCAAAGGAAGTACAATGGGCCTTGGTCCTTACCTTGGGTCTTTATGTGTCTGAGGAGAGAACAAACAATATAAGGGCATTCCAACTTAGCGCCTCACAAACAGGGGGAAAAACGGATGTTCCGAGGAGAAGGGCCTCCTCAAACTATGTCAGCACCGTTCCTTCACTCTTTCAAGCAATTGAAGTGAACTTGACAAGGGAACTAATAACGTCAAGGGCATGCCACACGAGCTCGCAAGATGGAAGGAAACGAAAGATATCTGAAGAATGGGCTATGACCTCTGCATTAAATGCGTTGCAGCTACTTTCCAAGCCGCATTTATGTGGAGAAGACCTTTGAACAGTGTTTCCTTGGCCACCGTGACTCATAGAAAGGCCAAAGATGGTGGCTAATGGGACAAGTACTCAAGTGGTCAAAAGGATTATTGATAAGTGTAGGGTGAAGATTGTCTGTAATAGACTATATATAATAAAAGGAATTCCCACGTAAAGAAGGAGAAAAAAGGGGGAGAGGGAATTGTAACAAAGGTGGTACTTGTAAGCATCAATATTGGCTAATACAAAGAGTGTCCTCCTCGGACAAAGCATTAACCCAGTCTTGCATGTATAGATCTTGCATGATTGTCCATTAAAGCTACATAAGCCGCTAGAATCCTTGTTTGAACTTAGGTCTTTAACCCATTCTCTACAAATCTATTGTATTGGGCTCGTTGGGCCATCACCCAATCCTATTCGGGTTTAGGCTCCAAATTGTGACCCTACAATTACTATTTAAGGGGTTTATTCTATTTGGATTCATACTTTTGGATGCCCAAAATATCCTCAAATTCACCTAATTAGAAAGTTTAAATTATAAGGTTAGACATGTAAAATTAGTTATTTTAAATCTCCTATATTTTAGATGATTTTTTAAAAACAATCAATTTTTTTTTTTCATTCGCGTTTATCTCTCTTTCAAGTTTCTCAAAAAAAAAAAAAAAGTTTCTTTGTCAAATTCAAATTTAAAATAAAGAGAAGTGTTATGTTCACAACATTTTCACAATACTTTTACAACAAATCATAGTTGGTAAGTTGTTATTAGTTCTAACTTAAAGTTTTGAATATACCACTAAAATTATTTTTTTATTCGTCAATAATAACTCATAACAACTTGCAACATATAATTTGTTGTGAAAATGTTATGGACATAACATTTCTCTAAAATAAAATAACTTCTTTAGTATTTTTTAAGAAAATAAAACAGCTCCTAAATTTAAGATAAATTATTACGTATTAAAAAAAATCTCCTCCATGTTTCTTTCAAATTTAAAAATAAAACTTCTTTTTAAAAGAATAAATTGCCAACAAAAGGTTTTTCTTTATTACAAATGCATAGTGCGTGTGATGACACTGATATATTTTATTAGAAAAGTGCTACGTTCACAATATTTTTACAACATTTTCACAACAAATGATAGGTGATTAATTATTATTGGTTCAAATTTGAATTTAGTACTAAGATTACTTTTTTAACCCAACAATAACAACCAGTAACAACCTGTCACTTAAGATTTATTATAAAAATGTTATAAAAATATTGTAGACATATCGTTTCTCATTTTATTTAACTTTTTTTTATAAAAGAAATCACATAACATTGGTTTTAGAGAGTTTTAATTCATGGCGTCCGCTCTTGATGATAGCTTTCTATCATCAGACCAAGACACCAATTAATTTTTAGTGTATGCAAAAATTGAACTCTAAATCTTATTTAACTATAAAAAACTTTACTAGTTGAATTTATTAGAACTCACGGTCGCATAACATTTAGCTAGAGCAGCATACTATTACTTAAAAAGTTGAGTAGATAAATGTTTTTTCTGCTTCTATTACTACTTCCCAATGCAACAAGATCCACCGAATTCCTCCTTAATAAGTGCAATTAAGAATCTGTTCACACTTCACATTCCTAAATATTTATCATTATTTCTGGGAATTACAACCAAACAGCCAATTATGAATCCATTAATTGCCATCTCTTGGAGAAAACAAAAACGTTTGATATGTTTTAACAAACAAACAAAAAAAAGTGTGTAAGAATTAATGAATCCCGAATGTAATTCTCCAACACGTGCGCGTATATTCTCCATATTTCCTCCTCAGAACGCGTCAAACTATAGGAACAAAACAAAATGTTTCTCAAAAAAAAAAGAAAAAAAGAAAAAGAAAAATCCCTCATGTGACCACGTTACGTTATTAGGCATAAGCAGAGGCAGAGTCCGCTGAATGAATCATTCACAACTACGAATGGTTGTACTACTTGGTTGTTTGGTTTGGCCTCTCTCTCGTCTCGACCCAACCTATATTTATTTTTCACACTGTAGATTTAGCTACGACGGAGGTAATAATCTTTTGATATCTTTTTTTTTAATTATTAATTCTTGTCTTGTGAACAGACTTTTGAAAAGCTAGCTCGGTATTCAAAGCGGTCCCTTTTGTGCGTAGACTTATGTTTTCAACTATATTTTTTTTTATTTTAATGATTTAGAGTGACATTCTCTTCATTCTCACAAAAAAAGAAAAAAAGAAAAAAAAAGAGTAACATTCTCTTCCAAAAAAATATAAAATGGGGTCTATCCATTATTCCTTCTCTCATATTTAAAAGAAGTGAGAGTTTTGTATATTGGGTAAAGTAACTGTTACCCTTCATTTTTGTTGTTGTTGTTGTTGTTATCGGTACTATCTGATAAATGGAATCGCTCTAATTTATTAGAGTTAGAGAATCTATGAAATGGTGGTAGCACACTGTTTGGCTTCTGTCATTTATGGTCCGTTTGGATTGAAGAGGAGTAAAGCGAAAGAGAGTAAAGTTGGAAACGAGCCTTATTAGTTTGAAAATTGTAGTATTTTACTTGTTATTTAGGTTGTTATGAAATTAGTAATCAGTCTCACTCTCTCTCGAAAATTGGGAGTGAGACTGCATATGAACCCCGTCTCTTAAGTACTAAGAAGATAAATTGTTTGCATTGCTACATTCTTATCATTGTGGTTGTTAGCAAACTGGTTGTTTCTTATAATGTGCAGTCACAATTTTATCTTTTTCTTCCATCAATCAAAACATTAATAGCTTGTACTTACATATAGTCTATGAGTATTCTGTGAGAGGGAGTATTGGTTTCCTTTGTACTTTGCTGTAACGTAATAATGATTGGGAGAGTTTTCTGTAATCTATGTGTATGTAGTGCACTCTTGATTCACACAAATTGTTCAATGGTTCTTATGTGTTATGTGTTTCTTTGACAGATTGAGAGCTGCTTGTTGAGCATAGTTACTAGCTATTGAGAACATGGTATTTGTTCTTTCTGATGACTTTTTATTGGCAATGTTATTTAATGTAGAGACAATTTACGTTATTACATATTCAGCAATAGATTTTGTATATGTGGGGGTGCTATAAAATTGAGCCCTGCTTTGGGAGTTCTTACCAATTCTAACTATTACCCTCTTCAATAATGTAATTGTTTTGAGCTGTAGTTTTTCTTTTTGTGTACAAGATGGCACATGGTACAATTTAAACTAACTCTGCTGGGATTTGTTAGGTCATGTGAGGGTTTTGTCATCAATAGGCCTGACAAATTCTTTCTAGGTTCTCTCTCTTTAAATAGATTTAGCTTTAAATTTTGAGTCATCTACTAAATTATTTTCTTTTTGATATATCAGATGTTTCATTTAGAACCAAAACAAGACAAAAGTCTATGTTAACAAAACAAAGCCAACAACGGCAAGCACACTAGCTAACACCTAACAAGCTATTAGCACATTACATCCCAAATCAGCAGACTCAAAAAAGCCTGGTAGTAAGAAGCCTGACCAACAGACCCTTCATACAAGCTCACATTTTTAACTTCAAAACTAGACTAATTACAACCACTGCAATTAACCTCACCCAATATACAATGACACCGGCACACAATAGAGATGAGGCAATCAAGAGTCAAACTTTAAGAATCCCCAGTTGGTGCATAAGACTTTGTGAAGGATTGTTGCTTGTGCAGCCAATGCACTATGCCCCATTATTGCTTTAACATCCCAGATAATTTTCTTTATAATCTGCTCTTCTGTCAAGCAATTTTCTCCATAACTCCTACTGTTCCTTGAATCCAAATATGATAAATTGAATCCCACCAAACCACTTTCCAATGGATAGCTCTAAATCCCCTACCTTTTAGATTTGCAAGACCCCATTTAACTATTTCTTCCCAACTCACAGGAATATCAGCTGCTAAACATAACCCTATCACATGCCCCAAATTATTTTGGTAAAGGGACATTCAAAAAACAGATGTTCCCTACTTTCCATACAGTTTCTGCAGAAAGAACATGCACAAATCCCAGTAAAACCCACTGCATTAGCCTCATTCTAGTGTCTGCTTTTATTATGTGTAGGATGCTAATAGTGCTAGTGATGGGAATGACGATGCTGACTGGAACACTGATGATGAGCTTGAGGTCTGTAATGAATCCTTTTCTCATTGGGGTTCAACGAGTTCTGGTCAAGAAGCTAATGGGGGCTTTGGAGAGGTAAAATTGTACTCAATCTGCTGTTATATGTTAATTTGTAGCAACTGTAAACAACCTGATATATTGCTCAATGACAGAGGTAATCATTTTCTTGTCTTCTATATGCCTGGTTTAAGATGTCTTGATAATTGTATACTTCATTATGAAGGCCTTTTTCTGAATTGATATGATTACTCTTTCTTTGTTCTAGAGAATAAAAATGCTTGATCCTTTTCAAATTGTTCAGTTATACTATTTTTTTATTTCTAGATACCAACATTTGTTGATCATGCTGTTTTCTTTTGAGCAATAAATCCACTACAAAGTATCTTTGATGCATGTATCCCCCTAAAGTTGACTATAGTATCTGTTCTGTTTAGGCAAGTTCTCCAACTAATTCTACCAAGCTGATTCATGATTTTGTCGGAATGGGATTTTCTAAAACAATGGTGGTCAAAGCAATTGAGGAAAATGGTATGTCACACTTATTTCATATCATGTTAAGATTTTAAACTGTAAGCCGTGCTAAAAATTTTTGTTTGATATTTGGTAGGAGATGATGATTCAGAAGCAATATTAGAAACTCTTCTTACATACGCTGTGAGTATTTTGCCTCATTTCTGTTATTGCATATTTATTTTTGTGTTGGTCCGATTTTTGAAGTCAGTTATGCCCCCTGGTTACAATATTTTAGCATATAAAATAGTTTTCTTTTGTTTTTACTATTTCATTTGATGTAGAAATGGATGAAAATTTTACATATTCTTTTCAATAGTTGACCTTTTAAAGTTTCTTGAGATTGATGAAGTCTCATCTGAGTTTCCTTCTTTACCTTCTCTCATCAATGGAGCTCAAATATCAGAAAAGGGAAAAGAAACTAAGGAAGAGCTGGAATCAGATTTTCCTTGGAAAGGCATGACTTTGTTACTTTGGAGCATTTGAAAATCTTATGCTTTTCAGTAAAAAATAGAAGTTATTTTTTTCTTCGGTGCTTATGAAATGGCATTTTCCTATTGTGAATTGCTTTGTTGCTTTTTCCCCCATCTAATTGGCCATCAAGTTGTTTTCTCTTTCCATGATAAAGACCTAAGTATTCTTTTATAAAGGACTAATATCCAAAAGAGTTCATTCATCTTCATCTCCCCAAAAATGAAATTTGAAGAGTTTCTAAGAATTTTTTATTTTTTATTTTTATAATGACCATCACTTTCTTTTGGTTTTGAAGATATGTGCAAGTATCTGGCGATGATGTGCAGCCTTTTGATGTGGTTGTAACATGTTTCACTATCGCATTATGAATTCAGGTTCTGTTTTCAGCAGTAATCTTGGTCAGCAAATTGCTTAGTTCTTGAACTTCAATAGTAATAAATAGGTTAACTGTCAACTGTTTAGTTGGATTATAACAACTGATTGTGTATAACTGCTATAGCCTGTTTATCCAGAGTTACCTTGGTATGTGACTTGGGTCAGGCATCTAGTCTTACATTGGCTTAAAAGTTGCATTTAAAAGTTCTGGCATGTGATGGTGGCTGAGTTAAGAATAAATTTGAAAAATATATAATTGAAGCATATAATACAAACGCTAGTTAATTGATGTGACGCCTCCATTCTTGTAGCCAATTAGCCAGGAATCAATGCTTTGTCGAGTTGAGTCAAACCTTTGTCCAAAGTTACATTTTTGGACATAGTTGTTCCATGTACAAAGAGTATTGATGATGTTGTTGTTGCTTAAATGAGGTGTATAAGAGGTCCAATATCAAGTAAACTAAATTAGCATAACAGATTCCGATATCAAGATAATTGTTTAAGAGTTTTGAGTATCAGTTGTAGCATTTTTACAAAAAGTTGAACAAATTGACACTATATAGTCATTATTGATATTGGATAAACCACAACATTTCAATAAGGTTTTATTTCTGTTGTGGAAAAAGATAGGTTCCCATAATATCACAGATTCTTAAGCACTTAAGCACGTATCTACCAACTAGAAGCTAGCATTAGGTTGGTGTCTGATCAAACCTACATTTAATATAATTTATGCATTTTTTAAGCTCTAAGGACTATCAAACACCTTGTCATTGCTTTATTTGTTGGACTATATGAAAATGTATCTTTGTTGCTAACACCTTGAGTTTACAGGTTGTCAAGAATTTTCCCCAAGAAGAAGGTCTTTCTCCTAAACCATATACTTTTGACTCTAAAAGCAAATCTCCAGATAACGTTCCTGGAATTGAGGCAATCTCTAATTTTTTCCTCTTCCTTTTTGTGTTTTTATTATTCCGTTGTTTGAGTTATGACCCCTCATAATTTGGATTGTCTGCTTTGTGTGCCTGTATTTTATTTTATTTTATAAGACTTGCATGTTTATGATTGATGCTATCTATTTGATTTTTTTTCCTCCAGGAAAACTCAAATCACATTTTAGAGGACACAATGTTGTCTTCGCTAGTGGATATGGGTTACTTGGTTGAAGAGGCTTTGACAGCTATGAATAATTGTGGTATGTATGTAGTTCAACACTATTGTCATAATTGTTTTAACCAATACCTTGTTTATATTTTTGTTCCAATTGTTATCTTTTATTTTTTTGATTTTACAGAATAAGATGGTGTTATGTGCATTAAGTGATTTAGGCTTTTGAAAGTAAATGCAGTGCTTATGTAGTAGTTTCTGATAAGTGACTAAATGATACCAACTACGTGGTTTTTCCCCTTTTTTTAAGGGATCTAAATAGCAATATAAGATGCTTTGAAGATGACATGGAGTTTCATATCAAATCTACTTTTAGCAAAAGAGTTATGTTTCAGGTTCCTTGATCCTGAACTATAGTTGCTTGGTCAATGTTGTAATAACATATGATACGCAATTTTGTAAGTTAAATAATCCTACAATAACAGGGTGTGTTTATGTTAAAAAAAGTGAAGAAGGGAGAATATAACTATTAGATAGGAAGTGTTTCATCATTAGATAGCTGTTTAGGGTAGTTGTTTTCCAGTACTTGTCATCGATATTACTTGTCTTGGTAACTCTGTGCTTGGAATATATCTATAATTATAATACTTGTTTGCATGGTGGATTTGCTAGGTTTTCTATGAGACTTATCTGTTATGATATTTGCAACGTCAAATTGTAGTCGTTGTCACGAGTTTCAGCAGCGTTGATGAATTTTATAGTTTCACCTTGTTTCCCATTTAAAACAATTAATCATGGGGCTATCGTTCTTGCTAATGTACATTGTATGGCTGTCCAATCCTTTTTCAACTCTAATGAAGCACTGATCTAATTTCTTTCTAGTTGCTTTTTATTCTTATAGTATCTAATTTAAACATTGCAGGTTCAGAAGCACAACTGTCAGAGTTGACAGATTACATATGCGCTGCTCAAATGGTAAAGGATTTTGATGCCCAGCTTAGAGAATCACCTGATGAGGAAGATAGCACCTCGGTCATGACTTCTTATTCCTATAAAATGGTGTGTTATTTAATCCTTTTAAATCAATTGTAGCAGCTATTGAAACCTTAGATTTTTAGTTCCTGCCTAAGCTAATGAGTATGGAGAATTGTATCTCCTGATGCTGATTTATTTTGACAGCCTAGGAATGATTATCTACCTAGAGAAAAGAAAAGGAAGCTTCACAAATTCCAACAATTTGGAAGAAAATGGCACAAGGGGAGTGAGAAGAAGCATTGGGATGAAGACGGAGACATTATGCATCTCCCTAATCCAATGATAGGATTTGGGATTCCTGATGATCCTTGGCATATTGTTGGGAGAAAGCTCCCAGAGGTAGCTATTGGTCCTCCTTATTTCTATTATGAAAACGTGGCTCTTACTCCTAAGGGGGTGTGGAGTAAAATATCACGTTTCTTGTATGACATAGAGCCAGAATTTGTTGATTCTACACATTTCAGTGCTGCTGCAAGGAAAAGAGGTTATGTCCATAACCTTCCAATTCAGAACCGATTCCCTCTTTTGCCAATACCGCCACGAACCATACAAGAAGCCTTACCCTTAACCAATAAGTGGTGGCCTTTATGGGACAAAAGAACAAAACTGAATTGCCTTCAAACTGCAATTGGGACTGCTAAACTCACTGAGAGTATAAGGAATGCACTTGAGAACAATGAGAAGTATGGTGATGAACCTCCTCCACATGTGCAGAAGTTTGTACTTGAACAATGTAGAAAATGGAATTTAGTTTGGGTTGGAAAAAATAAAGTTGCACCTCTTGAACCAGATGAAATGGAGATGTTGCTTGGATTCCCTAGGGACCACACTAGGGGTGGTGGAATTAGTAGGACAGATAGATATAAAGCACTTGGAAACTCATTTCAGGTTGGTAATCTCTAAGATTTCATGTTTTTTGAGTACTATGGTTTTTGCACATAGAATGAACTAAATAAATGAATTGGTTTTAGGTTGACACAGTTGCCTACCACCTTTCTGTATTGAAGAACGAGTTTCCGAATGGGATTAACATTCTTTCACTTTTCTCTGGGATTGGTGGTGCTGAAGTTGCTTTGCATCGACTTGGGATTCCCCTGAAAAATGTGGTCTCTGTCGAGATTGCTGAAGTCAACAGAAATATTATTCGTAGTTGGTGGGAGCAAACCAACCAGTGCGGACAATTTATTGAGATTGCAGATGTACAAGAAGTCAGCATTGAAAGGCTAGATCAGTGGATCAGCTCATTCGGTGGGTTTGATCTTGTCATTGGTGGAAGTCCTTGCAATAACCTTGCTGGCAGCAACCGAGTGAGTAGAAATGGACTGGATGGCAAGCACTCATCACTGTTTTATCATTACGTTCGAATTCTAGATCTTGTTAAGACAATGATGGGTAGGGACAGATGACATAATCTGCAGCCTTTAATACTCATCAGTGCAATTTCATCTTTTTAATTTTTAATTTTTTAACAGCATTTTTGATTCTTAGAAGATTATTTCTAGTATTTAGTAACAATTAACATTAGGAGTAGCAATTAATTGGTACATTTTGCTCTCTTTTGGGGATAACACCTTGTTTGCAAATCTACTTGAGAAGTTCTGTACAATCTTCCTGCCAAGTTTGAAGGTAATTTAATTGATCCTGCCATGATGCTCATAATGAAACTTGGTTCAAAATCTTTTATCTTTGATAAGAAGTTTTCTTGGAAACAATAGATCACACTATTATGGAACCCGAATCCCAACGTGGGTTTGGGTTAACTTTAACCTGGGAAAAGAGTGCACTGTGGAAAAGGGCATGACTCTTATACAGGTCCATGCAGGGGGATATGCTAGAAAGCCAATTTTGAAAGCAGATGAAAGAGATTTCTATTATCCAACATTCAGCCACCTTATGCTTCAGGATGTCTAGGCAACTTAATATGTAGCTCATAGGAGAATACTACCTACAGGACCACGATATTGGAACACATCATTGAAACTTTATTGTCGTGATTTTTACATACCAGTTAAACCAAGGATAATGAATTCATGATTTAATGTAAATTCTGGCATTAATATAAAACTTCAACTAGACCCTGCATTATTATTAATATTATCTTTCTTTTTTCTTTTTTCTGTTTGAGTTGGCATTTCAAGAGCAGAAAATAGTTCTCTTCTAGTCAAAGCTTCAGATTCCAAACTTTGCATGTCACAAATGAATCACGCGCTGATGAACTCTAGCTCAAATCACACTTCCTCTTTAAGGATGAAATCCTGAGTTTAAATTTGTGTAACTTACCATAACTATTGATGTGACAATTTATGATTACAACTATATCAATTTCACATGAATTTATCACTAAACACTACTTTTATTTAAAACGAATTACAATATAGCACATTAGCAATGGTGAATAAGAATTTTGAGAGTTGACACACTATAGAGTAATTAGTCATAGCTCTAGAAATATAACAAGTATAGTTTGAGCTTAAATTACCGTGGCTTGGGATCCCGGAGGAAGTTCATTAACTTTGCTGTTTGGCGAGGGAAGAAGGTCCCCAAGTTCTGTTTCTCATTGAAACCAAACTTGATACTGGTGATTTTCAGAGATTGAAGCCGTCTCTAGTATGGAATAAAGGCGTGGAGGTTTCAAGGATTGGAATAGGAGTGGGCTTAGCTCTTCTATGGCGAGACCACACTGATCTTAAGGTCTTAACTCAGGACCCTTACCACATTGACGCCTTACTTTTGCATGAAGGAATTTTATGGAGATTCACTGATTTCTATGGTCATCTAGAGACTTGAAGTTGCATGGATACTTGAAGTTGAAGACATTGATTTAATTTGTGAAAGTTTTCATTCTGTTTCTTTTATTAGTGTACCTTTAAAATGTAATAGAGTTGCTCTAGCTTTTGCTAGAGTTGCCAATGAGAAAGGGGAAGCATTTCTTGGTTTAAATAATGCCCTTGTTTTCTCTTTTCAATTGTATACCATGATATTTAATCAATAAAGTCTACTATCGATTCCCCTAAAAAAAAGTATGATGACTTTATAGTTTTTTTTTTTTTTTTTTTGAGAAAGTGATGACTTTATAGTTGATGCTCCTACTCGCATACTAATAGTTGATCCTATACATTAAATTTATGATAAGATCCACCATTCATGTGAAAAGATGAAGTACTAACACTCTAAGGTTATTATTTTCCTATGCTATAACACCCCCTCTATTTAAAAGATTTGCCAATCCCCACACAGCACCTCTCTTGTGGAAATTTTAGCTCCAAATTTGTTTATGTCTATTTTCCTCCCATTTATCATGTACGCGATTGAAGAGATTATTTATGTGTTGGTTTTAATACCATGACTTTTTAAGTGAATCATATAGCTTGTTTATAATATATGAATAGTCTTGTAAATCACTATGTGGTAGGTTGGAGGAGACTTCTCTAAACTGATTTTGAGATCAACTTTGTCATCTTCAAAGAAAATGACAAAATTTGGGTCAACTTATTTGAAGCTATTTTTTCAATTAATTATGTGGCAAATTATAAAAATATTCATGTGAATTATTTAAACAAGTCACATGATTTGTTAAAAAAGTCATATGACTAAAATTACATATGAATGATATCTTCAATTATTACATAGTTAGTTGGAGTAAGATAACTTCAAACCGGTTTGAAACTAAAACTTGTCCCAAGAAAAAAGAAAAAGAAAACTATTAAATTTACCTTCTATGTTCATGTAAGATTTATATTGTAGGCTAAACAAATGCATAAATCGTATGTTTCGATAGCAAGATTTGAGCATATAGATTTAGATTTGAGTGATTAAAATCCAAATACTTTTTACCCTCGGTCAAAACGACATGGTTCAGTTATTTAAGTACTTGCTTGACAGACTGAATACTGAGGAAGTGGAGCTTTTCTTGACACAAGCTTGGGTCATTTGGAATCAGAGAAACTCTATCGTGCACGGAGGTAAACTCAAGGATCCTGGTTGTTTGAACAAACGTGTTGCAGAATTTTTAGAAGAATTTCAGCAAGTTTAACAGCATTTAGCGGTTCCGAGGCAAGCTGCTGGAAATGTCTGGCGTCCACCTGATCAGTCATGGTTCAAACTGAACTTTGATGCAGCAATATTTAAAGAGCAGAACAGCTCTGGCTTCGGGGCGGTGATACGGAACAACCAAGGAGAAGTAATGGCTGCAATGGCTGCTAGGGGACCACCGGTTTCATGCAGTGAGGAAGCTGAGACTCTAGCGTGTAGGAAGGCATTGGAATTTGCTGTTGATGTGGGCTTTTCGGAGCTCATAGTAGAAGGAGATAATATCAACGTTTTGAGAACTGTTTCTACGACAACCAGGAACTTTTCTATGCTTGGAAATGTAATAGCTGATATCCAATGTATTCTTAGTGGGTTAGGGGGTGTTTCTATCAGTTGTGTTAGAAGGGATGGGAACCGAGTAGCTCATGTGTTAGCTAAGTTTGCTAGAGGGATAAATGATGACATGTATTGGATGGAGGAGGTACCTCAAGTTGCTGTGGAATCTGTATATCAGGACTCAATTTTGATGAATAGATAAATGCTAATTCCCCTTTCAAAAAAAAAAAAAAAATCCAAATACTTTTTTGGATTATCTTAAAATATCAAGAATTTGTATTTGACAAAATCAAAATCCACCAAATATATTAAACCTTTAAAACCCTTAAATTTGATATAAAATCTAAATTCAAGGTTCCAAATCCAACCTAAAAGTAAACCGATAATAATAATAATAATTTAAAAAAAAAAAAAATACATTACAACAAATTGCTTTTTCAACTTGAATTCGCTATATCTAACAGCGGTTCTCTTAAAAAAAAAAAAAAAAAAAAAAAAAATCTAAGCGTAGCTTCTAGAGCAGATAGATAGAGAGAGAAAGCTAGTTTCCATTTCATTTGCCCTAAATCAAAAGTCAAAACAATCAGAGAGAGAGAGAGACACACACACAGAGGCAATACCTACTCGAATCGCAGAAGAGAGATCTCGACGACGATGGGGAAGCAACCAGTGAGGATGAAGGCGGTGGTGTACGCGCTCTCACCGTTCCAGCAAAAGGTGATGCCTGGTCTCTGGAAAGACATTCCGGGCAAGATCCACCACAAGATCTCCGAGAATTGGCACAGCGCTGTCCTTCTCCTCGCTCCTCTCGTCGGCACCTACTCGTAATTTCCCACTTTTACCCCTCCCTCTTTCTCTTTTTTTTTTTTACATCTTTGTACTATACTATCAATCTTAGGGTTTCGCTTTCATGTTATTTGTTGATTTTGACTCTTCGATTCGATCAAATTAAAGTCAGATTTGTATTAGATTAGAGAAATCTGTTACGATTCGGGATCTTTAGGGTTTTGATTTAGAAGAAACACTATGATTTGGGGGCGAATTCGAGCTATAATCAGTAGCATATTAGGACTTTTTCTTTGGTGATGTAGTTCTGGATTGGTGGTTGTGTATTGTATTTTGTATATTTGGAATCTGTATTGGTGCAATTTTGTGGTTTGCATAGTTGGTTGGTATTGTTGCTGGCTTTTGGTGTTGCCAGTGGGACGGGGACGATGGACGAGGATTTGAGGTTTCTAGTTTCTAGTCTACTCCCCTTGTTTGGATTGTTTTAAGGGGAGGGGGGATTTTTATTTTTTGTTTTAATTATTAAATAGAAGAGAGTTTTATTAAATCAAATGAACTTAAAGGTTTATATCTGTTTGTATTACAACTTGTAAACAGTCTTGAATTGTTGTCTCCAGCTAAACTTTATCAGGGCATTAAACAAAACTCTAGCATGCATCCTCATCTTGCTTGTTGGAGGGAAATTCATTTTCTTCCCACTTTTTTGGTTGAACAAGCAGGGGAGTTGATCCTTCAATTTGGGGTTTTTGCATAACACGTACAGAACCATTAATACATATGTACATACTAAATTTCCTTCAATTGTGTAATGTCACTCTTCCATGGGCTGTTGGATACTCGGATTGATGGGGCTAGTAATCGTTGAAGTTCTCCAATCTCTTTTCCTTCATATTGCTTGCTGTTGGTCTAATCATTATCAAACATTTTAATTCTAAAATGTTCCTTTTTCTTCAACATTTATGCACATTCCTAGCGAAGATACTGTATAAAGTCTGTATTGATTTATGATGTTAGCATTTAATTTATAAAGGCACAATGATCATATAAAGAGTTTTCTACTAACAGTTACAGGAATTTTTTTTTTTTAACATTCTAGGGTGCAAGGTAGAAATTTTTTTAAAAAAAAATATAGAGATGGAAATAAAAGAAAAGAAAAGAAAAGAAAATTGGATGTGGCCAATGTGCTCTAACACAAATGGCACTTCCTTCCTGTAAGAGCAAGGTGGAGGGTGAGGTTCAACACTCGTCAAGTGCGGGTGTATTACTATTAAGATCATACGCTAACTGATATGTAATTAGTTAGGGAACCTGGCCTCCAGAACTAGAGAGAGTGTGTGTCAGAAAGTTAGAGAGATAAACAAGAGAATTAAGATGTTTCTTATTGCTAAGACCTCCCTGCCAATATTAGTAACCTTTTATACTTAAGGCCACTCAAGTACATGCCAAGTAGCTAACTATTGCTGACGAACTTATAAGTTAACTACCTACTGCAGCTTGCTAATTAGTCATACGCAGAAAATTAATACATGTGCATATCACCAATTAGTTACGGGTACACTAGCTATTACAATCATCAGCTACCATCTAACAAATATTGCGTGTATTTAACACAAATACCCTTCACAACTTTAATCACTAGTAACTGCTCACAGCCGCATAACACCACCAGTGCGGCATAACACCACCAATGCTGCATCACACTACTGCTATTACTGATGCATCAGCACTTGCACTCCAGCATAGCACCAACACAACAACACCTTAAGCTAGCAAAGCAGCACCACTCTGAACAAGGCATAGCACTTAACAAGGAATCCTAACAATTACCAATAAAAAAAGTTTAGAAATTGGATGTGAAGTATCTTTTAGTATTTTGTAAATTTTGTGATTATGGTAATTAATGGGAAATTTAATACTTGAATTTGTACCTGGATGCCCTAGCAGATGTTGAGTGTGAACAACTTGTGATTTTTGAAGTGGAATTAGGAAGACATTCATTATTAACATTTAACGGAATATAGTTGATCCAAGATTTTGTGCCAGTTTGGTTGGTGACTTACACACCATCTTCCTTCTTATCTTCCAACATGCATCATTCTCTATGTATAATTTTATCATGTCTTGGAAGAGAGTAATGGATATTTTGAGTGTTTGTTTAGGCCCAGCTGTGTTATCAGTAATCGATAAGGGTACAAGGTGTCAGTTGAGCTAGAGCTCATTATTTAGCTGTGTTTTCAGTAATTGATTGTTATCAATGCAAGTTGAATAATGGGATATAACTCGAAACAGACAAAAGACTATACTTTTGCTCTTCCCATTGTTAACTATATATCGTCCTAAGTAAACTATTGTTCCTTGGCTTCCATGATTCCATCCATTATATGTTGCAATCACAAGGTATTTTGACTGAGTTTATATATTGGATGCAGGTATGTCCAACATTACCAGGAAAAGGAGAAGTTGGCCCACCGTTATTGAAGTGCATAGATGTGCATCCATTTTGCAGTGAAGCTCCTCTTGTCAGTTAGCTGCAACTTTGATGAAAAGCTTCTTTTTTTTTTTTCTTCTTTCAAGTTAATTAGATTTGAGTTACTGGGAATTTTGAACAATGTTTGAGGTGGTGTTCTTAAAATAAATTTTCAAACTTGATCACCAAATGCATGAATGTGATGTGTAATTTGGAACTTTATAATTAAGAGTGCATCTTTTTAATGGTTAATAAACAGAAGTTTTTGGCAATGACTCTTTCTAAGGTCTCATCCCAGTAAGCGTGGCACTTAATTAAACAAAAAATTATCAATAAACAGAAAACCGTCTCTTGGTCAATATACTCGCATATTTAAAAGAAAAAAAAGATACTGTAATACAGGATTCTCGCGGGGGATGAAATGGGATTAAGAATAAGGATGATACTCGTGATAAAGTGTTGTGTCAAAAATAAGGATGATACTCGTGAATCCTGATTCACTGTTGCGTGCGGCCGCTATGTATTTCAAGGGCTGTTGGCTCACTGGTGCCATCGTGACTGCTCATTGGAAAAAAGAACAAAAGGAAATTAAAAATTAAAAATTAAAAATAAAGTTTTATTCATTATAATAGAAATCGTTGCATTCTTATGAAACATGTCATGCAGCATCAAGGATTACTGAGTTCCTTGTAGTCTTGCACAGATGCACTATTTTAAAAAAGAGCAGCAGAATTTTTATGCAACCTGTGGTGGTTAAAAAACCAAAAACTATTTACATGTATTATTTAAGTGAGTTATATAACTCATTAAAAATGTCATGTGACTATAATTATATGTGGTTGGTTTTTTAAACTGCCATGTCGTGAAATGTTGTATAAAAGCCATTTCTTTTAAAAATTAGAGCAAGGTTTTTATGCAACCTAGATTGCAATTTTAATGCAACCCACTACCTAATGGTAAAATAAAAAATTACATATACTTATTATTTAAATAAGTCACATCACATGACTCATTAAAAATATAAAATATCTCTAACTATAAGTATATGTGGATGATTTTTTAAACACAACGTAGCATGTTGCAAAATAATTCTTTCAACCAGTACTTGATATTAAGAAAAGATCTTTTACAGGAAGGTTGGCTAGAAATTTATTGTAAAAACACTAGTCCCTTCGGTTCATAATGAAATTATTTCAATCTTTTTTTATTCTAGATATTCTTCTCATTATGCATGCATAAAAACATTTTCCTTTCAAAAATTTATCAGTGTGGTTTTAAGTAACTTTAAAGTATTTTGAGCGTATATAAATATATAATGATAATAGTTTTGAGGGAGTCTGATGTAGGTTGCACACTTTGACTTTGACTACCACCGCGTCAGAAATACAATCATGAGACTGAATATTCATATAGTAAAACAAACGGAAAAAGGTTTTTCTCTGCCTCCTGCAATTGTGAAGCAGACAAAAAAGTCCAAGGTAAACCCTCTAAACCATTGCTTGCAAACACTACTTGTTCTTGTTAGAGCATTAGCGTTGGTAAATGCTAATGCTACTCTATTTTACAATTCCAAAACCACATTTTATCATTATACCATCCAATTTTACAATACTTCATACATCCCAAACTTCTATTTCTCTATATTACTCATTAAAATATTATTTTTTAACCTTTTTTTATTATTTATTTCCAATTGATTTTTTTCCTGGGCTTTTTAACAGTCACACACACACACAGCCAAACACAGAGCAAACCCATTCAAACCCACACAGAGCAAACCCATTCAAACCCACACACAGAGCCACACACATACAGCATCCCATCACCACACACACACATAGCCACACACACCGATCAAAAAAATCATCACTGGAACCCATTCAAGAAAAATCATCCCCAAAGCCACCGGAGCAAACCCATTCAAAAAAAATCATCACCGGAGCAAACACATTCAAACTCATTCAAAAAAAATCATCCCCAAAGCCACCGGAGCAAACCCATTCAAAAAAAATTATCACCGGAGCCACAGACACCGGACCCAACTCACTTCAGCCACAACACCGGACCCAACCCACGACCCAAACACCGGACCCAACCATGACCCAAACACTGAATCCAACCACGACCCATAACCCATTTAGGCATCGGTCACAGCCAAAAAAAAAAAAAAAAAAAAAACCCACAACCTCCAGTGACCCACGCCGAAAAAAAAGAAGAAAAGAAGCAACCACAGAACTGCCGGATCGCAACCCACCAGACGCCAAAAACCACAACCACCAGTGACCCACACCGTCACCCACGCCGAAAAAAAAAAAAAAAAAAAAAAAAAAAAAAAGCAACCAAGAACCGCCGGATCGCAACCCACCAGAAAAACTAAACCACTGTGATGTGTGATGGAGAATGGTGTTTGGGTCTAATGAAGAGAGGAGAGAGCAAATGAGAAACAAGAGGGAAGAGAGAGAATAGAGCTGAAATAATGAGAGAGAGGTGAGAGAAATTTCGGTCTTAAAAGGGAGTAAAAAATTATTTTTTTTTTAGAATACTGCTACAGTACAATTCTATTTGTAGAATTGTATTGTAGCAACTATTGCAAAAAATTTGCAATAGTTGAGTTTAGCATTGTCTGATGCAATGAATTTTAAGGCATAAAATGCCAAATTGGCCTTAGATATGGCATTAGCATTCTCCAATGTTAATGCTCTTACAAATAACGCTATTTATAGTACAACTTGATCAATTTGGAAAAAGAGCTAGGAAGAACCCCTTATCGTTATTCATTGTAATCTGTCTATTATCATGTTCTTATCGAGTTAACCCTTTAAATCTATTGTTTATTTTCTGTTCACTAATAGAAATCAATTCCCTGTTCACTAATTAACATTGTAACTACAAAATAGAATCTCAGAATCAGGTATCGTCCAATAATACTGATTGAAAAAGCACAAAAAAAGTTGTTTTTCCTTAGCTAGAAATTGATGCATTCTAATGAAACGTGTCCAACGGCACCAAGGATTACCAAAATTTCTTTCACAGATGCTCTATTTTTAAAAATTTATTAAGAAAGGAGAAATTCTTCTTTTACATTGTACAGTATAATATAAATTTACATTCAAAACACACAAAAGGCGGCAAATGTTGTACACATTTGCAAAAAGTATATAAAGGTCCTTAAGAAAAATCATCAGCATTGTGCGTATATAGACACAAGTAGGTAACATCTTTAAAATTCTCCACCGAAAAAAGTAATATAAAGAAACAAGAATAATTTATTATATAAGAAAAGGAAGAGGCTCTGAACAATTGCATAGCGTGTGTAAAGATGCCAGTTTTATTAGATTATTTCCACAAGCATTGAGTAATACATGGAAATTTTCAAATGGCCTCACAAAACAATAATTTTCAGTGAAGTTTTTGGTGCATTTAAACTTCCCATTTTATTCTTTATTGTGGATACATACAAAAGCCTGAATTCACAACGCTCAAGCCTCCGTCTATGACAAGGTTATGTCCACTCACATATTTTGAGTCATCACTTCCAAGAAAGAGCGCAACCTCAGCCACATCCTCTGTCGTGAGAACCTTACCCTTGAGGTTGGAATAAAAATTAGAAATTCCTTCCTCACCGAGGTTATAGTATGCCTTTGTCAAAGGTGTAAGAACCGCGTAAGGTGACACACAATTCACACGAATGCCGAAATGTCCGAGCTCCACTGCTGTGTTTTTCATTAATCCAACCATAGCATGTTTTGAGCATGTGTAGCCATGCGGTGCAGTGCCTCCCATGATTGAGGATATGCTAGCAGTATTGATTATACTACCCTTGCGAGCTGGGATCATCACACGGGCTGCATGTTTGGTACCAAGGAAAGCACCTACCAGGTTGACTCTAATCACTTGCTCAAAATCAGCCTGGGTGTTGTCAGGGATGTTGTATTGGGGTTCTCCACTAATACCAGCATTGTTGTACATAATGTCTAGCTTACCGTACATGGAAACAGCATGGTTAACAGCATTTTCCACATCAGTTTCTTTGGTGACATCACAATGGACAAAGGTTGTGGATTGAGGATTTAGTTCTTTGCATACAGAGTGACCCAATTCATCTTGCATGTCTGCGATTACAACTTTAGCTCCATGTTTGGAGAATAGTTTTGCAGTGGCCGCACCAATGCCGCTAGCCCCACCAGTAATTAGTGCTACTTTTCCTTCTAACCTGTCACATGTTAACATGATATTGTCTCTCACTTTTATTAGTTAACAATATGGATACAATACGATAGTTTGTAAAGTTTATGTAGTAAAATTTGTATTATCTCTAACATTACTCATACAAAAATATTTTACTCGGAGAGAGGATTTTTTTTCATAGAATATTGTTCTTTAACAAATTAAACACTTAGGCAAGATAGCCAAAATTTTCCCATACCTTCTTGCTTCAGGTGGGAGTACTGAGAAACTTCCCATCCTCGATGGAGTTAGAATATGTGTTGGAAAAATGAAAATGAAACCCAAAAGACTATCACTAAATTGCTTTGTGATCTCTCCTCTAACGTAACTAACTTATATAGAGGCAATGTAACACCCCTTGCATTCCCAACTGTGGCACAAGCACTGTTTGTTTACTACCTATAGCATTGCTTCCCATAAGAACCGGTTCACATCAAGTTAGACTAATTTGGGCCATTTACTTGACTAATTCTATCAAGATTTGCATCACTGACATTGGGAGGACTAATTTTAGTTCCAGCTTTTCACAATTATCTACACAGTTATGCGCATTTACTATTTCTTTCTCGATTTGATATGTTTGATAAAAAATATCACCCAACATGCTTCATACCACCACTGGTGTTGTTTAATAGCCTAAAAGGATCAAAATCAGCGAAAAGAAATAGCAAAATCTAAAGGAACAAACCAGCAATCCCAAGCTATAAACAAATATAGATAATCCAAGTCCTTTGAGATAAGTCTTATGTTTACAGTTAAACTTACAGGTGGTTCAATTTATTCTTTTTTTTTTTTTTTGCTGGGAGGGTGGCTCAATTTATTCATTAATTCCAAAAAAAAAAAAAAAAAAAATTTTTTGATAAATCAATGGATAATGGTTGAGAGAGAGATGTTGGATTACACGTGTGAGTGAAATCTCACATTGAATATGATCAGAAGAATGAGTAATTAATATAATATAATTAAACACATATCCATTAGGCTTAGGCCTTTTTGGTTAAAGTGTATCTCTATATGTTATATTAATTATTAAAGAAAATTGCCTATGGTATTTATCTCCCCAACAAGAGAGAGGAATATCAATGCAATGTTGTAATTTTGCTCATTGTGTACTTTGAACTCAAATTGGCTACAATTGCCTTTGTGAGGAAAAAAAAAAAAATAGAGTGATACAAAAATTAAATTCTATGACATTAAGTATTTATCCAACAAAACTAAGATGTCAAACGTGAGACTAAAAATAATATCAAAACACTTTGGTGGCACCCATTACCTCTACCTTTCTTTTAGTATTTACTCTATCTATAAAAACTCTAGAATCAAACATAATGTCTAGAAGTGTTGTGTGTAGCGGCTATGTTTTTCAAGTGCTCTTGGCTCACTGGTGACTGCTCACTGAAAAAAAAATTGTTGTTTTTCATTAGCATAGAAATTGATGCATTCTATTGAAACACGTCAAGCAGCATCAAGGATTAATGAATTTCTTGCACAGATGCACTATTTTTTTATAAAAAAATTATTAAGGAAAGAGAAATTCTTCTTTTACATTGTACCGTACAACTTAAATTTACATTTTAGACACACAAAAATATCATGTGACTATAAGTACATGTAGATGGTTTTTTAAACTGCTATATAGTGAATTGTTGCATAAAAACCATTTCTTTTAAAAATTAGAGCAAGGTTTTTATGCAACCTATATTTTAATTTTAATGCAATCCATTACGTGACAGTAAAAAAAAACTATCCACACTTATTATTTAAATAACTCACGTAACCCATTCTCAGAAAAAAAAAAAAAAAAAAAAAAAAAAAAAAAAAAAAAAGTCACGTGACTCGCTAAAATTATCAGTGACTATAAATACATGTGCATGGATTTTTTAACCGTTACATAGTAGATTGCATAAAAATTTCTACCTATATAATGTAGGCTGCACATTATGACTTTGACTTTGACTTTGACTTCCACCGCGTTAGAAATACAATCACGAGACTAAATATTCATATTAGTGAAAAGAATACAAATACGGGGCATGCCTTATATTGTGAAACTGCCAACATATAGTGAAACGAACGGAAAAAGGGTTTTTCTCTGCCTCCTGTGATTGTGAAGCAAGACAGCAAAGTCTAAGGACCCATTTGGATAGAGGGGAGAAGGAGGGGGAGTGGATGAGAATAGAGTAGAGTTGGCTGAAAATAGGCTAATTTTGAGCCAAATTTACTCTACTTTACTGTACTCTACTCTCCCTCCTTCCTCCTAAATCCAAATGGACCATAAGGTAAACCCCTAAATCCTTACTTGAGAAAACTACTTGTTTTTGTTACAAATAACTCTATTTATAGTACAACTTGATCATTTTGGGAAAAGAGCTAGGAAGAACCCTTTATTGTTATTCATTTTAATTTGTCTATTATCATGGTCTTATCGAGTTAACCCTTTAAACCTATTGCCTATTTTCTGTTTACTAATAGAAATCATTCCTTGTTCACTATTTAACATTTTAAGTTGTAACTATAAAATAGAACATCAAAATCAGGTATTGTCCAATAATAGTTATTGGAAAAAAAAATGTTTTTCATTAGCTAGAAATTGATGCATTCTAATGAAACATGTCAAACGGCATCAAGGATTACTGAATTTCTTACACAAATGCATTATTTCAAAAATAATTAAGAAAAGAGAAATTCTTCTTTTACACACACATATACACAAGTAGGTAACACCTTTAGAATTCTCCACTGAAAAAAGTGAAATAAAGAAATAAGAGTGATTTATTATATAAAAAATGAAGAGGCTCTGAACACCCGCATAGCGCGTGTAAAGATGCTAGTTTTATTAGATTATTCCAACAGGTACTGAGTAATACATGGAAAACTTCACATGGCCTCACAAACAATAATTTTCAATGAATTTTTTGGTTCATTTAAACTTCCCGTCTTATTCTTTATTGTGGATACATACAAAAGCCTGAATTCACAATGCTGAAGCCTCCGTCTAGGACAAGATTATGTCCACTCACATATTTTGAGTCATCACTTGCAAGAAAAAGCGCAGCCTCAGCCACACCCTCTGGCTTGAGAACCTCACCCTTGAGGTTGGAATAAAGATTTAAAGTTCCCTCCTCATACTGCCTAACGAAATCCTTTGCCAAAGGTGTTAAAATCACATAGGGTGACACACAATTCACACGAATGCCAAAACGTCCGAGCTCCACTGCTGTATTTTTCATTAATCCAATCACGGCAGTTTTTGAGCTTGTGTAGGCAGGCGGCGCAAGGCCTCCCATGATTGAGGATACGCTAACAGTACTAATTATACTGCCTTTGCGAGCTGGGATCATCACACGGGCTGCATGTTTGGTACCAAGGAAAACACCTACCAGGTTGACTCTCATCACTTGCTCAAAATCAGCCTGGGTGTTTTCAAGGATGTTGTATTTGTTTTCTCCACCAATACCAGCATTGTTGTACATAATGTCTAGCTTACCGTACATTGAAACAGCATGGTTAACAGCATTTTCCACGTCAGTTTCCTTGCTAACATCACAATGCACAAAGGTTGTGGATTCAGGATTTAGTTCTTTGCATACAGAGTGACCCAATTCATCTTGCATGTCTGCGATTACAACTTTAGCTCCATGTTTGGAGAATAGTCTTGCAGTGGATGCACCAACGCCGCTTGCCCCACCAGTAATTAGTGCTACTTTTCCTTCTAGCCTGTCACATGTTTACATGACATTATCTCGTGAATCCTGATTCAGTGTTGTGTGTGGCCGCTATGTATTTCAAGGGCTGTTGGCTCACTGGTGCCATCGGGACTGCTCATTGGAAAAAAGAACAAAAGGAAATTAAAAATTAAAAATTAAAAATAAAGTTTTATTCATTAAAATAGAAATCGTTGCATTCTTATGAAACATGTCATGCAGCATCAAGGATTACTGAGTTCCTTGTAGTCTTGCACAGATGCACTATTTTAAAAAAGAGCAGCAGAATTTTTATGCAACCTGTGGTGTTTAAAAAACCAAAAACTATTTACATGTATTGTATTCGTTTGGATAGCACGTGAAGTCACTTAATTCTGCGTTCCACGTTTTGCGCTGGGACCCACGCGCACCAAGCTGTTGAAGGAAACGCAAGTTTAAGAAAACGCAGTTGTTGCTGCCCACACCGTTTCATTTAAAGAAATCTCTACGCATCGTTTCATTAATCTCACTACGCACTATTTCAAGAGCTGAACCAAGTATACCCATAACAAGCCAGACTTGCGCATACTATTCATTGCTTTGGAGTGTGCTGATGAAACGGTGCGCTCAACTCCTAATTTTGGAACCCTTGTTCATCGCAGAAGTTGGGAGAATCGCCTCTGATCAAAACGATGCATTGCCTCTCAACGGCTATTTCCCATTCTCCTCAAGCTTTCTGCTTTTTCTCTCAACTATTGTGGCAGAATGCCTTCAATCCCCTTCAATGCTCTGTCCGAATCCTCTTCAATGTCTTGCACCTACCCACCAACCACAAAGCTATCAAAACAGAGCACACCAGCTGATGAAAGCAAACCCATTACGCGGTATTTACAGAAAAGATCCCCTCCGTTCAACAAACGCTCGAGCTCACCTTCTCTCCGCTTGGGACATTGTTGCCACCACTGTGGGTGTCTGCATTCACAGGTAAGTTGTGTCTAACTTCTAATGCTCTTTGATCTGTGCTTTTCCATGAGGCTTCATCAATCTGTGGTTTTTTGTGTTCAATGTCTGTGTGTGGTTCTCTGTTGTGTTTTGCATGACACTAGTATGTAGGTTTCTTGATCCTTCGTGTAATACCATTGGTTCTCTGTTGTATTTGGATATATGTGAGTTTACTTTGCATTTGTCATGTGGGCATATCTAATTGATTATTGGTATGCACCCGAACTGTTTGTTGAAATGCCTCAATGAGTGTAGAAGGAAGTTGTAGCAAAAATGGTTAAGCAGAAGAAATTGATGGACGGTGGTGATAAAGAGGAAAGAGCTGACTGGAAAGACCCTAAGGAGCTAGAAGCTTTTTGTCAGTTCTATGCTGCTGAAGTCATGAAGGGCCAAAGGAGGGCCACCGGATATTTGTCCAAAATTGGGGTTAAAGAAGTGATTCGGCAGTTGGGTGAGATGGAAAAAGTGGTGACTTTTCCGCAAATTAAAAACAAATGGGATAATCTGAAAAAAAAAGGTGGAAGATTTATAACAAGTGTATGGACAATGAGACTGGGTTGGGTTATGATGCTGGAAGTGGGATGTTTGACGCACCTGATGAGTGGTGGAACGAAAAGATTGCGGTTAGTTCTGATCAATACATAATTGTGAAAAACTTTACTGGCTAAAACTAATATTCTTGTGTTCTAACTACTGGTTGTCCACATATAGGCATGTCTTGATGCAAAAACCTTTAAACTGTATGGTTTGCCGAATCGTGATCTCCTGAACATCATGTTTGGAGGCATAGTTGCAACGGGAAAAAATGCATTCTGCTCGAGTGCTCCAATACCAATGGAAACCAACGAAGGGTCTGGGGACTCCGATAATAGCATAGAATTTGTTGACCCACAATGTGAACCCGAAGTGAATGTTGACGCAATGGAGGTTGAAGGTCCATCATCGTCGAGGGCAGGACCGGCAGTGAATAAGGGGAAAGGCTTGGCAACTAGTGTTCACATTTTCAAGCCAATTTCCAAGAAACCAAAAAAAAAAAAGCATTCAGCTGCGCAAGAGATGTCCGACTCTTTGAAGAGCATCTCAAATGTTCTTGTTGAAAGATCTAATCTAAGTACCCGTACACCATCTGCTCCCACAGCAGCTGCTCAAGTTAAAGCAATTCTGGACTTGGTGTTAAGTCTTCCCGGGGTGTACTCGGGTCATTACCTTCATATGTTCAGAACCATCTACTTCATGGAAAAAGAGAAGAGTAGGCCCATGTTTGAAGCACTTTCCGATGACAAGAACGTCCAGTTGAAGTGGCTAGAAAAAGAGTACCAAAGGCACCATGAATATCAATGATGTAGTGAAGGAACAATAGATTGTCTCCATAGGGTTGTGTAGGCTTGGTGTAGTAATCGAACTGTCAATGTTGTACCTGTTGCACTATTTTTTTTTTTTTGGAGGAAACTAATGCTTGTTATGGGTGTGTATGTAAGACAATGCTCATCACTCCTATGTGTTTGAGCTATATTTATATATGTTTGTCCAATGCTTCTTTTATCTTACTTTTTTGTGTTTTTGATGGTTATGCACTGTTATTTGTGGTAAAATTTGATGATGGTTGTTTATGATTAGAAAGAAGAAGTGTCATTTTCTGAGTCTTTTTGTTCTGTCCTGTAGTTGTAGTTGTTCTGAGTCTTTTTGTTTATGATGGTGTTTTTAGTTCTGAGTCTTTTTGTTCTGTCCTGTAGTTGTAGTGTCAGTTTCATGTTTTGTTCAATCCTATGTGGCTACTCCGTTTTGTTTTAAAACTCTGTTTATGTGTTCTGTGTTTCTTTTCAATAAATATCTCAATTTTTATGCAAAATATATATATATATATATATATCAACCCTAAAAAAACCAAACTTTGCCACAGCAAGAAACTGGTTTGCAGACTAGAAATTCTGCAGGAAAAAAAAACTGGTTTGCTGCAGAAAAGCAATTCTGCAGAAAAAAAAACTGGTTTGCTGTAGAAAAGAAATTCTGCAGAAAAAAAATGGTTTGCTGCAGAAAAAAACTGGCTTGCTGCAGAAAAGCAATTCTGCAGCTAAAAAAACTGGGTTGCTACATGCAGAAAAGCAATTTTGGTTTAAAAAAATCGGTTTTCTGCAGAAAAGCAATTCTGCAGCTAAAAAAATTGGTTTGCTGCATGCAGAAAAAAAACTGGTTTGCTGCAGAAAAGCAATTCTGCAGAAAAAAACTGGTTTTCTGCAGAAAATCAATTCTGCAGCAAAAAAAAAACTGGTTTATAAGACTAAAGAAAATGAAATCTAAGATAAGTAGATGAATTTGCAAAGTAGTAACAAGTTAATTTTCAATAGCTGCATCATTTTTAATAAATCAATTTTCAATGGCTGCATCATAAGTAAAGGCTTGCTAGTATTGCTAATGAAGCAGCTGTGAATAATTCTTCAACTAAAAATATGGTTGATCTCTCTCTCTCTCTCTGCTGGATGGGTGGTTGATTGAGCTGGGTCTACATTTTTGGATAGTGTGTTACTGGGTATCTTTTTTACCTGACACTGTTTTACACTTCTTCTTTTTTAAAGTAGTGAATGTCTTATTATGACTGACAGAATCATTACATGGGATGTATAGAGTACATCCTCTCAAGAGATTTAAGACTATGTACACTAACATTTGCTTTCTTATCCATTCTGAGAATTTAGAAATCCTTTTTTTCCCCTCCATTTTGTGAAAGGCAAAGCCGTAAAAATCAGTTCAGCACTTGAAATATTGTAGCTTCATTTCCTTCAGAGAATTTATGGTTTCTCTAAGTATGTTCCAGTGCATTAACCCTGATCATTCCCTAATGTATTCTAGATGTAAGAATTAAAATTTTGTAATTTCATCAATTTATGGGCCGGATTACCCGTATCTTGTTGCATTTTTAATTAGCCAGAAACTGTAATTCTGGGTCGCTTCTGGATTAAATCTAGCACTATTTTAATTAAAAACATTTGCTACTGTGAGTTATAATGCTTTCATGCAGGAAATGAGGATGAGAAGACAAACATCATTTCATGCTTGAAAACATTTTAGATTGGTGAAGGCTAAGGTTGTTGCTTTATTTCTGTCTCAACCATTGCTGCGTTAATAAAATCATCTTCTTTTAGTGATTAGATTCACATAGATAGTCGGAGAACCAGTTCATGGCTATTATGTAATCATTTGCTAGCATGCTTTGTTTCCTCAGTTGTTTTCTATTAGTATCTTTTGATGTCTTCGCAATCTTACAAGCTCATTGATTGGACTTAAATGTGAAGAGGAAATGGTGACAGGCCTATCTCGTGTGTCATGGGAGAAAGTAGATGTCAGCTTCCATAGTAGCAGAGAGAGGTTTGCTGCTCATAGTGTCATTCAGGTATCACACCCCCCCCTCTCCCCCCCCCCCCCAAAACACACGCGCGCGCACACACAATCACCCGCCCACACAGACTCATGAACTTATGCATGCTTGTGGGTATATTGCAAATCTATATATGTATGTTTACATTTTTCTGTTGGGTTTGTGGCGCTGTATTTTCTATTGGTCACATATATCAAAGCTGGAATTGTTTCTTAGATAATAACAGTGTTGTCAGTTTCTATATGCAAAAACAGAAGCTCTAAAATTGGAAAATTTTCATTTATATGTTATTCCATCCTTTATGCTTTTTTTGTCCTAAGCATGTGGAGATGAACAGGAGAAAGGAGGAAAAAGGGGGAAAATATTTCTCACCACTGCCCTCCCATGTCAAGGATATAGAATGCAGGACCTGCTTCTTGGTTTTTATCTCCCCCCCCCCCCCCCTCCCCCTCCCCCTCCCCCTCCCCTTTCTCTTTCCCCCTCATTCAACCATTGTAAATGAATTGTATCTTATCCAAGTCTAAAGGATTTTTTTTTTCTTACATCAGCAGGCCTAGTTGGTAGACCTGCCACATTAAACCTGTGCCAAGACAGATGTCTTGCCCACCTTAAGATAGACTCATTGCAGTGGTGACTGATGTATTAGGTACTTCTGTCCCTTGGAAGATGATCCTAATAGAAACAAGAGGAGCCTTATAGGAAAATGGAATTCTAAAGTTTGTTTGGATCCTGTTAATCTATTGTGTAAATATGTGCTAGACATGGCTCTAGGTATTACTTTGTGGCTTGTCAAAGCTGAAGTTCTTTCACATTAGAACTCAAAAAAGGAAAAGAAAAGAAAAGAAAATCATACTCTTGAAGAAAAATAAAAATTACTTGACACTAGATAGTAGATGCAAGCTGAAGTCAAGAATGACAGAAAGCACTCAAAACCATGCTGAAGAGAACAACCTACTAGTCTGACGAAGTGTATTATGTAACCATACATAGTTAATTTGTAACGATCACACAAAAATGGAAACTAAACATTGTGCTCAAATGTGGAGAAATAAAAAGGAAATAAGAGAGCATAAACAGCTGTTCATGGTTTTTTGACTTGAATGAATTTGCAATGCCGAACTTAAATTTTTGATTGCCTTTTGTTATGCATTTTTTAGTTCATGTGCTTCAGAAACAGCTGATTAGCTGTTTTAAGAATATTTACTCTTCTAATTAGAATATATACACCCTTTCTTAATTTTAAGAATAGTCATGGACATCGATATTATTATGTTATATATGCACGTCCCTCATTTATTTATTTATTTATTTGTGGAGAAAGCTATACGTCTCCATTTGATTTATATATGTCTCTCTCACTCAGTCTATAATATCATCTTGAAAGTTGAGAGTTGAAATAGTTTCCATTTCTTGTAAAGAAAAGAAAATAAAGTAAAATCATAGACTGAAAAAAAAAAAAAAAAAAAAAAAAAAAAAAAAAAAAAAAAAAAACAAAAACAAAAAAACAAAAAAACAAAAAACAAAAAAAAAAAAACAAAAAAAAAAAAAAACAAAACAAAACAAAAAAAAAAAAAAAAAAAAAAAACAAAAACAAAAACAAAAATATTGATTCAAGTTCAACCAATGATACCGTAATGAATGAATTAAAACTATTGAACAAGTAATTAGTCTCTAATTATTTGTGAGGAAGTTACTGATTCTCTTTGTAAAAGAAATATGCGTAGCAATTTGAATTTTTGATTCAACTTGTATTAGAACAGGGCATGCTCTGTATTTAGGAATGGTATGGTCCCTTTGCTGTATGAGTAGCAGGTTTTTGCTGTGGATTGGTTTTTTTATTTTTGTTTGTTGACCAAAAAAACACAAAAATAATTTATCTATAATTATAGTATGAAAATATAAGATTAATGGCTTTGGAAAAAAAAAAAACTTATAAAGTTTGAATATTTGAAATGAACAAATATGATGATGATATTTGAATTGGTTCTCTCTGGTAAATTAAAAATTTGAATGGACTGGTTTAATTTGCTTCAATTCTAAGAAACTTTAGAGGGTCAAATGGACTGAAAATGGCATTTGTTCAGGGTTGAACTGAATGAATTGATCTGTTTCTAAACTATCGATTTTGGTAGTTGTGTATCCCATGTAAAAAATTGTAACCAAATGGAAATAATTAATCCTTGAAGTCTATGATATTACTCAATCAAGATTCTTAGTCTAGTTATTTAGTTATGAATTCTTTTGTAAAAAAAGGAGGAAAGAAAATTTATATGTTATCGAACTACTAATTTGCTCTTACCAACTGGCCTTTGTAGCTAACTTAAAGGGGGATGAGGGTTTCAACCAATTGGATTGGAGGCAAGGTTGCATCTAACAATATGCTGACTTCTTGGGTACTTGCTAGATTTTTGCTTATCGCACCTCTATGATGCAATTAGCATTTTAGACTTCAAGAGTTGCTTTGTTCCATCAATTGCTATAACAATGATAAACCAAAAAAAAAAAAAAAAAAAAAATCTTCTTTGTTGGTTGTTTATGTGGGTTGCTTCAAGTTTCTATAAAGTGAGGAACAACTTAGAATGTGGTATTTCCCATGTAATTAACAAGTAAATGGCCTCTAAACAGGATTATAATCAATCAATCTAACTAACTTTTTGTATCTCAATGATTAGGTGTGGGAAACTTAAATTTTTTGTTACTTTTTAATCAATAACATATTAAATCCTTGTGTAAAACATCATAATGCGTTCAAGTGATTGATTTACTAAGCCTTGTAGTTGATAGAGTAAGCCTTGGAGAGTTAGAACCCCACCCAGAGTTGCGAGTTGATATAGTAAGCCTCTTTTCACATGGACTAAAACGCTAAGTAAAATATTGGCAACAGGTAATTAGAGATTCAGGGCAATTATAGCTGTGAATTGATGTTGGGTAGTTGCTACTATTTTGTTTGTTTGGTGTCACTTGAGTAATGCCCAATTCAGTAGTTGCTACATTGGAATCTTGGAAGGGGAAGTTGAGCACTCTTAGGAGTGGGGAAGTTTGGATTATAGCTCCTTCATGCCTCATGTGGTGAATCACCGTACTTTTGAGGGAAAGGAGTTACCCTAGCTATCTTCAATTTCTCTTTCTAAAGATGCTATAAGAGTTGACTTCCAATTCCTATATTTTCTTCATGGCTACTTTTATGGAGTTTAGTTGCTAAGTTTTCTATCTCTGTATTTTTTTATTTTATTTTATTTTATTTTTATTTTTTTTTTGTCTTTGCTATTCTTTTGTATACATCCTGTGTACTAGGATACCACTTTATTTTGCTCCTTTTAAATGAATTTCTATTACTAATAGAAAACAATCTGTTTAGCATGTTTGAATCATGAACAAGAACTCCAATTGAATATCTTAAACGATGAGTGTGAATGATTGAGCCCTTGATCCTTTCAGGCAGTGAACAATGTGATGAGTGGTTAACTCACGGTAATAATTTGACTTGGTTATCAAATAAGGTTACATTCTTGAGAATTGCCACTTCATGCAAAATTGTTGATGGTTGGGACTGCAATAGATGTCACACCTTAGGCCCTTGGTTTCTCTGGGCCAACATGGGGTAATGTTCTTTTAATATTGAGTAATAAAAATGGGCAAATGGACTGGTAAATGTGCATTTTTTCTTTTAGATAAAACTTGAAATTTCTGAGTCATGTATGTTAGTTAATTTTTAACCTTTTTAAGGCAAAATTTATTAAAAAAGTAATCTTAAGGCTAAAAGAAAAGGCTATCTAGTTTTTGTCTCTTTTTCATTATGCACTATGTATGTACTTGGTAATCAGTTTGATATGTCATCCTGTGAAAAGATAATTTTATGTTGGGGTAATTAACTTAATGTTTCATTGCAATTTCTCCATTTGCAGATATATGATCCTTTGATAACTGAGTTTTTGAAACTTGGGGGAATAAGTATAAACTGGTTTGCTGCAGTTTTTTTTTTCTGCATAATTGCTTTTCTGCAGCAAACCAGTTTTTTTAGCTGCAGAATTGCTTTTCTGCAGAAAACCAGTTTTTTTTCTGCAGAATTGCTTTTCTGCAGCAAACCAGTTTTTTTAGCTGCAGAATTGCTTTTCTGCAGAAAACCAGTTTTTTTTTCTACAGAATTGCTTTTCTGCAGCAAACCAGTTTTTTTTCTGCATGCAGCAAACCAGTTTTTTTAGCTGCAGAATTGCTTTTCTGCAGAAAACCAGTTTTTTTTTTCTGCAGAATTGCTTTTCTTCAGCAAACCAGTTTTTTTTCTGCATGCAGCAAACCAGTTTTTTTAGCTGCAGAATTGCTTTTCTGCAGTAAACCAGTTTTTTTCTGCAGAATTGCGTTTCTGCAGCAAACCAGTTTTTTTTTCCTGCATGCAGCAAACCAGTTTTTTTAGCCGCAGAATTGTTTTTCTGCAGAAAACCAGTTTTTTTTCCTGCAGAATTGCTTTTCTGCAGCAAACCAATTTTTTTAGCTGCATAATTGCTTTTCTGCAAAAAACCAGTTTTTTTTTCTGCAGAATTGCTTTTCTGCAACAAACCAGTTTTTTTTTTCTGCATGCAGCAAACCAGTTTTTTTAGCTACAGAATTGCAAACTGGTTTGCTGCAGAAAAAAAAAAAAAAAAAAAAAACTGGTTTGCTGCAGATGAATCTAAGGGTGAATTCAATTAAGGGTAAACTAGGCAAATGAAAAATCGTAGTGTTAAATTTCAGCTACTTGTCACTTTGAATTTCTGATATATGGAAGAAACTAAATTGGATAAACACCTATTTCTTTATGTTGCTAAATTTTTCTCTCTTTTTTAGTCATCGAATTTAAGCTAAGACATTACTTTGAAATTGTTACATAAAACTATAATCTCTCTATTTTTTATTTTACTTTAATCTTTGGTATACAGATTTCGAGGCTCTGAATTTTAAGCTCGATATTATTTAGTAGATCATTGTTCAATAGTTGTAAAGCAGTCTCAAAGTATACAAAAGGATGGATTTACTAAACGACTCATTTGATTCCCAGCACCAGTGAGTTTCTATACTTTCCCCTCTAGATGTGAATCTACAATTTTGAGAAATCTTGGATGAAATCGTGAAAGCATATGCTTAGGATTGTTAATTTATTGGTACGACCATAGTTTGAGCCAACTACTAATAAATGTTCAATAAAATTTAACAACTTGTTTTTAGCCTACATATTATAGTATCACATGAATATATGAACATGCAATTAAAGTCGGTACCGTATGTAGGGATGCAGAGTTCGACCTGAGCGACGACCTTGAACTCGCAGCATATCTAGGCGGGTGTGCATGTCTAGTTTACGTGGAGACCTATATGACCAAAGTACCATTGCATACGAATATACAAACAGGCTTAGAATGGGTACAGTATATATTAATTGGAAATGAGAAGAAATGTCGAAGAAATTTTAGAATGTCAAGTTATGTGTTTGGACAATTGTGTAATACATTGCGCCAGTATGGATACAACGGTACCAGAAGAGTTTGCGTGGAAGAGTCTTTGGCAATGACATTGATGGTACTTGGTCATGCTCATGGTAACAGAATGGTGCAGGAAAGATTTCAGCACTCGGGTGAGACAGTGCATCGACATGTGGGCACAATAATTAAATTGTTAGCCACCGCTATGGCACCAGACATTATAAAGCCTGCTGATCGTACATTTCAGGATGTGCCAGAACATATTCAGCATTCAAATCGATATTGGCCACATTTCAAGGTACTTGGTGTGAATTTGGTATCTTGACTTGATTTTATTCAAATTATCTTTATGGGCATACCACGTATTTCATTTTACTGGTATTTTTGTGGCAATGGTTAGGGTTGCATTGGTGCGATTGATGGGGTCCACATCCCCGTGATCGTACCAGTTGATGAGCAGCTCCCGTACTATGGTAGGAAGGGGACCACCACGACAAATTGCATGTGCGCATGTGACTTTGACATGATGTTCACATTCGCATGTGTTGGATGGGAAGGGTCAGCGCATGACACGAGGATTTTTTTAAGCTGCCTCAATAATGAGAGTTACAACTACCCAAAAGCTCCAGCTGGTTTGTAAATATACTGTTTAATTATAGTATTAAAGTTTGTATTACTGTAATGAAAATGCTAATGTAATAAACATGTTCATTTGCAGGAAAGTATTATCTGGTTGATTCAGGATACCCTATGAGGAAAGGGTTCCTTGCACCATATAAGGGGGAGAGGTACCACATTGGAGAATTTCAGCCTTCTGAAGTGCTACATCATCCAGAGGAGAGATTTAATTATCTCCATTCATCACTCCGTTCGGTCATAGAACGAACTTTTGGAGTTTGGAAGAACAAATGGAAAATTTTGAGAAATATGCCATCCTTTGAGTTAGGCACTCAAAACTTGATCATTATTGCTACAATGGTTCTTCACAATTTCGTTAGAGCACATGAGATAAACAATGACGTTGAATGTTCCAGATCTACAGGGGGCACATCTAGACGTAGTGAGAGAGGTCATTACGATGTCGTGGCAGTAGCAATCTCAATCTTGGACGAACCTGAGATGAAACAAGTTCGTATTGATATCACAACATCAATATGTGCGGACGATAACTGATTTTTTTGGGGACCATAACTGATGGTTCAATTGTCATTCGATAATACATGTAAATGCATTTGTTGTTGTATTGTTGGTAAGCAAAACTGAGGGCTCACAAAACTTGATACATCAACCATTTTAACTCGTGGATTTGTTATGTTGTGAAGTATAAGGTTCAAGTGTTAAATCTGTATCTTAGAAACTTTCAGGACATTATTGTAGGCATATCCAAATTCACACAAAAGAGTGTTTCGTTGTTGCCATAGAGTGTTTATTTTCTCAAATAAAATTAAGGCCAATTATCACTTTCATACTAGACTGCTCTTAAGAAAATATATGATATTTTAGTGTTAAAAGATTTATTGAACACTCAAAACAAATTTTCAATGACTTGTAAAATAAATTTGCATAATCAAGGTAAAAACAAATAGTTTTTCTTCAAATAAATTGTAAAATAATCCAAATAAATGACATAATTCACAAATGTGATTTATTTAAGTGCCATTTAGCCAGAATAATATCAAATACAAAAAAATCAATAGAATAATGTCAAATACAAAAGAATCTACATCAAACCCCAAACAAATTTTAGCTACCCCCAATAATTAAAATTGTACTCTTTCTACTACTTTGCAACCTAGCTTTGGGTCAAAGACAGTACCACTCTCTCTAACATTACATAGCAAAGCATCACACCCAGTTAAAACTACATGAAAAAAGCTATCAACTTCCTTTGTAAGAAGATCTAGTCCCTGTGAAAGTCCCTCTGCTTTCCTTGCCAAATCTGAAACGGAATTCTGGAATGCTTCCACTTCAATAGGGTCCAACTAGAAGCTTGGATCATGGGATACAATTTCTTTACACTTGTATCAACTGCTTCGACCTCTTTCAAAACTGTAAATCTTCCACTTGAATATCAATTTTTAATATCGCTATTAATGCTAGTTTGCAAACCGCAGCACAAATTTCTCTCTGTTTCCTGTCTTCTATATCAGTGATTCCTCTTTGAAGTTGCAATAGAGAGGGAAATATCATGCCTGTTCTTGAAGAGCCAAAACAGTAAAAAAAGAATGGATTGACAGACTTTTATAACTTCTTCTCAAAGATTAATACAAACAAAGAAAGGGGAAAAAAGCAATTTCAAGAACTTCACAGGTAAAAAAAAAAAAAGAATTTCTTCTGGAACCTAATTACCATAGAATTCTCTTAGACTGGCTTTCCTTTCATGAATATACATGGTAGTCTTCCCATCTCCATACACCTGTGACAAACCTAATACTTTCACACCCTTAAAAAAACCAAAGGTAGAATTTTTCTATATTATAATGCATTAGGTATTCAATAGAAACACTACAGCAATCAAAGAAATAGACTGAACCTTTAAAAATTACAAATGGAGGTACACATGGAGGTACACATGTATTAAAATTGCAAATGGAGGTACAAATGCTTTGACTGGTTCTCTATTAAAGTGGAAGCAGTCACAGAACCTTTAAAAAAAAAAAGTCTTTTATGGTTATTCCTAACGTTTTTGCATTTCCCTCAAGCACCATACCAACCAAGCATCTTCCAACAAAATCAACAATATTAATGAGTTCTATCTCAAATGGCATATCCTCCCCCCCAAAAAGAAAAGAGTGGAGTGTGAGGTCTTGGATTCAAAAATCATTAGGTGCATGTGTGAAATTACTCAACACACAAGCATAGTTGCGTTAACTCATCACTTTAAAGTCTTTACTCAACAATGGGTAGGACAACATAGGAGTCTTCCTTGCACTTTTGTGGGGGCACCAACAACATGCACGATCATATCAAACACTTGTCTAGTCAAACCATTTGCTCATATATAGCACATATATAGATTTTAGGTTTTTGAGAGTTGAATGCTAACACCCTAAGGAAGTTCTTTTTGACACCTTCATAGACCATGATAACACCCTAATTAATAATATTATATTAACTACTTACTCTGGTTATTACCATCTGATATGTTACTTGACCACTTAACCAAACACACCATTCATACATGAATATGCAACAACATTTGACTTGTGCAAAAGTCAAGTCGTTCGACATGCAATATGCAAGTTATATCACAATTAAACATTTTTTTTGATATGATACTCTATAGCAAGTAGTTTTATCACACATTTCATATTTCATGCTATGCCAACTTATTCAAGCTACTTCAAACAAAATGAACAAGAATACATGTCAAATTCCTCACTGTTGAAGTTATGTACTCTTCAAATGTTTCCCGGTACTTAATGTAGAGCAGTTGGGAATAATCATGAGGAGGCTTCTGTGTAATCATGTTATAAATGGTTCTATGCATATAACATCAAGCAAAAAAAAATAATATCACAATCATTTCCATCAAACTCAAATCCTTCAAAACACACAATTCATAAACACAAAGCAAATAAAGCAAATTGGCATAGAAATCAATACGTGTAGAGCATCATGTACTCCTCGCAGCTGAACTTGGGCTCGGGCAACCCTTCTAGAATGTTCTTCAGATTTGTGATCCCTTCCTGCATAAGCTCCCATCCTTGTTTGAAGGGTATGGTCTCTCGCTCATGCATCATCATACTGCTATAGCTTTAATTCCTTAACCCCCAAAATTATTTTTTTTTAAAAATGCAAACCAAAATTTTTTTTACACAAAACTTGTTGAACAGCAAAGAAAACCCCCAAATTGAATTTCCCAAATGCTTAAATTGAAAGCTAAACAAAATTGCCGCTATCCTCAGTCCAAAAACCCCAATGCTTTGTTTTCACAACTGAGGAAGAGGAAGAGTGAAAGTACAACTGAAAGAGCTCAAGTTACAAATTAGTATAATCTTTGTTAGGAAAACACCTTTCAATACAAAACCATAGCATAAAATGAATCAAAATGTTAATTTTTCGCAAAAATGGATGAAGATTACAGATGAAATTTCAAACATATATATATATATATATATATATTTCTCTCTCTCTCTCTCTCTCTAAAAGAGTTGTAATCCAAAGAACACAAAAGCTGTATATGTGAAACCCATCAAAAGAAAAGCAAAAATTAAAAAGCACAAGAATTCAACCAAAGTTCAGTCCAAGTTTTCATGAAACTTTAGGAGTAAGTTCTGATGAAACTTAATGCGTAAGTTTTACATTTAGCATAAAAAAAAGGGTCTAGTTTAGTTTTGTTTGTTTGATTCTCCAAGACTTTTGACCTGGAAGTCGTTATTTGAAGTCTGAGTGGTGGAAATAGCAAAGACTAGGAAAAAGAAAGTGTACATTGACTGACTACTGTGTGTTGCTTTCTTATTGATCCTATAATAAGTTTCTGTACAGTGTAATCCATAAGATTACAAAGCAAAAATCACAATCACAACTTTCTTCCACACAACCGCGTGGAGCCCATTGAAATACACAGAACTATTAACAGTAATTAGGAATGAACCAGAACCTCAATTTTCTTCAATTGGGTCATAACACATTGCACATAAACATAAATTCTTAAAAAACCCAGACTGGGTTTTGGATAAAATATTTTAAAATAAACTGTTTTATTATAATTTAGCAGCTAAGAGCATGAAAACAGAGAAACCCAAAAAACAGAGAAATCAAAAATTAATAAATTTAATTAAAAAAAAAAAAAGAATTGACTATACATGTCAAACAAACATCTTCACAGCCCAAAAGAAAAAAAATAGAAATTTCAATGAAACAATTCCCATAATCTAAAACTTAAAAAAAAATTAATAAAAAAAAAAAAAGTGAAATTGTGAGAGAAAGAGTTACAGAGTATTGGCAAACTGAATATCAGCTTCCAGGGCCTTACGGGAATCCTTGAAAGACTTGCGCATGTTGTCCTCTTATTAACTGAACTCATCCAACAACAATTTACAAACTCTCTCTCCCTCAAAAGAAACCTTAACACACTCCCACTATTCACTCCTACAACCTCAAACCTCTGAACCCAACAAAAACACAAAAATAACCAATATATTCTCATCAAATGCAAATACAACCCCCCCCCCCCCCCCCCAAAAAAAAAAAAACAGAATGAAGAGCAAACAGAAGAAGAAAAGCTACAAATCAGATTCTTTTCTGAAGCCAATATAATCAAGAAGTTCAAGAACAGGAAATACATAGCAAATTAACAACCTTTTTTTGTTTGCATTCCTTTATATCAAAAACTCAATAAGCTGTTCTTAATACACAATCTAAAACCAGCAAATTAAGCCAAAGACATAGTAAGTTGTACAGAGAAAGATATTCTTTAGGGAAAGAGAGAGAGAGAGAGAGAGAGAAAAAAAAAAAAAAAGAAAAAAAAAAAAGAAGCTAAACTGTTGGAAATGGCCGATCCAGAAACCCGAGCTTCTTGGAAAGAGTGAGTAAATGAGAGCTCTAAACTCAGCACGGAGAGACAGAGAGTTAATACTAATCTCTATCTATCTATATCACTCTCTTATTAACACCCAGATAATCTCTCTCTCTCCTCTCACTCACACACACACACACACACTCTCTCTCTCTCTCTCTCAAAAAAAAAATTCCATTTTTGGGTTCAATCGGCTACAGATGTAGGTCTTCCTCGTGGATTTCTCACCTGAGCTCTTCGCCGGCGTCAGACCGATGTAGGTCTTCCTTGTAGATTTCTCTGGTGGGCGTGGAGATCTCTTGGCACAGGCGTGCTAGGGTACGGTGAGGAGTGAATAGATGAGGAAAGGAAAAAAGAGTTAGAAGTTTGGTATTTATATGCTACAGTGTTTTCAGCTCCGCTACAGTATCCGCGTTTAATTACTTATATATGCGTTTTTTCAATTATTTGCTACAGTGTTTTCAGCAATAAGTTTTCAGTTTCAGCAACAATGAGCTGTATCCAAACGGACCCATTATTTAAGTGAGTTATATAACTCATTAAAAATGTCATGTGACTATAATTATATGTGGTTGGTTTTTTAAACCGCCAAGTCGTGAAATGTTGTATAAAAGCCATTTCTTTTAAAAATTAGAGCAAGGTTTTTATGCAACCTAGATTGCAATTTTAATGCAACTCACTACCTAATGGTAAAATAAAAAACTATTTACACTTATTATTTAAATAAGTCACATGACTCATTAAAAATATAAAATATCTGTAACTATAAGTACATGTGGATGATTTTTTAAACACAACGTAGCATGTTGCAAAATAATTCTTACAACCAGTACTTGATGTTAAGAAAAGATCTTTTACAGGAAGGTTGGCTAGAAATTTATTGTAAAAACACTAGTCCCTTCAGTTCATAATGAAATTATTTCAATCTTTTTTGATTCCAGATATTCTTCTCATTATGCATGCATAAATACATTTTCCTTTCAAAAATTTATCACTGTGGTTTTAAGTAACTTTAAAGTATTTTGAGCGTATATAAATATATAATGATAATAGTTTTGAGGGAGTCTGATGTAGGTTGCACACTTTGACTTTGACTTCCACCGCATCAGAAATACAATCATAAGACTAAATATTCATATAGTAAAACGAACGGAAAAGGGTTTTTCTCTGCCTCTTGTGATTGTGAAGCAGACAGAAAAGTCCAAGGTAAACCCTCTAAACCATTGCTTGCAAACACTACTTGTTCTTGTTACAAATAACTCTATTTATAGTACAACTTGATCATTTTGGAAAAAGAGCTAGGAAGAACCCCTTATCGTTATTCATTGTAATCTGTCTATTATCATGTTCTTATCGAGTTAACCCTTTAAATCTATTGTTTATTTTCTGTTCACTAATAGAAATCAATTCCCTGTTCACTAATTAACATTGTAACTATAAAATAGAATCTCAGAATCAGGTATCGTCCAATAATATTGATTGAAAAAGCACAAAAAAAGTTGTTTTTCATTAGCTAGAAATTGATGCATTCTAATGAAACATGTCAAACGGCATCAAGGATTACCAAAATTTCTTTCACAGATGCTCTATTTTAAAAATTTATTAAGAAAGGAGAAATTCTTCTTTTACATTGTACAGTACAATATAAATTTACATTCAAAACACACAAAAGGCGGCAAATGTTGTACACATTTGCAAAAAGTATATAAAGGTCCTTAAGAAAAATCATCAGCATTGTGCGTATATAGACACAAGTAGGTAACATCTTTAAAATTCTCCACCGAAAAAAGTAATATAAAGAAACAAGAATAATTTATTATATAAGAAAAGGAAGAGGCTCTGAACAATTGCATAGCGTGTGTAAAGATGCCAGTTTTATTAGATTATTTCCACAAGCATTGAGTAATACATGGAAATTTTCAAATGGCCTCACAAAACAATAATTTTCAGTGAAGTTTTTGGTGCATTTAAACTTCCCATTTTATTCTTTATTGTGGATACATACAAAAGCCTGAATTCACAACGCTCAAGCCTCCGTCTATGACAAGGTTATGTCCACTCACATATTTTGAGTCATCACTTCCAAGAAAGAGCGCAACCTCAGCCACATCCTCTGCCGTGAGAACCTTACCCTTGAGGTTGGAATAAAAATTAGAAATTCCTTCCTCACCCAGGTTATAGTGTGCCTTTGTCAAAGGTGTAAGAACCGCGTAAGGTGACACACAATTCACACGAATGCCGAAATGTCCGAGCTCCACTGCTGTGTTTTTCATTAATCCAGCCATAGCATGTTTTGAGCATGTGTAGCCATGCGGTGCAGTGCCTCCCATGATTGAGGATATGCTAGCAGTATTGATTATACTACCCTTGCGAGCTGGGATCATCACACGGGCTGCATGTTTGGTACCAAGGAAAGCACCTACCAGGTTGACTCTAATCACTTGCTCAAAATCAGCCTGGGTGTTGTCAGGGATGTTGTATGGGGGTTCTCCACTAATACCAGCATTGTTGTACATAATGTCTAGCTTACCGTACATGGAAACAGCATGGTTAACAGCATTTTCCACATCAGTTTCTTTGGTGACATCACAATGGACAAAGGTTGTGGATTGAGGATTTAGTTCTTTGCATACAGAGTGACCCAATTCATCTTGCATGTCTGCGATTACAACTTTAGCTCCATGTTTGGAGAATAGTTTTGCAGTGGCCGCACCAATGCCGCTAGCCCCACCAGTAATTAGTGCTACTTTTCCTTCTAACCTGTCACATGTTAACATGATATTGTCTCTCACTTTTATTAGTTAACAATATGGATACAATACGATAGTTTGTAAAGGTTATGTAGTAAAATTTGTATTATCCCTAACATTACTCATACAAAAATGTTTTACTCGGAGAGAGGATTTTTTTTCATAGAATATTGTTCTTTAACAAATTAAACACTAGGCAAGATAGCCAAAATTTTCCCATACCTTCTTGCTTCAGGTGGGAGTACTGAGAAACTTCCCATCCTCGATGGAGTTAGAATATGTGTTGGAAAAATGAAAATGAAACCCAAAAGACTATCACTAAATTGCTTTGTGATCTCTCCTCTAACGTAACTAACTTATATAGAGGTAACACCCCTTGCATTCCCAACTGTGGCACAAGCACTGTTTGTTTACTACCTATAGCATTGCTTCCCATAAGAACCGGTTCACATCAAGTTAGACTAATTTGGGCCATTTACTTGACTAATTCTATCAAGATTTGCATCACTGACGTTGGGAGGACTAATTTTAGTTCCAGCTTTTCACAATTATCTACACAGTTATGCGCATTTACTATTTCTTTCTCGATTTGATATGTTTGATAAAAAATATCACCCAACATGCTTCATACCACCACTGGTGTTGTTTAATAGCCTAAAAGGATCAAAATCAGCGAAAAGAAATAGCAAAATCTAAAGGAACAAACCAGCAATCCCAAGCTATAAACAAATATAGATAATCCAAGTCCTTTGAGATAAGTCTTATGTTTACAGTTAAACTTACAGGTGGTTCAATTTATTCTTTTTTTTTTTTTGCTGGGAGGGTGGCTCAATTTATTCATTAATTCCAAAAAAAAAAAAAAATTTTTGATAAATCAATGGATAATGGTTGAGAGAGAGATGTTGGATTACACGTGTGAGTGAAATCTCACATTGAATATGATCAGAAGAATGAGTAATTAATATAATATAATTAAACACATATCCATTAGGCTTAGGCCTTTTGGATTAAAATGTATCTCTATATGTGTAAAGTTGTGATTTACAACTGTGTTTTTGTTGGCTTTTATTCCGTGCCAAATTTGATTGTAATTATGTTCAATCGTTTAAAACCCTGTATTTGTTGTGGGACTTGTTGTAAGGGTTGTGTGATAGAGAGTGTGTTTGAAGACTCAAGCATTTGAAGAACTGAAGAATTCTCGCGGGTATCTCGCGACCAAGCATCCCGCGAAGTAAACCATGTGCCAGGCACATGCTGGAATGTGAAGAGTCAGGCCAGGTGGAGACAACTGTGTCTCGCGAGTATCTCGCGGGTAAGGCCTTCCCGCGAGACACCCGCGAGACTAGCTGTTCTGCCAGCCTGTACTTTTTGAGTCACACCTTTTGCATCTCTCCTATATATACCATCATTACCCACAATTGTTGAGGAATGCTTCAGAGAGAAAACCCTAGCCAAACACATTGGTAATTAGAGATTGTCTTCCCCACCTTTCTCTATACATTTGCTTGTGGTATTTCCTCAACCCTTCCCTCTCCATTATCCATATCTTTGAGAGGTTGATAGCCCAAACACTTACCACACCTTGTGAGTGCTGTGTGACGTTTTGGTGCTGCTGGGAAGCATTGGAAGAAGCCTTGAATGGCAGATGCAACATGGAGCTTGTTGCGGGATCCGGATAACTAGGACAAGACACGGTTCCGAGAAGCCTTGTTGGAGTAGGAGCTTGGAGGGCTTAGGTACAGCGGGTAGACTAGGCTTGGAGGGTCTTTTGCTAACCCATGTATCCCAACTGATTGTCTAGTGGATCGATTTCCGCTTGGAGGGCGGCGGAGAGGTTTTTCGCCGAGTTCTTCGGTTTCCTCTTCGAGAACACGTCTCGGTGTTTTCTGTGTTTGCATCCTTCTTCCCTACTCTTGTTTAATTCCATTATACTGCTGTGTTGCTTAGTTTATGGATTAGAGTAGCTTACTTGTTCATCCGCTCGCTTTTACACTATTCCGCACTTTGTATTAAAGTTGTGTAAAATCTATTGAGCCGTAATTTTAATTTGGGGGTCTAAACAGCTCTTGTGTTTTTCAACACATTTTCGAGCTTTCAATATGTTATATTAATTATTAAAGAAAATTGCCTATGGTATTTATCTCCCCAACAAGAGAGAGGAATATCAATGCAATGTTGTAATTTTGCTCATTGTGTACTTTGAACTCAAATTGGCTACAATTGCCTTTGTGAGGAAAAAAAAAATAGAGTGATACAAAAATTAAATTCTATGACATTAAGTATTTATCCAACAAAACTAAGATGTCAAACGTGAGACTAAAAATAATATCAAAACACTTTGGTGGCACCCATTACCTCTACCTTTCTTTTAGTATTTACTCTATCTATAAAAACTCTAGAATCAAACATAATGTCTAGAAGTGTTGTGTGTAGCGGCTATGTTTTTCAAGTGCTCTTGGCTCACTGGTGACTGCTCACTGAAAAAAAAAATTGTTGTTTTTCATTAGCATAGAAATTGATGCATTCTATTGAAACATGTCAAGCAGCATCAAGGATTAATGAATTTCTTGCACAGATGCACTATTTTTTTTAAAAAAATTATTAAGAAAAGAGAAATTCTTCTTTTACATTGTACCGTACAATGTAAATTTACATTTTAGACACACAAAAATATCATGTGACTATAAGTACATGTAGATGGTTTTTTAAACCGCCATATAGTGAATTGTTGCATAAAAACCATTTCTTTTAAAAATTAGAGCAAGGTTTTTATGCAACCTATATTTTAATTTTAATGCAATCCATTATGTGACAGTAAAAAAAAACTATCCACACTTATGATTTAAATAACTCACGTAACCCATTATCCCAAAAAAAAAAAAAAAGTCACGTGACTTGCGAAAATTATTAGTGACTATAAATACATGTGAATGGATTTTTTAACCGTTACATAGTAAATTGCATAAAAATTTGTACCTATATAATGTAGGTTGCACACTATGACTTTGACTTTGACTTCCACCGCGTTAGAAATACAATCACAAGACTAAATATTCATATTAGTGAAAAGAATACAAATATGGGGCATGCCTTATATTGTGAAACTGCCAACATATAGTGAAATGAACGGAAAAAGGGTTTTTCTCTGCCTCCTGTGATTGTGAAGCAAGACAGCAAAGTCTAAGGACCCATTTGGATAGAGGGGAGAAGGAGGAGGAGTGGATGAGAATAAAGTAGAGTTGGCTGAAAATAGGCTAATTTTGAGCCAAATTTACTCTACTCTACTGTACTCTACTCTACTCTACTCTCCCTCCTTCCTCCTAAATCCAAATGGACCATAAGGTAAACCCCTAAATCCTTACTTGAGAAAACTACTTGTTCTTGTTACAAATAACTCTATTTATAGTACAACTTGATCATTTTGGGAAAAGAGCTAGGAAGAACCCTTTATTGTTATTCATTTTAATTTGTCTATTATCATGGTCTTATCGAGTTAACCCTTTAAACCTATTGCCTATTTTCTGTTCACTAATAGAAATCATTCCTTGTTCACTATTTAACATTGTAAGTTGTAACTATAAAATAGAACATCAAAATCAGGTATTGTCCAATAATACTTATTGGAAAAAAAAAAGTGTTTTTCATTAGCTAGAAATTGATGCATTCTAATGAAACATGTCAAACGGCATCAAGGATTACTGAATTTCTTACACAAATGCATTATTTCAAAAATAATTAAGAAAAGAGAAATTCTTCTTTTACACACACACATATACACAAGTAGGTAACACCTTTAGAATTCTCCAGTGAAAAAAGTGAAATAAAGAAATAAGAGTGATTTATTATATAAAAAATGAAGAGGCTCTGAACACCCGCATAGCGCGTGTAAAGATGCTAGTTTTATTAGATTATTCCAACAGGTACTGAGTAATACATGGAAAACTTCTCATGGCCTCACAAACAATAATTTTCAATGAATTTTTTGGTTCATTTAAACTTCCCATCTTATTCTTTATTGTGGATACATACAAAAGCCTGAATTCACAATGCTGAAGCCTCCGTCTAGGACAAGATTATGTCCACTCACATATTTTGAGTCATCACTTGCAAGAAAAAGCGCAGCCTCAGCCACACCCTCTGGCTTGAGAACCTCACCCTTGAGGTTGGAATAAAGATTTAAAGTTCCCTCCTCATACTGCCTAACGAAATCCTTTGCCAAAGGTGTTAAAATCACATAGGGTGACACACAATTCACACGAATGCCAAAACGTCCGAGCTCCACTGCTGTATTTTTCATTAATCCAATCACGGCAGTTTTTGAGCTTGTGTAGGCAGGCGGCGCAAGGCCTCCCATGATTGAGGATACGCTAACAGTACTAATTATACTGCCTTTGCGAGCTGGGATCATCACACGGGCTGCATGTTTGGTACCAAGGAAAACACCTACCAGGTTGACTCTCATCACTTGCTCAAAATCAGCCTGGGTGTTTTCAAGGATGTTGTATTTGTTTTCTCCACCAATACCAGCATTGTTGTACATAATGTCTAGCTTACCGTACATTGAAACAGCATGGTTAACAGCATTTTCCACGTCAGTTTCCTTGCTAACATCACAATGCACAAAGGTTGTGGATTCAGGATTTAGTTCTTTGCATACAGAGTGACCCAATTCATCTTGCATGTCTGCGATTACAACTTTAGCTCCATGTTTGGAGAATAGTCTTGCAGTGGATGCACCAACGCCGCTTGCCCCACCAGTAATTAGTGCTACTTTTCCTTCTAGCCTGTCACATGTTTACATGACATTATCTCTCACTTTTATTAGTCAACAATATGGATTTGACACGCTAGTTTGTAAAGGTTATGTAGTGAAATTTTTATTATTCCGAACATTACTCATACAAAAAAGTTTTACTAGGAGAGGGAGGATTCAAGATTTTTTTTCATAGAATATTTTTCTTTAACAAATTAAACATATAGAGGCAAGGATAGCCAAAATTTTCCCATACCTTCTCGCTTCAGGTGGGAGTACTGAGAAACTTTCCATGATCGATGGAGTTAGAATATGTGTAATGTGTAGGAAAAATGAAAATGAAACTCAAAAGACTTATAAAGGCATTGTCACACCCTCTGCATTTCCAACTATGGCATAATACCATAATAGCACTGTTTGTTTATGCTTCCCATAATAACCGGTTCAGATCCAGTTAGACTAATTTTATTTGACTAATTCTATCAAGATTTGCATCATTGTCATTGGGAGGACTGATTCTCAAAAAAAAAAAAAATAAATAAATAAATAAATAAAAGTCATTGGGAGTACTAATTTTAGTTCAAGCTTTTTACAATTATCTATACAGTTACGCGCATTAATTATCTCTTTCTTTCTCTTTTTTTAGGTAAAATTATCTATTTTTCGATTGAGAAGTGCTACGTTCACAACATTTTTACAACAAATCATGGATGGTTAGTTATTATTGGTTCAAATTTGAATTTAGCACTGAGATTACTTTTTTAACCTAACAATAACAACCAGTAACGATTATATGGATGTCATTTGGCAACTACAAAATTGGGAGGAGGCAAAGCCAGAAATTGTGGAGTGGACTGTCACGATTAGCTAGGGGATATGGAAAAATAGGAATGAGGCTTGACACGGGGGTAAGCTTAGAAGTGGACAGGTAGTGACGAGGAGCTCCCTCTGTCCGCTTGAGGAATTCCAAATGGCTAATGAAAAACCAATAACAAGTGCAATAAAGAACCAGGTCACAAAGTGGGTCCCTCCACAGGCTGGTTGCTATAAGGTGAACGTTGATGGAGCTGTATTCACAAAAAGGAAGCAGGCGAGGGTGGGAGTGGTTGTACGGGATGGTGTAGGACAGGTAATTGCAACTCTATCAGGAAACTAGACAATCCATTAGGGCCACTGGAAACAGAGGCCAAGGCTATGGAGATAGGGGTCACCTTTGCAAGGGAGATAGGGATCATGGACATGACCTTTGAGGGCGACTCGCTTGTGGTATGCAATGCCATCCATGGCCTGACTGAAGCAAATCCTGTAGTCTAGAATGTAGTCACAGGAGTCCTAAAGAGTGTTCAAGCTTTTCATACTTTTGCTTTTTCCCATACCAAAAGACAGGGAAATACCCCTACCCACGTACTGGCTCAGCATGTAGTTAACGTGGAAGACTTTCTTGTATGGCTTGAGGAATGCCCTGGGTGCATTGAACAAGCATGCATGCATGATGTACTATCTACGTCTATTTCTGAATAAAAATATTATGAGCTTTCCTATCAAAAAAAAAAAATAAAAATAAAATAAAATAAAATAACAACCAGTAACAACCTGCCACTTAAGATTTATTGTATAAATATTGTGGGCATATCATTTCTCTTCTCGATTTGATATGTTTGACCATAACATATATCCCCACATGCATTGTACCACCACTATTGTTGTTTAATTGCCTAAAAGGAGAGTACAAAGTAAAAAGTCATGGTACCGAAACATTGATCAAAATCATAGTTGGAAGCGAAAATAAATAGCAAATTATCGTTCTCCTAGTGATAATATACATACATATATATATATATATATATACACACTCATTCTTTTTTGGGTTAAAAGGCAATTCATTAAAAAACTACGAAGCCAAGAAAGGCATAGTATTGGCATAGCGGCTTAAATAATACACATCATTAGCATAAGATATTACAAAAGAAGAAATATCATGTGAGGGGGGATCGTTAAACATCACAAAACATTCCTGTTGCAGGCATCCCCTCTTAGCCATCGCATCCATGCAACTATTCGCTTCCCATAATATATAAGTCACCTTGACTTGCTGGAACCTATTGAGCAGGAACCTGCAATCATTCAAGAGGGATCAATAAGCTCTATTAGGCATTCAGTTAGATAGGACAGATTCACAACAATTTTGCATCAAGTTAAACTTCTAGGCATGAAATCCTCATCTGAGATGCCAATTGCAAGTCATCCTTTAGTGCCCAGAATTCTACCATAACACTCGTGGTATTGCCTATGCAGTGACTAGAACCTCTCAGCCATGCTCCCCTGTGATCTCGGACCAGCCCTCCTCTACCTGCTTTCCCAGGATTCCCTAATGAAGCATCATCAGTATTTAGCTTATACCAGCCCTCATGAGGTTTGATCCACTGAACTTGCATTTTTCTCATGCTCTTGGTTTGAAGTGTTTTTCCTGCACAGAAAAAGTATTCTACATCCTGTCTAATGCATGTCTTTTGAAGGTCTGGATTTAGAGTAATGTCTTTGAAAACTACCCTATTTTTGTGCTTCCAAAGTGCCCAAACCAAGAAGGTGAACAAAGTTTTCCACGGGATACCATTACAAAGGATATCTGGATTGCTCTAACAATTTGCTTTCAGCCACTGAGGCAAATCCAGTTTGAAGGTGGCTTCCAATGTATTGGGAATTCCAATCTTTCTACAGATTTGCATAGCATAGGGGCATTCTGTAAGAAGGTGAAGGATTGATTCATTGTGGTTTTTGTAGAGAGGGCATACAGTTCCACAGTCAATACCTCTATTAGCAATAATCTCTCTCACTGGGACACTGTTGTGATCGCAAAGCCATAAAAATGAGCATATTCTCGGCAGGGTATCCACTTTCCAAACCCATTCACCTAGAAAGGAACTGCTGTAGTTATCATTCGAGATTGCTAAAAGGTATGCTGATGTAGAGTTGAACTCTCCATCCTGTGAAAATTTCCAGCTTATTGTGTCTTCCTTACTCCCAAACATCTGGATGGGAGTGTCTTTGATCTTGTCCAAAGTATCAGTTGGAAGCTCAAAGGAGAGAGCACCCCAGTTCCATTCATTTCCTTGGATCATATCTGCCATGGTCATAATACTATCCAATCTGTTCAGAGGCCCCTCAATTACTTCCTTCGGAGAACATCCTCTCTTCCATTTATCTGTCTAGAATTTAAGTGACAAGCCATTACCCATATTCCAACATATACCTTTGGAGAAAATAGGGAATCTTGTCTTGATAGCTTTCCAGTTTACAGAACAGGGAAGTTTATCTGGATCCTTAGAGTTTCTTCTTGACTGAGAGCAACAATGTATCCTTCTCCTGGTACATCCTCTAGTTGAGCTTTGCAAGTAATGAAAGATTTTTTCCTTTCGCAGCTTGAATAACCAGCTCGCCCTCCTTGCTCCTTTGGTTTGATGATTTTGTTCCACCCATCTAAGTGCATTTTCTTTTTTTCTAGTGATGAGGCTTCCCAAAGAAAGTCCCTATTAATTTTATCAAGCTTTTCACAGAGGTGATTAGGGAATGCCACTCCTTGCATCACATAATTAGGCATAGCAGACATGACCAATTTCACCAAGACTGTTTTGCCCACAAAGGATAAGAATTTTGATTTCCAATGAAAGAGTTTGTTGATTACCCTCTCAGCAAAAAAGTTATATTGGTTTCTTGTTGCTCCTTTATGTCTGAGGGGAAATCCTAAATATTTCCCAAGGTTATTGGTGGCATGGATGCCAATATTCTCACAAATTATTTCTTTCAGATCAGAGGACACATTCTGAGAGAAGTAGATTCGAGACTTGTCTACACTTACCTTCTGACTTGATTCAGCACAGAAGCATTCTAAGACTTCCTTGATGGTTTCACAATTATCTTCACTAGCTTTGGCAAAAAGCATAAGGTCATCGGCAAAGAATAGATTAGATATTCCAATATTATCTCCGGATACTTTGATAGGAGTCCAATTTCCTTCCATACACTCCCTTTCAATAAGGCTACCTAAGTATTCCATACACATAATGAATAGGTATGGAGATAGTGGATCACCTTGGCAGATGCCACTCATAGGGTTAAAGTGTTTTAAAGCACCGCCATTGAAGAGGATGGATATGCTTGTGGATGAGATGCAGCTCATTATAAGCTTGTTTAGCCGCACAGGAAAATGAAAAGCTTGCAAGACTTTGTGAATAAAGTTCCATTCAAGCCTGTTGTAGGCCTTTTCAAGGTCTACTTTAATGGCTATGTATCTTGTCTTTCCCTTCTCATTGTCTATAGTGTATAAGCTCCTGAGCAATAAGGATATTATCTTGTCCTCTTCTGCCTGGAGTGAAGGCTGATTGCATTGGAGTGTCTAGGTTGCTAAGGAGAGGTCGAATCTGAGCAATGATGACTTTAGTAACCATTTTAGAGATTTAGTTGCACAAAATGATAGGTCTTTAGTTACTAATAGTCTTTGAGGCTTTGGCATTTAGGAATAAGAGCAATCAGTGTCTTGTTTAAATACTCCAGAACAACCAATGTGCTGAATATATTTCTTACCTCCTTGCACACCGATTCACAAACGTCATGCCAGAAGAGCTAGAAGAATCTAGCATGTAATCCATCCGCTCCTAGGGCCTTAAAGGGCTTTAGAGCCCACAATCTAGCCTTTATCTCTTCATATGTGACCTCTTTATTAAGATTTTCCTTGTCTTCTTCAAATAAGAAGGCACAAGAAAATTGTGCCACTTCCAAGGTCCTAAAGGAAGTGAGAATAGTTTAAGGAAGTTGTTATAAATAAGGATTTTAATCTCTTCCTCATCAGATGTCCATTCTCCCATAGAAGACACAATCCACGGTGATTAGAAGACAAAAAAAAAATATATATATATATATATATATATATATATATAGCTATGTCACACCCCGAGGGGCAGCTTTACAGCCAACCCAGGGGTTCAAATGAACCCCTTGAGCTGGCCCCAAAAAAAAAAAAAAAAAAAAAAAAGATTATATATAAAAATTTTAAAATTTTTTTTTTGGACTCCCTAAAATAAAAATTTGAACACTTGACCCTAAATTTTGTTTAAAATCAATTAAAATAAACTTGAAATATGATCATTTTAGTGCTATTTATACAATATTTTCACAATAATTTTACAATAAAGGTTAAGTAACAAGTTGTAATTGAATTTTTATTGAAACCTAGAATTGACATCACTTATGATTATAATAAATTATTATTATTATTTCAAAAATTATGATTATTTATTTAATTATATTTATTTATGCATTCAATGGTTGTTCTTACCGATCTTTAAACTATTAATAATTTTTTTAGACTATTATACAATATAGTTGCATTGTATACTATTTAGAATACTATGTTAGAATATTGTATTAAAAAAAAAAGAATATTGTACATAATATGACAATTTTAAATAAAAAAATTAATCATTTTATTTTTTACTCTTCCACAACAAAATCCTACCTCAAGACACTATTGATCCTCCTAAAAGAAAATCTTAGAGCCGCCACTGCACGCCCCTTGCATTCCCAAGTGTGTAATGTGTAGGAAAAATGAAAATGAAACCCAAAAGACATTGCTTTGTGACCCCTCCTCTAACATAACTAACCTATATAGAGGCAAGTCACACCTCCTACATTCCTGTGGCATAGTACCACTGTTTGTTTACTACCAATTGCATTGCTTCCCATAAGAACCGGTTCACATTAAGTTAGACTAATTTGGGCCGTTTATATGACTAATTTTGTCAAGATTTGCATCATTGACATTGGGAAGAATAAGGACCCATTTGGATTTGGGCGGGGGTGGGAGGGAGGGGAAGGAGGGAAAGTGGAGGGAATAGAGTAGAATTGGTTGAAAATAAGCTAATTTTGGGACAAATCTATGCTACTTTACTCTCTCTCCCTCCCTCTCAATCCAAACGGACCTTAAGTTTAGTTCCAGCTTTTCACTATTATCTACACAATCATGCGCATTTACTATCTCTTTATCGATTTGATTTGTTTGATAAAAAAAAAAAAAAAAAAATCACCCAACATGCATCATACCACCACTGGTGTTATTTAATTGCCTAAAAGGATCAAAATCAGCAAAAAGAAATAGAAAATTCTAAAGGAACAAACCAGCAATCCCAAGCTATAAACAATTCTCTCTCTCTCTCTCTCTCTCTCTCTCTCTCTCTCTCTCTCTCTCTCTCTCTCTATAAAAATATATATATATATATATATATATATTTTTTTTTTTGAATTAATATACATACATACATATATATATATATATATTACTAAAAGCTGAAATGTGGCATTTATTGCTGCTGAGCTCCCGTTGTGCCACCTCATCACCATGTCATTTGCCACATAATAATTATTAATTATTTATTCCTATTTTTTTTTTACAAAAAAAAATATAAATAAATTATTGATTTTACATATTCATCTTTGTCAGTTTTAACATCTATGTATATTTCTTTTTTATTTCCAATTTTCCTATAATTTTTTGTTACATTCACTTATTTTTTAAATATTTACACTTTCTTCAACCTTTTTTCTTCCTTTACATTTTCATCTCCCCACTAACCTCTACTTTAATATTGCTATTTATCTTTCCCTTCATCTTCCTTTATTTGTCTCTTCTTATCCCTTCCCTCTTACTATAAATTTGTCACTCTTTTCCATTTTTTGCATAGTTTTCTTTCACAAAAAGGTTCTCTCTCTCTCTCTCTCAATGTTTTGGTGGATTTTTATTTTTTATTGCATCTCTGCTTTAGGTTGATAAATTTTTGTATTTTTAAGAACCCTAATTTATGTTGATATGATTTAGTTTTATGTTTTAAGTTATTATTATTATTATTATTATTATTATTATTATGCTATTTGATTGTTAAATTTTATCCGATTACATTATAAAAAATTAAAGATAGTAGATAAAAATAAAATAGTATTCCATTACATACCATAATTTGAATAATTTAGTGATTATTGTTATATCTTTTAATTTTTTCTTATTTTTTTCTTCTCTTCTATTTTACTCAATATTGAAATTTAACCACATCCTCCATATCATTAAATTATTTATATTTTCTCTCTCTTTTTGTTTTAAAAAAAATGTAATTTTTTATTGTGCTCATCAAATTGTACCTTTTTTTTATTTATTTATTTTTACATTTGCACTTTCTCCAACCTTGCTCATTCTCTTTACCTTTTCATCTCCCCAAACATTCTACCTTGATATCACTTTTCCTCTTTCCTTTAATCTTTCTTTATTTTGTTTCTTTTTATTATCTTTCTCTTAGTATAATTTGTCATTCATTCTTCCATTCTTTACATAATTTTCTCTCACAAAAAAGGGGTTATTTCCCACTCTTTCTCCCTCAATTTTTTGGTGGATTTTTATTTTTATTTTTCTTGCATCTCTATTTTAGCTTGATAAATCTTTGTATTCTTTAGAACTCTATTCTGGTTGATGGGATTTAGTTTTGTGTTTTAAGTTTATTTATTTATTTATTTTTATGACTTTGATTGTTAAATATTATCATATTTCATTATAAATAATTAAAAATAGTATATAAGAATGTACTATTATTATATTACATAGAATTATTTGGATAAGTTAGTGTTTATTGTTATGTATTTTTTTTTCTCATATCATTTTATTTAACATTAAAATTTAGCCACATCCCCCATAAAATTAAAAAAACCTGACATACCACTAACATAACCACATCTATAACTATTTAAGCCATTCATGATATCTATTTCTTATTAATAACTATAAAATTTACAATTAGCAATAGAACATACAAAGTAATAAAGAATAAATGGAGGAAGAAAAAAAGAAATGAAATCAAACGACAATTAATAACTGTTATTTGGAAAATAAAAAGGGTGATAAAGAGTAGTAAGAAATAAAATAAAGATGACTATATAGAGGACATTAAAAACTTTATAATGCAATAAAGTCAAAAATTAAATATAATAATACAAAATTTAAATTTAAAACTAATCAAACTCTAACTAGGAAAATTATATATATATATATATATATAAAATCATAATCTTCATACACCATGACTTTAAAAAAAATTATTGAATAGTTCTACCTCTCATTTAATGTCTATTTTATACAAATCATCAACCAATAAATATATGATAATGCTAAAAAATTTTATAGATAAGATTATGAAAAATATGATAAAACTTAAAAAAAAAAAAAAAAAAAAAACTCTTTATAAATTCTAGGAACTAAAATAGTATTTTATCTAAAAAATTATTACGCGCAACACGTGGGTCTGCGACTAGTTTATATATATAATAATAAGTGAAGCTGAGAGAAACCCAAATTAGAATTCCAAATTAGAGTTCCAATTTTGCACCATATGTCCTAAATTATTTATTCTTAAAGAGTTTTATTTCTTAATTTTAGAATAAAATGTGAGACCATATCATAAATATTTATCCAAGTAAGTTATTAAGTACAAAATCAAAGAGTTTAGAATAAATGAATTGTAAAAAAAAAAAAAAAGTGCTTCACAATAATTTTTAAAAAAATATCGACAATTTACATTTTATACCTAATAATATCCTTACAAATTTTTTAAAGAGTTAAAAAAATATAAAAATAACTATCAATAATATTTAAATTATATATAGGAATTATATTATGCATCTTATTATATATCTTTAAGTATATCCATGCATATACATGAGGTTACAAGCTAGTATATATTAATAGAGAAAGCTTAGAGAAAGTTCAATTGCATTCTAAATTGGAGGCCTAATTTTGCGTCATGTGTCCTATTGCATTTCTAAATTTTTGTACCAAAATTTATAATGCATTAACAAACACAGAACTTAAGAAGTTCACAATAATAACACTCATCATTTGCCTAGGCAAGAAAACCTCACCTGCACACTTATGTATTTACTCAATAGAGTCTTAAGCTTCTATTAAAAAAATAAAAATAAAAAGTCTTAAGCTCTCCTCTTTCTTTAAACATTTCCTCACCCGTCTCGATTCTAAATCACACACACACACACACACACACACATACATACATATAATGAGAAACCATTACATATTTTAGAAATTCATGCTTAAAAAATGTGTAAGTTATTATTCTTACCCCAAGTTTAATTTAAACTCATATATATATATATATACACACACATATGTAATTGTGGTTGTTTTTAAATATACATGTACATATGCATGGAATTACACACTAGTATAGATAATGCGAGTCCTTTGTGACAAGTCTTATGTTTGCTTACAAGGTGGCTCAATTTATTTATTTTTTTTATTTTTTATTTTTTTTGGCTGGGAGGGTGGCTCAATTTATTCAATAATTCAAAAAAAAATTTAGTTTGATAAATCAATGGATAATGGTTCAGAGAGAGAGACAGACAGAGGTCAATGCAATGTTGTAATTTTGCTCATTGTGTACTTTTAACCCAAATTGGCTACAATTGCCTGCCTCTAGTGAGATACTTCGTAAATTAAAGACACTAGTCGCTAATTCATGCAATGCAATAGATAGTTAATATTTGTTAAATATCTTTACTATGTTCAATGCTACAATTCGTAAAAAAATGAATGAAAATTACTATTTATAATATGAAACAAAGATATACATATTTTGAAAAAATAATCATATTGTGTCTTTTCATAAGATGAAATAAAGACATACTACTTATGTTTCAACCATGTTTAGACTTTTATGAAATATGGAACAACAAAATACAACAACTTAATGACAAAAGAAAATTTTCTAAAGTTCTACTAAGAATTTTATGAGGAAAAAAAAAAAAGCAAATAGAGTGATACGAAGATTACATTCTATGACAAAGTATTCATCCAACAAAACTAAGATGTCAAATATGAGAAAAAAAAAATCTAAATACTTTGGTGGCATCCATTAGGACCACTACCTCTAGCTTTCTTTTAGCATTTACTCTTTCTAAAAACTCTAGAATCAAACACGGTGTCTAAAAATGTTGTGTGTGGTTACTATGTTATATTGCCAGTACAATATAAACATATAAAGGTCCTTAAAAAAATCATTAACGTGGTTTTAACTTTAAAGTATTTCAAGTTTTTTTATTAAAATGAAAAGTATTTCAAGAGAGTATATATATATATATATATAAATTTAGAGGGATTGTCCGACATAGATGTAGGTTCTATACAGGTTGTTATTGTGTAATCCCGGACTATAGTCCCTTCCTCTCACAGAGAAGTGGGTTCCGCCCACGAAGCCCACTACTATGTGAGAAGGAGAGTATATAGTCTAGGACTGCATAATAATTTTTTGGTTCCACACTTCCATACACGTCTAAAGAATACAAATAGGGTGCATGCCCCCATAATTGGCAAATTACAGAAGCGCCACCATATATATATATATATATTGATAGGCCAAGAATGTATTGACCCATTTTGGTAAATTAATCAATTAATTAGCTAAGTGAATTAATTAAATTCAATTACATGCAATAAACATGGTAGCACAAACAAATCACCAAATAACTAAATGCAGTGGAAATTAAATTTAACATGAGTGATTGGTTTACGAATGGGGAAAACTATCGAGGCAAAATCCCACCGGGTGAATTCAAAGGTCACAACTCTTGAGAATCTACTATTATCAAAACAAGCGGTTACAAGTAAAAGGAATCACAGTACCTAATACCAACCTACAGTTGAACCCTTACCCCAATACCCAATTGGACTTGTGATGTAGATGCAATCTCTCCATTCAATGCACGAATCCTAGTATGTGACTAACCAATGATGCACAAATTCCAGTATGTGACTAACTCCTTTGCACGAATTCCAGTACGTGTCTAACTCCATAGCAACCCTTTTGATTGACGTAGTTGATTTGCAATAGCTTTTCATAGAAACACCCATAAGATCTTCAATGATGGTGTGAGAGACTTTGCTTGGTTATTGAACCAAAGGCGTATAAGAAACGTAGCAAGAACTCTTTCTTTTGTAGGAAGAGGCTAGGGTTTCAAAAATAAAACCTTATGAAGCTCTCTAGGGTTAGGTTTTTCTTTTTCTGCCTCCTTTAAATAGAAGCTTAATGGGCTCTCCTATTCCAAATAGGTTTACACAAACCTTGGACTTTCCTAGTCCAATAAGGATTATAAAAACCCATAAACCTTGGGTTTTCCTAGTCCTATAAGGATTATACAACCCATAAATAAATAGCCTTTTAGAATAAAAATGTTGCTGGCTATAGTCTAAATCCCATAAGCTCGATAGATCGAGACATGTGTCAAGCTTTAATGAATCTTGATAGATCAAGCTCCTGCCGTGGAGGTATTGAAACCTACAGATTGCACTTTTCTTGAGCAGTTCTTAAGTAATCTTCATGTTTTCAATGTAGCCACTTGTAATGATCATCTTGAACCTACTTAGATTTACTCAAATACAAGTAAAGTGCGTTTTGTCAAAGAATATGCCAATTACATAAAAATATGTTCTTAACATATATATATATATAAGGAAAAGGGTTTTTCTCTACCTCTGCTCGGGTGTCTCCTGTGATTTTGAAGCATTAAAGACAACAATTCTAAGGTAAAACTAAGCATTAGCATCCGATATCTTCAAACTATTCTATTTTACCATCTCAAAAGTTACTAAATCTATTATACCATACCATTTTACAATACACCTAACGTCCCAACTTTTATTTATCATATAACACATTAAAATAATATATCTACACAATAAAAAATAATATAACCCAAAACCATATCTATTCCCTCCTCTCTCTCTCTCTCTAATTTTTGTCTCTCTTCCTCTGTCTCTCTTCCACTACAACCACCTGCTACCACCACCTCCACCATGAACAAACCCAAAAAAGCTACCGAAACCTAAACAAATCACCCCGCCCTCACTGCCCATCACCCACCACTGCCAAAACAAAACCCACAAATGACCAACAAAACTCAGCAAAATCAAACCCACACCAATCCAACAATATCACCGAAATCGAAACCAAACAAATCTCACAAATGAACAACAAAACCCAGCAAAATCGGACCCACACCAATCCAACAATATAACTAAAATTGGCACCAAACAAAACCCGCAAATGACTAACAAAACCCAACAAAAGAAGGACCCACACCAATCCATCAACATCACTGAAATCGGAACCAAATTGGAACCACCGAAATCAGAACCAAATTGGAACCAAATCGGAACCACCCAAATTAGTACCAAAATCAAACCCATGCCACGGCGCCTCCATCATAGGACCCACCAAACCACGTCTCAGAGAAATGCAACAACCTCACCATGCCATTGGATCACCAATCTAGAAACCTAGAAACCTCCACCTCAACCAATATGCCAATCGCCAATCTAGAAACCAAAAACCTCCATACCACCGCTAGACCCACGTTGGACCCATGACCCACGCCAGGTAAACACCACCACTGTGAGAGAGATGTGAAAGAAAGGATTGGAATGGAGAGAGAGAGAGAGAGAGAGAGAGAGAGAGAGAGAGAGATAGGGGTAGATATTTAAAAGTGGGGAATAAAAAATAAAAAATTGGTTTAGAGCGTTACTACAATACCATCATAAATTTAGGAAGGTACTATAGCATAATTGCAAATGTTTTTACAAGTAGAAGGCCAGGTAATGGGCCTTTTTGATGCTTGGATGCTAAATAATACCAACATATACCATTTGCATCATCGGATACTGATGCTACCCTATTCCCAAACCCTGATTTGCAAACACTACTTGTTCTTTGTTACAATAACTATATTTCATAGTAAAACTAGATCATTTTGGAAAAAGAGCTAGGAAGAAAAGAACCCAGTATTGTTATTCATTTTAATGTGTCTATTAACATGTTTTTATCGCGTTTCAATTAGTCTCTATTACAATTTGAGCATCGAGTTATTAACCCTTTAAATCTAATGCTTACTTAACATTGTAACTATAAAATAAAACCTCGGAATTAGATATTGTCCAATAATACTTATTGAGGTTCTATATAATCTGTATTAGAATTTTCTTTTCTTATTGTTGATGATGTTGTTTCTAGTGCATTATGTTTAGAAGAACATTTTGAACAAGAAATGGCGTTACCTCTCAAACGTGGACGAAATTTTACTACTCCTGCCCAAGTATCTCAAGATGCAAACCACACGGTCTTAGAAGTTAAATTGATCAGCAAGGAAAACAATGGAATAAACATACCTAAAATTGGGCATGAAACCAAATTGGCCAATACAATTATAAAAACAAATCCATTAATTTACTCAAACTGCAAAACAAGATAAAAGAAGTGACTGACATCCGAAACAAGAGAAGTAAGCTTGTATGGGGGTGGGATTTGAAGCCTCGAAGAAAGTCACAGGAGGAGAGTGGTATAGAGATGGGAAGCTAGATGTCGAATTTGTATCCACCTTGAAAATCTTGTGCTTAAGGAGGGACAAAATTGCTTTTTGCCCTTTTCAAAAAAAAAAAAAATCCAGCATTTTGCCATTTTTCTCAAACTAATTAGGAAAATGCCCTTCTTTTAAAAATCGAGTTTCTCAAAATCGATTTAGGCCTTATAGCAATGTTTTTAAAGAGCCTACAGTGACGTTTTAAAGACCTATAGTGGCGTTTTGTAACTTGATATACATAAAATCAAGTTATAGGTAAAAAAAAGAAAAAAATTTGCATGTAACTCAACTTTATGGAAATCAAGTTACAAAACGTCACTATAAGTCCTTAAAACGTTACTATAAGCTCCTTAAAAACACCGCTATAGGGCCTAAATCGATTTTGAGAAACTCGATTTTCAAAAGAGGGGTATTTCCCTAATTAGTTTGAGAAAGAGGGCAAAATGCTAGATTTTTTTTTTTGAAATGGGCATTTGCCCATTTTCTCCACTTAAGGAGTATCCAAAAGGTAGGAGTAGCTGCTGTTGAAGATATACAACACAGTCCATTGCAAGGATGGGTGTGTGCAAAGGCAACAATATTGGTTTGAATCAGATTCATCAGATTCTGGGGGCATTGGTTGAGAAAATGACTAATGATGGGTAGGGTGTTCCAATTGGGAAGATATGTTATAGGACTCACGATGAGAAGTTGGCAAAGACTAATGTAGTGGCATTAATTTCGTGTGGTGTTTGTCCTCGGTGCTCAGATTAGCTATTTTACACCGGATGGCATCATCTATTTTCAAAGGTGGCTAGATTTCTAGACGAAAGTTTTGTACTAATATAATATAATAGAAATGATTATATCATGCATAAGATATATAAATTCGCCTTTTTAGAGCGTGTGGGCTCTATAGTTGTACTGAATTCTTGAGAAGACAAAATGTTGCATATATTTGATGCGTGAGGCACGTTCTCATATAATACAGTTTCACAACTAGACGTGGCCAAACGGACGGGTCGAGTTGACCCGTATTTTTCAAACAAGTTTTTTTTTTTTTTTTTTTTTTTTTTTTTTTTTTTTAATTTTCTTATAAAATATTTACTTATTCTTCTTCACTTAATATGTTATGTACTCCATTATAGTTTGTCATTCTTTACTTGCCACCTTCATTTTCTCTTCCTACTTTAAACAGATCGAAGATTATACCAAGATTAACTTTTAGAAAGCTGAAACAAGAGTTGCACCAAATTTGGGTATCAAGTGTTTAGTGGTAATTAGTAAGTGATAACAGTATCACTAGTGAGAATCCAATCACAGTTAAGAAACTCAAGGATTGTAACTCAGCTACTCATATAGTTGCAAAACTCTCTCTTAATTTTAGGATTTCTGTTTATTTCTACAAGGACAATCTTCCAGGAGTTCTTGAGCTCGCCTGTAAGGAGGATTGCCCCACTTTCTCTTCCTAAAGATATTGAAGTTTATCAAAAAAAAAAAAAAAAATTTAGATAAGCATTTCCTTCTATGCCTACATTATTCCATGCATTTCTCAATCTGGAATGGCAAAACAAACAAAAAGTTGACCATTGCAATTTGTGCACAATGGAGGCAACAAGAATCTTCAATACATGAAAAGTACAAATCGTAATACAAAGCTTCAAATTTATATAAGTCCCTTTTAGGGAGATAACACTTTAGAGAGACTCCACTCAAGGCTTAACATATTAAGATATCATTTAACCCAAAAATAAAGCCCAAATATTAAGTACAATACAAAGACAAGTACAACACACACACACACACACACACACACACACACACACACACACACACACACAGAAACTAGTTTCATTAAATCCCAGTCACAGTGTCTTTCTACTTGAATCTTCCTTTGCAGATGAGCCATATTCAATGCAATGACCACTAAAAGCTTATCTTTCATTTTTTTTTTCAGCAAAACAAAAGTAAGATGTCTCCAAGACTTCTTTATCAACAAGCTACCAAAAACAACCCAAAATCCCACAATGAAACCCAGCGCAATACTTAGGTAAAACCTTAAATTTTCAAATTGATCTTCACCATTGTTATGTACATGTACATCTTCTTGATCTTTATGTTCTGCATTCCTGTCACTTGGCATTGAGAAACTTGTTGGCAATGGAGGAGGCCCATAAAGTTGTGGGTTACCTTCATAAATAGACAGATCATTGAAGGTTTAAAATTGGTTGGTTGATGGAATTTGTCCAGACAGGTTGTTATATGACAAGTCCAAATGGCTCAAAAAAGTCATAGAAGACATGCTTGGGGGAATGTGACCTGAAAAGATGGTTGCTTGAGAGGTCAAGAGTTTCTAATTGGCGCAAAGATCCAATATTCTCCGATATCTTGCCAGTCAACTAATTCCACGACAAATTCAAGGAATACAATAATGTCAAACTTGTTAATTCTGCTGGGATCTCCCCTGAAAGATTGTTTCTTGAAAAATCCATGATTTTAACAAAAAAAAAAATCACCGTTGTATTCATATTGTCTTCCTTTAACAACCAAATCCATATACTGTGGGATGTTCATATGATCAACGACATTGGAATCTATGTAACCAACCAAACTACCCAAACATGTTGGAATAGATCCTGAGAAATTATTATGGGCAAGGTCCAAGACATGGATATTGGTGAGACCACACAATTGTTTAGGAATTTTTCCATAAAGCATATTACCTCGAAGGCGTAATATCTTTATTGAAAATTTTCTTTCTCCAATCCATTCTAGTATGGTCCCTGATAATCTATTTCCTCCAAAATCAAGTGTTGAAATCTGTCTCGAAAGAAATTTCAGGCCTAAAGAGAGGTTTCCAAAAAGATTGTTGTTACTCAATTGCAACCAACTAAGATAAGGTAGTGAGCACATTGAGCTTGGAATGTCACCAGATAGATTATTTCTGGACAGATCTATGAAAAACAAATCCAGCATACCCTGCTAGTGGTTTTACTTTTTTTAGAGTTAGAGATAGATTCCAATTATTCCAACGTTTGATTATTTATTTATTTATTTCTTGTTGTACAATTTTTTTTTTTTTTTTTGAATTCCTTATTGAAAGAGATTTCGATAATGAAAAAGCTTTCAATGCTACCCAATACCCCTCCCTTTTCCAAAAATTTTTATGAATTTTTTTTTTTTTTTTTTTGATATAGAAGTGTGCTTTTTTGGAACGGCCATTAAAAATTATAATAAGTTATTTATTTCTATAGTTGAATGTGAAAGACATTTATTGTTCAAAACCAATTGTTCTTTACTATTAATACTATTAATTTTCTATTTATTGTTTAAATTAAGTTATACTCTCTTCAAAACAAAAACATTTCAAATCAAGAAGTTAGAATTGATAGGAGATCCAGAAGTTGACCCCCTTTGAGAACCCTCTAGGAAGTTTGACTATTATGTTCTTTATCCTAGATTCAGAACTCAAATCCTTCCCTCTCCATGCAAAGAAAATCATGACCAAAACCAAAAACCTCCATTAATCCCATACTACCAGAAAGTCCTTCCCCAAATATCAAAATGTCAACCCCTTCCTACTGGCCAAACACATACAAAAGCCCTTACCCTGTTACATGTTTGACCAAGCTTCATCTTCATTTTCACAGAATTTTCCCCCATTAGAAAGCTTTGACCATCCCCAAACCAACACCAAACATGTCTGGAAAATCAAAAATACTGTTGGCATTAATCCAAATGGAACCAAGAAGCAGGTTTCTTTGGCAGAAGCAGCTTTAAACTGGCAAGCAGAAAAATGCTATGGCACAAAACCAAGTTCTTTCAAAGATATTGGATAATCAACAAAAGATGGCTGAAGCAGTTACTCATACTTTCTCATCCTCAAACTCCCTTGTTCAAGATTTGAAGAAGAAAATCAAGGCAGTTGAATAAGAATTGGCAACTATTACTTCTATGGTTAAAGATTTATCTATCTCTTTTTCCCTTATTGGACAAAAAGAAAAAGAAAGGAAACAGTTGCTGCTACAACTACAATCCATGGAAGAATCACAGAAAGAAGCCATTCAGATTCCTCCGATACATGTTCATATGCCTTTTCAACCGTGCCAATCATTATATAAAGACTTGTCTATACCGTCAAACTCTCCATTTTCCCCAATTTCTCCCTAGCAAAATCTTCAACCATTAGCCATAACACATCCTGACCATAACCCTTTTAAGCCAAATGGAATTTTTCCTGCTATAACATATTCAATTCCACCTCAACCAGAGCCCCAAGCTAAACCACAAGCTGAACCTTCTTTTATCAAGAAAGATAAAGAACCATTATACCAACCCCTAGACCTAACTGAAGGTGCTTCTTCAAGACCTCCAGATATGAACATGTTAGTTGTGGACCTTGACCCTTCGAAACCAATTTCATCGTTTCTCAAAACCCTCACCCTTGAGGATTTGAGAGAACCCTTTGTGCTCCCAGTAATTGAGGATTCTGAATTGGATTTGTTTGACCTTGTTCTAGAGGAAGTATTTATGCCAAATTTTGAACCAAAGGTGGAAGAAGAAGATGATGTTCTTCGTCCTAAAAAGCCTCCGCCTCCACCACCACCAATATTTCCTCCACCATCCTTTATCCTAGAATATCAAACAAGGTTGACTTATTCACCAACTACCGACTTAAAACATTTGTTCACTCTTGATAATGTTCCTCCTTCCAGATGGCATGATGAGTTTTTTAACATGTACTCTTGGTGCATAGCTGAACTTCAAGCTCCAAATGCTATTGTTTCCCAGATTATTGCCAAATTTGTTGCAAGGATTACAAAAAGATTAAAAGAATGGTGGATTAATCTAGGAGAATATAGGCAAAGATAGGCAGCTCAATGTAATACACTGGAGGACTTTTTCACAATTTTCCATAATGAATTTCTTGGCTCGGTGACTCATTACACGGAGGTAGCACGAGAAGAATTCCTATTGATGAAATGCTATTTATTTGAAAGGAAAGACTTGGAGAAACATTTTGATAGAATGTCAAGGAGATACTACTCTTTTAATGGAATGGATGGAGCTAATTCCATGCATACTTTTCTCAATTCCCTTCCAGAACCATTGGGAGATAAAACTCTTCATATGATGAATCTCCAAAAAATAACCCTACAACAAGCTTCCTTAGGAGAAATTTATCAGCATGTGCTTATTGCTTTGGAAACACTTTGCAACCAGAGAAAATTTCTTTCAGAGATTGACAAGATTCATAGCAAACTCAAGGATAACTGTAAAAGAAAAGATTTGTAGATTAAGTGCTATGAGAAGAATTGTGCCTGTCCAACGAAAAGAAGAGATTATTTCAAGAAATATTCTTGGAAGAAAAAGCACTATGCAAGCCAAAAGAAGAAATCTTTCAGAAAGAAAAAATGGAAATTTCTTAGAAGAAAGCAATTCAAAGGAAAAACTTCTAAGGTTTGTTTTGTATGCAAAAAACCAGGTCACTTTGCAAAAAATTGTCCAAAAAAGGAAAAAGTAGCAAAACTCCTTGAGCAAGCATAGATTCATGTAGATGATATTTCTTTCTCAAATGTAGAATCACTTTTTTCACTAGTGGATGATTATTCCCCTTAAGCTCTAGCAGTCATGGCCTATTCTACTTCAGAAGAAGATTCAGACCTAGACAAAGAAAAGGATTCAGACCCAGAAATCCAAACCATCTATACATCCCAGCCCATAGCCCCCCTAACCAATCCCACACCCATAGCCCAAGTCAATATCCTTATTGATACCTATTCCAGACCTATTCTAGTAATAGCCTTGTTTGACATAGGAGCAGTAACAACAATTCTCCATCCTAAAATATTACCTAAAGAATTTTGGTTACCCCATCATTAGATGTTCAGAGCAGCAAATGGAGAAACATTTCTGATCACCCTGAAAAGTAAGCCTATCCTTATCAGAATTTTCCCAACCCTTACTATCAAACATCAAGTCCTTGGATCCCCTCTTACAGGTAGAGACCTTCTTATAGGATTTGATCTCCTTCATCAAATACCTAGCCTTAGATGGTCTTCAAAAGGACTTTTGCATAAACAACACCTTCTCACCTGGACCCAAGTCCCTCATTTATTTATAGTAGACCCCTTTGACTCTTTGAGATTCCAGATTATCAACGACTGTTGTGCAAACAACCACTTCGAATTCCTCCTTAAAAATCCAAATGCTTTGTGGAAAAACCCAAATTTTTTCATCAACCTGCCTTTCAAAAAGAATGAAGATGTTAACCCCACAAAGCCAGTCACAGAGGAACGAATCCAGAACATTTAACCTTGGCCAAGCAAGAACTATCTACCCTCCTTTCAAAAGGCCTCATTGAAACCACAGCCAGTCGAGATCCTCTTGCATGCATTGTTTTTCACATGTTTTGCATCTTTCTTTTATCTTGTTATCCATAGCATCCTATTTCATTACATTCATGCACTTATATGGATTTCTTGTGCCCCCTTGATCATCATTGATCATTTTTATGTTTCTCAGGTGAAGCTTTCTAGTTTCTTGTACCCTTTATCAATCATGACAAAAGGGAGATAAATTGTGGAGAATATGTTAGGGGGGGAAATACATGCCCTTGTAAGGGGGAGTTGTATTTCATCTTGTTAGGGGGAGTGTTTACCTCCTTGTTGTTGTAGGAACTTCTTTTAGCTTCTTCTTCTTGTACACCGGTCTTGTGACCATGTTTACATACATTGTGCTTATCTTTAATATATATATATATATGATGTATGTTTTCTTCACCTATCTCTTCATGTGTTATTTCTTTTCTTTCTCTATACACATGTTTCTTATTGCTTGTATGCAATCTATTATTTCTGTTTCACACTAAAATGGCTTGATGATTTTTGTTTAAAGTGTTTCAGAAATACATGTTGTCAAAGTCTATTTGCCATAAACTCTCTTCTTGCAAAGTTTTTCAAAAGTTTGTGTTAGGATAGATTTTATTATATTCAATAAGTGAATATAAGATGAATGATTTATGACTTCTCTCATATGTTCATTTATTTGCTGTGGTTTTGTCACGGATTGCCAAATGGGAAGATTGTTAGGACATATGTGATTCATGTTAGGAACATATGTCAATGTTTTATGTAATTGGCTAATCCTTTAACAAAACGCACTTTACTTGTAATTGGGTAGATCTAAGATGTGTTTAATACTTCAAGAAACATGTTGTTCAAGTCCAGTATTAAAGCCATGAAGATTGGACCAATAAACAAGGGAAGAAAAGTTGTTCATTAAAACTGGACAGATAGCTCGACAGCTGTTTGATAGATAACTATCTATCGAGGTTTAATAAGGCTCGACAGATACTATCTATATAGGTATTTATTGAGAATTACGAAAATCAGTTTTTTCAGATTTGATTTTTGGTCCAAGCTTATGTATTTGTGTAGGGTTTCTTTTCTCGCAACCCTAGACATATATAAGGCTTATTTTAGAGGTCGTCATATAAAAGAATACAAGGAGAACGAATGCAAAAGGTGACCGATGGCTTTTTCTCTCTAAAAGAAGCTACTGCGTCTTTACGCCTTTGAGTTTTGTAACCAAGAGCTTCTTGATCTTCATTGTTGATGAAGTGAAGAACTTTACAGCCAACATTTTCTTCAAGTTGGTGTGTTAGTCACGTATTGGGAGCCGTGCATCATTGGTTAGTCATGTACTGGGATCCGTGCAGAAAGGGTGGCGTTCATATACTAAAGAATTCAGAGGTTCTGAAGCAGTAGAAGGTTTTTGCTGTAAATTCATCTACGGGGATTATAAAGTCTAGGGACAAAGGTTTTGTATTAGATCTGAAACTTTTCTTTACTATAGTGGATTGCTTTTCGAGAAGGTTTACTCCCAAGTTTTTTACTTTGAAACTAGTTTGTTTCATTGGTTTTCCTAGGTCATCATATCTTGTTTTATTTACTTTTCCACTGCATTTATTTTTGACATGATATTGATGTTTATTTGCTTTAACAAGGTTTATTTATAATAAATCTAATTAACAATTTAGGTTTAAAACTTGTTAATTCTATCAATCGAGGTCTAAATTTCCCAACAGTCGAGCTCTTCAGTTAATTTTTATTGCAATCTCGACACCTTTTGATAGCTAGGTGGATCAATCGAGAAAGTTTCTGTCCCCTCGATAGCTCCTTGACAGATCCTCGATCCATCGAGCTTCCTTTTGCCTTGGACACATGCTCGATAGATGCTTCTGTCGAACCTTTTAAAGCTTAACAGATCCTCGACACCTCTCAATATGTCAAGATTTACTAATGGGCTATATAAGGGGCGCTCGTGAATCTGAACTCATTTTTCTCGATCTCTCTTTATCTATCTAGCCTCTTCACCTCCCAAAACCTCTCTCACTCATATTCTACCTCTTTCTTAAGGATTCTTCAAGCTTATTCAAGTTTTTCTTCACTTGATAAGTTTCTAATCCGTCATGTTTATGCATTTCATGCTTTGTAACCTAAGTTTTTGGGATTTCTGCAAAATTTGGGGTTTTTCAAAATCAAAGAGGTCTTTTTGTGAAATTTTTGGGATAGGTTTTGAAGATTTGATCTTAAAAACTTCATGCATTGCATCTCATAAGCATTATAATAGTATTTTCATGCATTTAGGTGTGTGCAAACTGATTGTGTGCTGGTAGGTTTGGACTGGGCTAAGCCCATGATGCTTTTTATATTGCATGTCACATGTTCATGCATTCCCATGCATACGTTCTTTCCTTTCAATATATTCTTGATATATTTTGAACTGTTTTAGGACTTTTCTGATTGTTCTCTCTCTCTCCCTCTCTCCGTTTACATTAGTCTACTTCAATGGCACCCAAACGTAAATCTGCTCCGTCCCGGAACCCTCTTCATTTCAGGGCATCCTCTTCTGTTGACCTAACTCCTTTCTCTATCCGGTTCCGTGATGAGAAGGCCAAATTAGACTTCTTTGAGAACTTTTCTCGATAATGCATTCATTCTAAACGCCAAGTCATCTTGTCAGACTTCTCCGGCACTGACCTACCTACTGTCATCTACAGTAGGGGATGGGGGCCACTGTGTGACGCCTCGGTCACTTGTCCGTTTGTGTTGATCTAGGAGTTTTACTCCAACATGCATGGATTTGATTATTTAGTACCTCATTTCATTACTAGCGTTCGAGGTACGCACATAGTTGTCACACCGCAGATTGTTGTGGATGTGCTCCATGTCCCCAGGGTTGAGTTTCCTGATTACCTTGGTTGTGATTGTATTAAGACAGTGTATAAAGACGAGCTCATGTCTAATTTCTGTGATCCATTCGATTGGGGTGAACGCTAGTTCACCTACTGTTCGGGCTTTGCAAAAGGCCCTTGGTTTTTTAACATGGTCATGACTTTTGTTTTACACCATTCTCTCATTATAACTCTATCACTGAGCCTCGTGCTCGGTTTTTGCTTTCCCTTATTGACGGTTTTACCATAGATTTTCCTTCTCACTTCATTCTTTCTATCATAGATGTCTATAGGGATACACCGACCTGTGATAAGCTCATCTTTCCTTCAGCTATCACGAGGCTTTTACACCATTTTGAGGTTCGTTTTCCCTCTTTCGATCCTTATCTTGTCATGGATGCTATAAATGCTAGTACCGTTAAATGCAGTGAGGTGCAGTTTTGTTCGAGACGGTCCAGATTGACAACCACTCCAACTCCTACTGCTTCATCCACATCTGCTCCCTCATCTTCTACACGCGGAGTGACACTCGAGGACATCATGACGCAGCTTCAACGCATGGATGCTCGCCTCGACACTCTCAGTGATGAGTTGTGTCAGGTGAACACTCATGTTAGTCGTATAGCACGACAGCAGGTGGTCATGGGTGGCTTCATTTCTTCTCCTCCACCTTCTCCAGAGGCTTCTGAGGATGATGATGATAATGCTTTTGCTTCTGATGATGAGGATGATGGAGATGCTAGCTCTTCCAGTGCTGACACGATGTCTACTTGACACTCTTACCCTTTGTCACTCGTGACAAAAAGGGGGGGTAATTTTGGTTATGAGAGTAGTCATAGTTAGGGGGAGAGTTAGTATAAGAGATTTTTGACAGGGGAAGTGTTCTTACTGAGGGATGTAGTAAGGATTATTTGTATCTTTTTCTTTTCTCCATTTTAGATACATTTATCTTGTACATGGGTCTTCTGACCATTATTGACCTACATTGTACTTATATTATTTACATATTGATGTATGTTTTTCTTTCACCTATCCTTACATGTATTGTTTCTTTTCTCTCTTTATGCACATGCTTCTTATTTATTGTATGCAATCTATTATTTCTATTTCACACAAAGATGTCTTGATGAGTTTTGTTTCAAGTGTTTCAGAAATACAAGTTGTCAAAGTCTTCCTTGCCATAGACTCTCTTCTTGCAAAGTTTTTCAAGAGTTTGTGTTAGGATAGATTTTATTATATTCAACAAGTAAATATGAGTTGAGTGATTTATGACTTCTCTCATATGTTCATTTGTTTGTTATGGTTTTGTCACGGATTGCCAAAGGGGGAGATTGTCAGGACATATGTGATTCACTTGTTAGGAACATATGTCACTACTTTATGTAATTGGCTGATCCTTTGACAAAATGCACTTTACTTGTATTTTGGTAGATCTAGGATTGTTTAATACTTCAAGAAACTTTGTTTTAAGTTCAAGTATTAAAGCTGTGCAAATCTGTCCAAGATTCAAGTGCAGAAAATGCTGTTCATTAAAACTCGACAGCTAGCATCTATCAAGACTTGTAGAGTTGTTCCAACCCGTGGCTCGATAGTAACTCGACAAATAGGTATCTGTCAAGATTTATGAAATGCAGTTTTTCAGGACTGTTTTTCATTCAATCCGTGATTGTATGTGTAATGAACTAAGGAAAAGTGCTAGCCACTTCTTCACTATACCTCAAAAGGACTAGTCACAATTGAGGTTCATTGTAGTTGTTAATAAAGCCCAGTTCAACCCAGTAAATACCCAATGTAGGACTCATCACACACCCACACACATCACACAATCAATCAAATTTGGCCCACAAAGTAGGCCCTAACGAGGACGTTAAGGATTTAAGTAGGGGAAATTGTGATACTCCAATTTGATTAATTATGTGATGTGTGTGGGTGTGTGATGAGTCCTACATTGGGTATTTACTGGGTAGATCTGGGCTTTATTAACAACTATAAGGAGTCTCAATTGTGACTAGTCCTTTTGAGGTATAGCGTAGATGTGGCTAGCGCTTTTTCTTAGGTCGATACATATGGTATCAAAGCCGGCCCAGTAACCCCGTGTGGGCTCGGAGACACGACTCCACAAAGTGGGCCCTAACGAGGACGTTAGAGATTTAAGTGGGGGAGATTGTGATGCCCTAATTTGATTGATTGTGTGATGTGTGTGGGTGTGTGATGAGTCACACATCGGGTACTTACTGAGTTGAACTTAGCTTTATTAACAATTCCAAGGAGTCTCAATTGTGACTAGTCCTTTTGAGGTATAGCGCAGACGTGACTAGCGCTTTTCCTTGAGTCATTACAGTATGTTTGGGTTTTCTTTTCTCACAACCCTAGACATATAAAATGATTATTTTAAGGGCCGTCAAAGGTGGAACAAGTTGCACAAGTGTTGAGCAAAGTTCATTCAAACAAATTGTGATCGGAGACAGAATTTGCCATAGTTCATCTTTCTTGTGAAGAAGTTGCTGTGTTTATGCACCATAGGGTTTTGTAACTAAGGAGCTTCTCGATCTTTATCGTGTGCTGAACTGAAGATCTTTGCAGCCAACAACCTTCTTTAGTTGGTGATTGAAGTCGTGTACTAGGATCCACGCAATTGGTTAGTCATGTACTGAGAGTCGTGCATTACAAGGAGAGATTGTCACTACAGAACAAATCCAATTAGGTATTAGGGTAAGGGTTCAACTGTAGATTGGTATAAGGTACTAGGATTCCTTTACTTGTAACCATTTGTTGTGATAATAGTGGATTCTCGGGAGTGGCGACCTTAAAATCACCTAGTGGGGTTTTTGTCGTGTAGGTTTTCCCCATTCGTAAACAAATCATCGTGTCAATTTATTTTCCACTGCATACTTAGTTTATTGGTGATTTGTTTGTGCTACCACGCGTTTGCATGTTAATTTGATTAATTAATAAACTTAGCTAATTAATCAATTAATTTATCACAAGGGGTCAATACGTTTTTGACCTATCAGTATTGGTCCTGAAAGTAAGTTGCTTCTCAAAGAGAACGCTATCGCATTAGGCCATAGTGGTAGTCAACCCTCAAAATGACTGAAATCTAGATATACCCTCTGCAAGGAAGAGAAGTTTAATGACTTAGGGAGCCTTCTCATTAATTTGTTATGAGAAAGATCTAAGTCCACAAGCTGTGAAGACAAGTTCCAAAACCAATTTGGTATTGTATCTGAAATTGCAGTATTTACTAAATGGATCTCTGTGAGTTCCTTCTGTGTTCTAAGCCATGCAGGGAATTTAGGGTTCAATTGACAGTCCAAAATCTTGACATATTGTAGACTAAAAGGAGAAATCCAGTCATGTGTCACATTGAAAACTAAAAGGTTCCTAGATGATGATGACAAGGAAAACTCATACAATTTTATGAGATTTAGGAAATGAGTTTCAGTCATGATACCTTGCCAATAATTCCCGGAGAGATGCAACTCCCTTAGCTCAGAAAGTTGTCCAATTGATTCTGGGATGGTTCCATTCATCTTGTTGTCATGGAGTGACAGTATCTTCAAACGGGACAAATGTTGTATAGAAGATGGAATTTAACCAGAGAATGCATTTCCGTAAAGTTGAAGCTCTCTCAAACGTTTTAAATTCTCCAAAGAATGAGGGATATTCCCATGAGTTGGTTCTTGCCCAAATATAACTCCTTTAGGCTACTGTCACTGCATTCCGATAAGGCCTGGAAAAATTCTGTTATTTTGCCACTTAAATTATTTTCTGATAAATACGAAGTCTGAAATTTGCATAGGTTACTCTTTGCAATCTTAGGGATGGAGCCTGTCAGATTACAATAGCTAAGTCGGAGTTTTGTGAGGGAAGTGAAATTGAACACCCATTGAGGAATTGAAGAAGGTTGAAGTCATTATGAGAGAGATCAAGTACTGAAAGTGACGTAAAGTTGACAGAGGGAAAACTTTGTGGGAGATAATAAAGTGCACAATCGGAAAAGTGCAACTCCGACAGAGAAGGGAGCAAATTAACAGATTGAAGCCAATCAGTAGCTGCTTCGGAGAGGTCCACTAAATTCAAATTGAGGTATTTTAGGGAAGAGAGACCGGAGAGCCAATTTAAATTTGAATATGTTTGGAAAGGCCAAGAGAGATCAAGATAAAGCAAGTTAGAAAGATTTCCAAGATGAGGAGGGATAGTTCCATCAAACCATGCACCAGAGAGATCAAAATAAAGCAAGTTAAAGAGATTCCCAATTTGAGGAGGGATCGTTCCACCAAAGTATGCAGAGGAGAGATTAAGTAAGTCAACTTATTGAGAGAACCAATGAAATTTGGGATGGGAATTCCTTGGAAATAGTTGAGGCTTAGATCTAATAAATTCTAATAAAGTAATTTAGATATTTTAATTTAAGCAAAGAAGGAGATAAAACACCGAACAAAGGAGGCCAACATTCTGTTGAGGTATTACTAGACATTTGATCACATAAATGTTGGCCATTGAGGTCGAGTTTTATGATGTTACCTGTTCGATTGCTACAGCCCACTCCCAACCAGTTGCAGCAATCTTCGCCAACCCAGCAAGAAAGAAGGGCTTCCCTTTAAATTTAAGAACATGTAAAGGTCCTAAACATGCATTCCATGCTTGAAATCACGGCCAATGCTGCTGGAGATACTATGGAGATGCACGTTTAGGACCTTTACATGTTCTTATTAACAATGCCGGATCATCAAGACCTTCTTTAAATTTAAGAAGGGCTGCCCTTTCCATGTCAATGCAACCCACAGTGGAGTTGCCAGCACTAGAATTGGACCATATAGCTTCAGGTGAAATAAACTTAGTTTGCAAAAGAAGGAAAATAAGAGCAAGTAGAAAGGTGGATTTCATGCTAGCCATCGTTGCTTGGCGATTTACAATGTTGAAGGTTTAAATGCTATTTATAATAATCATAGTTCATTTCAGATTTTTTTTCCCCCTTTCCTTTGAAGGGAAATTATGTTACTTATCTTAAAACACGTTTCGTGGGAAAGACAAGGAATTTTTTGCATCCCTAAACTAGCCTTCTCACACACCGACACACACTACTGGCTAGTATGTTAAAGCTTTTTTTTTTTTTTTTTTAATCAAGAATTTTCTTTTTTCCTTTTAGCTATTATTTGGATATTGGCTCATTTCATATTAATTTATGGGTTAGTTTCGGTAGTTGAGTTGCCATTTGAAGAAAAATTAAAAAGAGAAATATAAAATATTATTCGTGGTTATCATTTTAACTACAAAACAAGGAGTGGATTTTTTATTTTTTTTCTTTTTAACCATAGCCGCATGTATTTAATTTAATTACAGTATTATTATTTTTAGAAGAAACCATAACCACATGTAGATAAGAAACCCTTAAATTCAAATGGGGATAAATAACCGAAATGAGAGTGGGGAAGGTTTTTAACTTTTTATTTATATATTAATACGGAGATGGATTCAAGTTACATTTTGTGTAACTCTTGTAAAGTTACACTCAGTGTAACTCTTGTAAAGTTATGCATTTTTACACTAAGGATTTCTAAGAAATCTAACAGTTAAAAAAGATATCATTAAATGTTATTGCTTTCCACTTTTGTCTTTCTCCTTATTTATTGTTTTTCATTTGATTAAATGGCACTTGTCATTTTCAACAACCTACTTATCAAATGATTCATCCTAAAAGAGAAATTAAATAGATATTTGATGATAAAATTAAATTATTTGAAATAAAATTTATACAATTATATATACAATTGAATTTAAAAGTAATCTACAGCTTTTTATTTCAATTTTCAACAAGAAAGAAGAACTGATATTTGTGGAAAAATCAAAAGGTCCAACGGTAGGGTTTGTGTTCGTGGTTGTGATTCTTGAAACAATAGTGCTGGCATTGATTGAAGATTAGACACAATTAAAGAACGAAACTTTGTGTTCGTGGTTCTAGTAATGCTATATGCTATAAAATTTGGATAATGTATTAAACTATGAAATTCTAAATAGATTGTTTAGACTTTCAAGTTTCAAGTTACAAACATATTAGCCCAAATTTGTGTTCGTGGTTCTAGTAATGCTATATGTTATAAAATTTGGATATTGTATTAAACTATGAAATTCTAAACAGATTGTTTAGACTTTCAAGTTTCAAGTTACAAACAGATTAGCCCAAATCTAAGATCCCCAAATTCTACCTTTCAGTCAAAAAAAAAAAATGGAAAGAAAAAAGATCCCCAAGTTCCATGAGGATTTTTTTTTTTTCATTTTTAAATTGTTAAAAAGGTTGCATATATAACCCAAATCTAAGAATCACAACCACAAAAATCTTTTCTTATAAAGGGTTGTTGGTTTGTCCGCCATATTATAAAAAAAATATTTTCAAATTATTTAATTTCTTTTTTAGGAAGAATCATTTGAAAAGTAGGTTGTTGAAAGTAGCAAGTGCCCTTTAATCAAGTGAAAAACAATAAATAAGGAGAGAGACAAAAGTGGAAAGCAATAACATTTAATGATGTCCTTTTTAATCGTTAGATTTCTTAGAAATCTACGGTGTAAAAAATGTAACTTTACAAGAGTTACACTAGGTGTAACTTGAACTTATCTTATTAATATGATATCATTTAAATTTATGACATCAATATCATTTATTTGTTTATTTATTTACTACCAAGAGCATTGTAGCTTTATTGGTTAGATATCTTTAGATCACCCTCCCTAACTATCGATATATCAAAAAAATAATGACATCTGTTAGTTTTTTATATAAGTGGGATTCAAAATTTTTTTATTTTTTATTTTTTTAAGATAAGAGACGTTTTCCGGTTAATTTAGCTAAAACCCATGAAAATACTGAAGCTGTGACAACGTAGATTTTGTTGATAAGAGACTTTTTCCTATTAACCTAGCTAGAATCCATGAAATTAGTGAAGCTGTGAGAACGCGGATTTTGTTTTTTCAGTTTATCTTTTAATTGTTAAAATACTATTTTGACTTTGATTTTTTTTAAAAGAAAATTAATTTGAAATAAAAATTTTTTTTAAAGGGCGGATATTAAGTTAATATAATAATGGGAAAAAATATATTACAAGCATAATATGATTTTTTATTTCTTTTTTGATAAAACAGAATATTTATTTATTAACTAAAGAGCATTGTTATATATATATATATATATATATATGATTTTCTGGAAAACACCAGAAATTCTTAACAAAAAATCATGACTTATAGACTATGCTAACAGTTACAGTGGGTGAGCCTTTTTTTTTAGTCCACTGTAGGGAAGACTTGGTCAAGGCTTCTTTGGAAACATAGGAGTCAAGTCAAGTCGTTGTGGAAAATAGGAGTCACCTTAGAAAATTTGAGCAGGACCTAGAATCAATAGGCGGATGACAATAACTCTAAGCAAAACTAAATTGATTGTCCCTTAGGCTTTATGAGGGAGAATGAAAAGATTCTCCAAAAAAGAAAAAATAAGTGGATGACAATAACTCTAAGCAAAACTAAATTGATTGTCCCTTAGGCTTTATTAGGGAGAATGAAAAGATTCTCCAAAAAAAAAAGAAAGATAAAGGGAGAATGAAAGAAAAAGAGAATCGAGAAAGATACTTATGTGTTTGACAGGAATGACACAATAATTTTTTTATGACAAAATTTAGCTATAAAATTGGCTGTAATCTAAAATTACAACTCTTTTTATTTTTATTTTTTTATTAAAGTTGAATTTTGACAAATTCACCATTAAATTACATTTTCTTCATATATCCTCCATGCTCATAAAATTTCTAGAAAATTAAAGATTAATAATTATGTCATCAATAAATTGTTTAAATTACAATTTTTTTATAGTTTAAAATTATGCATAAAATATAATCTTATAAATCATATAATAAATAATATCTAATTAATACAAAATTCAAAAATAAAAAAGAAATAAAACACCACCCAAACATACTACAGGTGTACGTGTATAAAAAAAAAAATGGTCCAAGTGTCCATTTGAGGTGGAGTTCTATGATGTTACCTGTTCGATTGCTACTGCCTACTCCCAACCACTTGCAGCAACCTTCACCAACCTAGGAAGAAAGTCTTCTTGAAGGATCATCAAGGCCTTCTTTAAATTTAAGAAGGGCTTTCCTTTCCAGCTCGATGCAACCCACAGTGAAGGATCATCAAGTCTTCTTTAAAAATAATTTGACTAATTACTTATATTTTTAGAATAAAAATTAATTAAAAGTATAATCCAATTTTGTATTATGTGTCTAAATTTATGTGAGGACCACACAATAATTATCTACTTAAGTTTTTTAATCTTTGTACTAAGTGAGTTAATGAGTGAAAAATACTAAGAATCTAATATTGAGGAACAATAAAATTTAAAAAAAAAAAAAAATGTAATCACATATACTCAACAAAAACTAGCCTTTGAGCACACACTCATGCGCGTGCTCTTCTATTTTTTTAGAAAAAAGTTAATAATTTGCATCCATTATAATTTGAGATTACTATATTTTTCAATCACAAAAAAACTTAGGGGTGTGATGAGTATTATGCGTTAACAGGTGAAATAATTTTTCATCACACTCCTAAGTTTATTTTTATGATTAGAAAATGTAGTAATTCCAAATTATAATGGTAACAACATTTTACATTTATCCAAAAAAATAGAAGAGTTTTTGAGCAGGCGTGTGAGCATGTGCTCGGAGACCAATTTTAAATAAATCTACAATTAAAGGCACAACAAATGACAATATTAAAATTCATATGGAAGAGATGTGATTGAGAAAAATGAATCTAAAGTGTAAGAGTTTCAATTAATTGAAAATGTAGTGTTACACAAATTAATAAATGTAGGCATATATAGGTAGGATATTTACAAAAAATGGTCTTTAAAAACTACTTGATAGATTAACTACCACTTCCCTCACCAAAATTCATCCAATGTGCCATCTATACAATCTAACAAAATTGTTGATATGTCACCCTCAAAAAAATACAAAAAAAATACCCAAAAAAAAAAAAAATAGAGAGTAAGGCTTAAATGTAAGAAAAACAATAGAAAAAAATAATAGGGGGAAAAGAGAGCTACACATATAACAAATACACTAAAATAATGAGTCAAACACGATAACCACACAAAAAATAGACAAATTAATATATATCATTCCCACTCTTTAAAAAATACTCATTAATTAGAGAAAATATTAATAGACAAATCAATATATATCACACATCTAGCTTTTTTAGTGATTGGAAAATGTAGTAATTCCAAATTATAATAGATGTAAATTAACTTTTTCTCAAAAAATAGAAAAGCCTCTGAGCAAGCGTTCAATTTTAAATAAATGTGCAATGAAAGGCATAACCAAGGACAATATTAAATTTCACATGGAAGAGATGTGATTGAGAAATAAGAAGCTAAAGTGTAACAATTTCAATTAATTGAAAACATAGTGTTACACAAATTAATAAATATAGGCATATATATGTAGGATATTTACTAAAAATGGTCTTTAGTATTACTGTTTACTCAAAAAAAAAAGGGAGGGGGGGGGGATGTTTATCTCACATTGGTTGTATGTGTCTAGTACTGTTCGCTGTTTATAACCTAGTCTACAACTACAAATGTTAGGCCCTTTTGTAGTTCTACTCTGGTTAAATAATGTATTATAAACCTGATTTAAAACATTAATATTACTATTTTCGTATGTGTTCTAATAAGTATTACTGTTTACTAAAAAAAAAAAACAACTAATCTAACAAAATTGTTGATATGTCACACTAAAACAAATACAAAAAAATATAGAGTAGGGCTTAAATGTAAGAAAAACAACACAAAAAAATAATAAGAGGAAGAGACAGCACCACTTAGAACACATACACTAAAATAATAAGGCAAACCCGATAATAACAACAAAAATAGACAAATCAATATATATCACACCCCTAGGTTTTTCTTTTATTGGAAAATGTAGTAATCTCAAATTATAATAGATGCAAATTATTAACTTTTTTTCAAAAAAATAGAAGAGCCTCCGAGCACACCCTCAAAACCCTCTGAGCACACACTCTTATATCACACCCTTGAGTTTTTTTGTTTTAATTGAAAAATGTAGTAATCTCAAATTATAATATATGTAAATTATTAACGTTTTCCCCAAAAAAAAATAGAAGAGCCTATGATCTTGCGCTCAAAAGCCTCTGAGCACGTACTCTAGTTTTAAATAAATGTGCAATGAAAGGCACAACAAAGGACAATATTAAAATTCATATGAAAAAGATGTGATTGAGAAAAATGAAGCTAAAGTGTAACCGATTCAATTAATTGAAAACGTAGTGTGACACATATTAATAAATATAGGCATAAGTAGGTAGGATATTTACAAAAAAATGGTCTTTAACAGCTACTTGATAGATTGACTACCACTTCGCTCACCCCAAATTCATCTAATGTGCCTGCTATGCAATCTAACAAAATTGTTGATATGTCACCCTAAAACAAATACAAAAAAAATAGAGAGTAAGGCTTAAATGTAAGAAAAACAGCAGACAAAAATAAGAGAAGGAAGAGAGAGCACCACTTAGAACACATACACCAAAATAATGAGTTAAACCCGATAACAACAAAAAAAAAAACAGACAAATCAATATATACCACACCCCTAGGTTTATTTGTGATTGAAAAATGTAGTAATCCCAAATTATAATGGATACAAATTATTAACTTCTTCCCTAAAAAATAGAAGAGCCTCCAAGCACTCGATTGAGCGCATACTGAGATGCTAATTTTAAATAAATGTGCAATGAAAGGCCCAACAAATGACAATATTAAAATTCATATGGAAGAGATGTGATTGCAAAAAATGAAGCTAAAGTGTAACAGTTTCAATTAATTGAAAACATTGTGTTACACAAAATATTAAATATAGGCATATATAGGTAGGATATTTACAAAAAAAATGGTCTTTAACAACTACTTTATAGATTGACTACCACTTCGCTCACCCCAAATTCATCTAATGTGCCTGCTATGCAATCTAACAAAATTTTTGATATGTCAACCTAAAAAAAATACAAAAAAATAGAGAGTAAGGCTTGAATGTAAGAAAAACAGCAGACAAAAATAATAGAAGGAAGAGAGAGAACCACTTAGAACACATAAACTAAAATAATAAGTCATACCCAATAATAATAATAAAAAAAAAGACAAATCAATATATATCACACCCTTGGGTTTTTTTTTTTTTTTTTTAATTGGAAAATGTTGTAATCTCAAATTATAGTGGATCCAAATTATTAACGTTTTCCCAAAAAAAAAATAGAAGACCTCCGAGCACGAGCTCAAAAGCCTATGAGCACGCGCTCTAGTTTTAAATAAATGTGCAATGAAAGGCATAACAAAGGACAATATTAAAATTCATATGAAAGAGATGTGATTGAGAAAGATGAAACTAAAGTGTAACTAATTCAATTAATTGAAAACGTAGTGTGACACATATTAATAAATATAGGCATAAGTAGGTAGGATATTTACAAAAAAAAAATGGTCTTTAACAGCTACTTGATAGATTGATTACCACTTCGCTCACCCCAAATTCATCTAATATGCCTGCTATGCAATCTAACAAAATTGTTGATATGTCACCCTAAAACAAATACAAAAAAATAGAGAGTAAGACTTAAATGTAAGAAAAACAGTAGACAAAAATAATAGAAGGAAGAGAGAGCACCACTTAGAACACATACACCAAAATAATGAGTCAAACCCGATAACAACAAAAAAACTGACAAATCAATATATACCACACCCCTAGGTTTATTTGTGATTGGAAAATGTAGTAATCCCAAATTATAATGGATAGAAATTATTAACTTCTTCCCCGAAAAATAGAAGAGCCTCCGAGCACCCGATTGAGCGCATACTCAAATGCCAATTTTAAATAAATGTGCAAGGAAAGGCACAACAAATGACAATATTAAAATTCATATGGAAGAGATGTGATTGAGAAAAATGAAGCTAAAGTGTAACAATTTCAATTAATTGAAAACATAGTGTTACACAAATTAATAAATATAGGCATATATATGTAGGATATTTACTAAAAATGGTCTTTAGTATTACTGTTTACTCAAAAAAAAGGGGGGGGGGGGATGTTTATCTCACATTGGTTGTATGTGTCTAGTATTGTTCGCTGTTTATAACCCAGTCTACAACTACAAATGCTAGGCCCTTTTGTAGTTCTACTCTAGTTAAATAATGTATTATAAACCTGATTTAAAACATTAATATTACTATTTTCGTATGTGTTCTAATAAGTATTACTGTTTACTAAAAAAAAAACAACTAATCTAACAAAATTGTTGATATGTCACACTAAAACAAATACAAAAAAATATAGAGTAGGGCTTAAATGTAAGAAAAACAACACAAAAAAATAATAAGAGGAAGAGACAGCACCACTTAGAACACATACACTAAAATAATAAGGCAAACCTGATAACAACAAAAAAATAGACAAATCAATATATATCACACCCCTAGGTTTTTCTTTTATTGGAAAATGTAGTAATCTCAAATTATAATGGATACAAATTATTAACCTTTTTCCCAAAAAAATAGAAGAGCCTCCGAGCACACCCTCAAAACCCTCTGAGCACAAGCTCTTATATCACACCCTTGAGTTTTTTTTTTTTTTTTTTTTTTTTTTTAATTGAAAAATGTAGTAATCTCAAATTATAATAGATGCAAATTATTAACGGTTTCCCAAAAAAAAAATAGAAGAGCCTATGATCTTGCACTCAAAAGCCTCTGAGCACGTACTCTAGTTTTAAATAAATGTGCAATGAAAGGCACAACAAAGGACAATATTAAAATTCATATGAAAGAGATGTGATTGAGAAAAATGAAGCTAAAGTGTAACCGATTCAATTAATTGAAAACGTAGTGTGACACATATTAATAAATATAGGCATAAGTTGGTAGGATATTTACAAAAAAAAAAATGGTCTTTAACAGCTACTTGATAGATTGACTACCACTTCGCTCACCCCAAATTCATCTAATATGCCTGCTATGCAATTTAACAAAATTGTTGATATGTCACCCTAAAACAAATACAAAAAAATAGAGTGAGACTTAAATGTAAGAAAAACAGTAGACAAAAATAATAGAAGGAAGAGAGAGCACCACTTAGAACACATACACCAAAATAATGAGTCAAACCCGATAACAACAAAAAAACTGACAAATCAATATATACCACACCCCTAGGTTTATTTGTGATTGGAAAAATGTAGTAATCCCAAATTATAATGGATAGAAATTATTAACTTCTTCCCCAAAAAATAGAAGAGCCTCCGAGCACCCGATTGAGCGCATACTCAAATGCCAATTTTAAATAAATGTGCAAGGAAAGGCACAACAAATGACAATATTAAAATTCATATGGAAGAGATGTGATTGAGAAAAATGAAGCTAAAGTGTAACAATTTCAATTAATTGAAAACATTGTGTTACACAAAATATTAAATATAGGCATATATAGGTAGGATATTTACAAAAAAAATGGTCTTTAACAACTACTTTATAGATTGACTACCACTTCACTCACCCCAAATTCATCTAATGTGTCTGCTATGCAATCTAACAAAATTGTTGATATGTCACCCTAAAAAAAATACAAAAAAATAGAGAGTAAGGCTTAAATGTAAGAAAAATAGTAGACAAAAATAATAGAAGGAAGAGAGAGAACCATTTAGAACACATACACTAAAATAATGAGTCAAACCCAATAACAAAAAAAAAAAAAAGACAAATCATTATATATCACACCCCTGGTTTTTTTTTTTTTTTTTAATTGAAAAATGTAGTAATCTCAAATTATAATGAATGCAAATTATTAACGTTTTCCCAAAAAAAAAAATAGAAGAGCCTCCGAGCACACACTCAAAAGCCTCTAGGCATGCGCTCTAGTTTTAAATAAATGTGCAATGAAAGGCAAAACAAAGGACAATATTAAAATTCATATGAAAGAGATGTGATTGAGAAAAATGAAGCTGAAGTGTAACCGATTCAAATAATTGAAAACGTAGTGTGACACATATTAATAAATATAGGCATAAGTAGGTAGGATATTTACAAAAAAATGGTCTTTAACAACTATTTGACAGATTGACTACCACTTCGCTCACCCCAAATTCATCTAATGTGTCTGCTATGCAATAATCTAACAAAATTGTTGATATGTCACCCTAAAACAAATACAAAAAAATAGAGAGTAAGGTTTAAATGTAAGAAAAACAGCAGACAAAAATAATAGAAGGAAGAAAGAGCGCCACTTAGAACACAAACACTAAAATAATGAGTCAAACCCGATAACAACAAAAAAAAAATAGGCAAATCAATATCTATCACACCCCTAGGTCTTTTTTTCAAAAAAAAATTGGAAAATATAGTAATCTCAAATTATAATGGATGCAAATTATTAACGTTTTCCCAAAAAAAAAAAAATAGAAGAGCCTCCAAGCACATACTCAAAAGCCTCTGAGGACACACTCTAGTTTGAAATAAATGTGCGATGAAAGGCACAATAGAGGACAATATTAAAATTCATATGAAAGAGATGTGATTGAGAAAAATGAAGCTAAAGTGTAACTGTTTCAATTAATTGAAAATGTAGTATGACACATATTAATAAATATAGGCATAAATAGGTAGGATATTTACAAAAAAATGGTCTTTAACAACTACATGATAGATTGACTACTACTTCGCTCACCCCAAATTCATGTAATGTGCCTACCATATAATCTAACAAAATTGTTGATATATCACCCCAAAAAAAATACGAAAAAAAGAAAAAAGAAAAAAGAGAGAGAGAGAGAGAGTAAGGCTTAAATCTAAGAAAAACAACAGACAAAAATAATAGAAGGGAGAGCACCACTTAGAACGCATACACTAAAATAATGAGTCAAACTCAATAACGACAAAAAAATTGACAAATCAATATATACAACACCCCTAGGTTTATTTGTGATTGGAAAATGTAGTTGTTAGGTTCTAAGGAATTAGGAACTAATGTATTAGAATTTCATTTTGTAATGTTGGCAATCCATGATCAAAATGTTTTAGTCTTGTTTAGACTTGCTTAAAGTATGTTTAAGTGTAAAGTTGGAATCGAGTGTTCTGCAAGATTTACTGTGTAAATTTGCCTGGCTCAATCGATCGAAAATCGTGCAAATTGTTTTTCTGCAAAATTTTGCAACTCAGCCCAAGCCCGTTTGACGTGTAAGGTTTTATGTTTTGTCTTAAGTATAAAAGGGTAAACCCTAGCCACGTTTTGAAGTTGCTCTTTATGCTATGTGTGTGAATCTTTTGTGAGATCTAAAGGTGTTTGCCTTCACATATACTTAGGGTTATCAAGAATCAAAACTGTCAAGAACTTGGTGATTGGTTCAATTGCTGATTCAAGAGCTTAAAGATATACAAGCAGGAGTGCTTGTACTTGCTAGGAATCCAAGAAAGAAGTAGTCCGTGGACTCCAAGCTGTCACGTGGTCGTGGTAGTAAGTTTCCTATTGGAGGTAGTAATAGGATGTTAGTGGTCTAAGTCGCTATTGTGTAAACTTCAATTCTTTCATAGTGGATTCGTTTTATCTTAAGGATAGCTAGGTTAAATCCTCTTTAGGTTTTTTACCAGTTTAGTTTTCTTGCGTCATCATATCTTTGTGTTCTCTCTTTTACGCACTTTACATTGATATGATTTATTTGTGTTAACCTAGATTTGATAATTTGACTAAGTAATCACTTGGCTAATTAACTAAGTTAATCTGGTTGTGTTTTAAAGGGTTTAAAAACGTACAAGTGGTATCAAAGCAGGTAACTCTCTTGTTGTAGATCCTTTGATCTAAGAGCTGATCCTTGACGCCGGTTGTCATGGATCACGGATACTCTCTTGTTATTCCACCTCACTTTGATGGGAATAATTATACTTGTTGGAAAGTAAAGATGAAAGCATTCTTAAAATCTATTGATGAGAGAGTCTGGAACTCAGTTGAATATGAATGGGAGAAGCCCACTACTCTTGTTAGTGAGTGGCAAACTTCTTAGAAAGAAGCAGCTGCTTTTAATAGCAAGGCTATGAATGTTATCTTTAATGCTGTTTCTATAGAGGAATTTAAGAGAATCTCTAATATTGAGGTTGCTCATACTACTTGAAATATCCTCCAGACTATGCATAAAGGCACAAAGGCAGTTAAAATCAATAAGTTGCAGCAATTGACAACTAGATTTGAAAGCATTAGGATGTCTAATGATGAATCTTATGAGGAATTCTATGCTAAGCTCAATGATATTGTTAATTCAGCATATAATTTCGGTGAAATCTATGATCAACCTAAAATTGTTAGGAATATTTTTAGATCTTTGACTGAGGATTTTAGACCCAAAGTGACTGTCATCACTAAAAGCAAGGATGTGGACTCCATCCTTGTTGATGAACTTGTAGGATCTCTTCAGTCCTATGAGTTGGACCTACCTAAAACAAGCAAATCCAAATCGATGGCTCTTAAGTCTGTTGATAATGTTGATGTGAATGGATTTGATGATGAACTCCCTGCTACAGAGATTGCCTATCTTGACAAAAACTTTAGAAACTTTTTTAGGAACAATAACAGAAGAGCAAGAGGTAAAAACAATGTTGAACCTAGAAATTTTAGAAGGAATGATCCTACTAAAGTGAATAACACTAGAAAACCTAAAGAGAAAGTAGGTCAACCTTCTAATAATTCTATGGGTTAACAATGTTTTGGTTGTCAAGGGTATGGTCATGTGAAATCAAAATTTACTACATTCTTGAGGTCTAAGGGTAAAGCTATGACTGTAACCCTTAATGATGATGAAGTTTCTAACAATAAGTCTAGTAGTGATGAGAATGGAAATTTCATTACTTTCACAGCTACTGCTATAGTTGATGAAAGTGTTGCTATTAAAGAGAACCCTTCTGATGGGGAACTCTCTGAGGATGCAAATTTACAAAAAGCCTATAATAAGTTTTGCAAAGTTGCTGTAAAAGATGCTATGAGTGTTGATTTAGGCTTAAAGAAAATTGCATCTTTTGAACTTGATAAGAAAAACTTGCTTGTGAAACTGTTTGATGCTAATGAACTGTTGAATAATGTGAAGACTAAGAACATGCTTTTGCTTGATAAAGTTAAGAATTTGGAACTTGAATTATCTATTGCTAGAGAACAAACTAATAGGTCTGCAAACTTTAAACTTAATCACAAGCTGAGTGTTCAAAAGTCTCCCTCTGACAAAACTAGTTTAGGTTTTATAGAAAACATCTCTGTGCTTGAAACTCGTTTTACAAACTTTGTTCCTTCTTTTGAGCCCCCTGTAAGTGAGATTGTCAAACAAGCTAAAGTTACACATCCTAGGAAGATTAGAGTTGATTTTCAAGAGTCTAAACATAAGGCTCCTAACCCTCCTAAAGGCAAGTTGCATGATAAGCCTGCATGGGTTTGTCATATTTGTGAAAAGTCTGGGCATATTCGTCCAAACTGTTTCAAGTTGCAAGTTGCTAAGCGAGCAAATAAGCCAAAAGTACCTGTGCCTCAAGTACAAGATCCTATGGTACTTATTGGTGAGTTGGTAAAGGCTTTAAACCTTTATTCCAATCTTGGAGTTGCTCAGAATTCTAATTTGAAGAATAACTCCAATGCTCGAGTTACATCTAAAAAGTTTTGGATGCAAAATGCTCAATCTAATTGAGTCTTTCTGACATGGTCCTTGTGCTTCGTCGCTCTACTCTTTGTGACCTTTTTTTTTTTTTTTTTTTTTGTTGCTTTTCTAGGATTTACATTGTATAACATACATGCATTTCATTCTAGGTTTATTTTTGTTATTTCTTTTCAAAAAAAAAACAAAAACAAAAACAAAAACAAAAACAAAAACAAAAAAAAAAAAGGAGGAAAAGAGAAGCAAAATGTGTTTAGCATTATTTTTCTTGGATTTGAAATCAAGGTTGGCCAATTTATTTTTACATAACATGTTTATGTACCTTGTTTAGCTTAGATGAACTTACTTATTGCACTTTACTAATTGAAACTTTGTAGTGCATGTTGTGTGAGAAGATGTTTATAGTTTTTGATCACATGATCTTGATCTTGAAGTCACATTCCTTTGATTGAAGGACTTGAACTTTTTGAGAAATGCATAAATAACCATCTCACCACTGTTTACTAGCCAATCATGAACACCTTAGTGCATATTGTAAGATTTTGTGCTCGAGAAAGTTTAGCACATGCATAAAAAGAACATAAGGTGTAGCCTCGATTTTAAATGCTAAAATTGGTGTGTACATTATTGGACTATATAATTAAATCAATCAAATAAAATTGGTGTGTACATTATCCTGGCTATTATTAATAAGTTTTTGATCAAATAAAAATTGGTGTGTACATTATCCTGGCTATTATTAATAAGTTTTTGATCAAATAAAAATTGGTGTATACATTATGAGGCAAATCAAGAAACTTACATGATTACAAACTTTTATTCTAGGAGATATAGGAGTTATATGATGTAACTCGTTAAGTGATAGTCTCTCTCAAATTTTTGTGATGAATGTTGTAGAAATTGTGATTGCTTACTATTCACATATCACCTCACATGTATCTCAAGCTTTTACTAGTTACACACACTACACAATTTAATCTTTGCTAAACTTAGTACATGTTATTGCGTGTGATTTTGTTTTGGCCATCCAAGATTGAAAATTCCTTGATTCTAATGCAAAATGTGTTTGAAATTTGAGAATTTAAGGATAATTGATTGCAAATCTTATTTTTGGGAAATCTAGGTTCAATACAAGTGTTTTTGAAAAGCATTTCATTTCATACTCATGCATTTTATTCATAAAATACTATGCTTTAAGTGTTTCTGCATAAAACTGTTCTGTTTTTCAAAAAATTGATTTTTCAAGATTTTCAATCGATCGAATCTATTTCTCGACTGATCGAAAATGTGATTAAAAATTTGGTTTGAATTTGACCGTTTCGATCACAGTTCGGCTGGTTGTGGATCAATCGAATGTAATTTTCGATCGATCGAATCTAATTTTCGATCAATCAAAAATCGCATAGTGTTTTTTAAAAAACTTTGAGTTTTCACATGTTCTGTCACTTTCAAACTTTTTCAAAACACTTTTCTCTCTCTCTTTTCGATCTGTCAAGGTTCCCAATCAAGTTTTTTTGTCGTTTTCCCTCAATTTTCTTCAAGGGTTTTTGTCCTTTAAGGCCGGTAAGACCTTTATACCATTCCTTTTTCATTTATTTTCAGTTTTCATGCATTGTTGGGTAAATTTCGAACCTATGAAAATTTGGGATTTTTGATGATTTAAGCCTTTTCTTTGGAAATTGATCAATGGGTTTTTGTTGTGGGACACTATAAAAACTGATCTTTGTGTCTTAATTTGATTAATTTGATGATTTGGGAAAATTTTGATTTTCTAGGGCTTGAAAGTACCCGATTTGGGGCTTTTGTTAAATTGAGCTTTAATTGATGAAATTGACTTGTTTGTTTGTTTGATTGATTTGGTCATTCTAATCTATTACCTAACTTGTGTAATGATCAATTGATCAATTTGTTGAGATTTGTGAAAATGGGTTTTCAAAATTTGGGTTTTTTGGATATCATCTCTATGTTCAAGCCAATTTTGTGATTTTAAAGTAAAATTGAACTTATTCTCACTGCATTAGAGCATGCATCATGTGTTGATATTGTTCATGCATCATATAGAATTGTTATTTCTATATATTTTTTGTGCTAACTTGCAGTCTATCCTTGGTTTTTTTTATTTTTTTCTCTGTCTCTTTTGTATCTGTCCTTGTGAACCTTAGCATCATGGTTAGGAAGACTAGAGCTTATAAGACTCCCTCCTCTACTTCTTTTCCCACCTTTAATAGTGAGAGGTTCTTGAGTGAGAAAAACCAGGAAGCTTATGAGAAGTTGAACCTTCGTAGGAATGTATAGGTTGAGAGAAAGGTTTTGTTAGATGAGTTAGATGGTGAGATTAGGAGAAACTTTGACCATAAGGGCTGGTTGCCTTTGTTGGATGTTGTACCTGCTCCTCCCTCTTCTACAGGTGATACTTCAGTTGAGGCATCTATAGATTCGACTACTGCTGCTGTTGCTGTTCCTCCGCCTTCTACTTAGGATGATTCAGATATTCATCATATGTTGGAGATTGTCATGACCGTTTAGGCAGCCCATGGACAAATTTTGGTGGATATGCTTGATGAACTTCATGCTTTACACCTTAATCTCAATCTACTCAACACTAGTAGACGTGGCAAAACGGGCGGGTCGGGTCAATCAAGTCATGGGTCAAAACAGGCCACGAGTCAAAAAGGGTCATTTTTAAACGGGTCAATCGGGTCAGGTCAGAAAATTCTGACCCGTTTTGCCATATCTATTCACAACTTCTACTCTCAAAAGTTTTGATTTGTTTTTTAGAGTTTGTTGCCTATTTTTTTAGTTCTGTACTATTAGTTTGGTTATATGATGTGTGCTTCTTTTACCTATGCTAATATACTAAGAGCATCCACAGCAGTGAAGCTATTTTTTTAGTTATTTGACATTACAAAAAGTTACTTTATCTATTTTACTTACTTATTTAATAAAACATCCTGCAGCAGTGGATCTATTTTAGCTTTTAACACAATAAAATAATATAAACATCACAATATAATAATATATCTACTATAATAAAATAATACATCCCACAACCAAAAAAAAAAGACACCACAAACCATTCGCACAATCCACAACCCCTACCACCTAAAAACAACCACCCACAACCATTGCCAAAAAACCACCACACAAATCACCATTTCTATTCAAAGGTGCAGGAATTATAGAACCCACAGGCATTAAACAATTAAAAAAAAAAAAAGAAAAAAGAAGAAGAAGTGGCTACTGTATCTACAGCACCGGAGAGAGTGGTGACCTCAGGTTTCCTCTTCCACGCTCTGCATCTTCCATTGCGATTCCATTTCTGCTTTGAGATCTTAAATCTCAAAGAAGAACCAAACCAAATTCAAACCAAAAACCTTTCTGATCTGTTTTGAATTTTCATTCACTGAGAGTTAATCTCTCAAGATGGGTATCATGTTTACGAAAATGTTCTCTACTCTCTTTGGAAACAGAGAAGCTCGAATCCTTGTTCTCGGCCTCAACAATGCCGAAAAGACAACCACCCTCTGTGAGTTTATCTCATTTCACGCTTACGCATTTCTTGTTTTTCAATTTTGAGTAATGGGTCTTTGTCCAATTTCGATAATTCGATGGTTTTTGCATTTGGGTTTTGTGCAGATCGGCTTCAGATGGGAGAGGTTGGGTCAACAGCGTGGAGGACTGGGCAAGATGGATTCAAGGGATGAGCTGTGAGATGAGAGAGAGGAGCTTTGGTCTAAGAGAGCAAAGAGGGAAGTAACATGAGAGAGAGAGAGAGATGAGCTGTGAAACGGAAAGAGAAAAAAAATTATTTTAATGAGAAGTGTAATAAATTTTTTTTTTTTTTTTAGCTTCTTGCTATAATGCACATTTATTTATAAATGTGCACTGTAGTAAGAAGCTAAAATTTTTTACTTATACCTCCACTGCTGTAGTGTAGTTTTGTGTGTTTTGGTGGAGCTAAAATAGCCATATAGCTATTTAGCTCCATTGCTGTGAGTGCTCTAAGTTCTAGATATTCTTTTTCGAATGACAAGTCGTGGGTTCAAGAATCAACCTCACAAAAAAACAAATAAAAATTGAGGTAAAACGGCTTACCAATGTTGGGAAATTTAAATCCCGGCTGATAGAATTAACAAGTTTTAAACCCAAGTTGTTAATTAGATTTATTATGAATAAAACTTGTTAAAATAAACAAACATCAATATCATGTCAAAATAATGCAGCAGAAAAAATAAATAAGACAAGATATGATGACCTAGTAAAACCAATGAAATTTACTAGTTTCACAGTAAAAAACCTGGGGGGGAAACCTTCCCGAAAAGCAATTTACTACAGTAAAGAGAAGTTTCAGATCTAGTACAAAACCTTTGTCCCTAGACTCTACAATCCTCGTAGATGAACTTATAACAGAAACTTTCTACCGCTTCAGAACCTCTGAACTCTTCAATATATGAACACCACTTTTTTTAATGCACGAATCCTAGTACATGACTAACCAAAGATGCACGGTTCATTTCACAGTAAAAACCTAGGGGGGAAACCTTCCCGAAAAGCAATTTACTACAGTAAAGAGAAGTTTCAAATCTAGTACAAAACCTTTGTCCCTAGACTCTACAATCCTCGTAGATGAACTTATAGCAGAAACCTTCTACCACTTCAGAACCTCTAAACTCTTCAATATATGAACACCACTTTTTTTAATGCACGAATCCCAGTACATGACTAACTAAAGATGCACGGTTCCCAGTACGTGACTAACACACCAACTTGAAGAAGATATTAGCTGCAAAGTTCTTCACTTCATCAACAATGAAGATCAAGAAGCATTTGGTTACAAAACCCTAAGGCACAAAGACACTGTAGCTTATTTTAGAGAAAATAAGGTATCGATCACCTTTTGCATATGTTCTCCTTGTATTCTCATATGTGATGGCCTCTAAAATAAGCTTTATATATGTCTAGGGTTATGAAAAAAGAAACCTTACACGTACATGTCAGCATGGGCTGAAAATTAGATCTGGAAATCTGAATTTTGTAATTCTCGATCGATCGAGAGGTGTCGAGGAGGTGTTGAGCCTATTTGTTGCGAGCTATCAAGAGCTATCGATGAGCTATTGAGGAGCTATTGAGGGGACAGAAAGTTGCTTGATCGATCGTCCTAGCTATCATGAGGTGTCAAGATTGCGAAAAAAAGAAGCTGAAGAGCTCGATAGGTAGCCTAGCTATCGAGAGATGTCGAGCAGCTATTGAGCTTTAAAAAATCAGCACTTCTTCACTTGTTTCTTGGACAGATTTGTATAGCTTCAATACTAGACTTGAACTCTTATTTCTTGAAGTATTAAACACATCCTAGATCTACCAAAATACAAGTAAAGTGCGTTTTATCAAATGATTAGTCAATTACATAAAATGGTGACATATGTTCCTAACAAGTAAATCACATATGTCTTAACAACCAATCTCCTCTTATAAACCCTATAAAAGTGAAAGTTTTATGTATTAGGTTTTAGCTATTTTATATATTTTGGTATTGGGAATGAACAAGTAATGCACAAGCATAGCTAAGAGTGTTTTATATATATATATATATAATTTGATAATTACAACACTGAGGAAGGGGATTTGAACCATGGTTTAATTTGGTATTGGAAATGAACCATGTTTCTCCTCATAGTCACTAAACTACAAGACTCTTGGTAAAATTTTATTTTATTTTATTTGCATATAAGTAAGTTGTAACTTTATAATTGGTTCAAGCTTAGTCCTTTGTGTAAATGTATTGTACACTTTATTGTCTAGCCTGGAGAATGTCTAACCTTTTGGTGGTGTTAACGTGTGCAATGTTGTAGGATTTAGGCCCAGCTAGATTACTTATATAGCACACATTCTTGTACTACACTCTTACTTGTACTGCACACATATGCCTCCTATATAAAGGCACTCATGTATATTCTTTGATGACGAAATACAATACTATAGATTTCAATATTTCTAACATGGTATCAGAGCCACTGCTCTGGCCTTTTTAGCAGTCTTGTCTTTATTGGTATTACTCCATTCTAAACATCGCTTTTGTCGTCACAACAATCGCCGCAGCCTCTTACCATTGAACCTCCAATGTCTTCCAGTCGTTGTCTTTGGGTTCCGGACCTGCAGCACTGTCATTGAGGAGTCCCACACCGCACAGACCATTGCACATGGCATCACCGCCATAAATATTGCTCCGATTTTATTTCTGCAAGTATCACTAAGATTGTCTTGCGCCGATCTACACGTTGGTGGAAGCCTCGCAACCATCGAAGATTGCACGCACCCTCACGCGCCGCCCAAAGTTTCTGCATCAAAGCTCATGCACCACACGTACCCCATGCGCCATCATCAGCTCTAGGCTGACGTCACCCATGACGTCATTAGTGCCATGTCAGCCTTAGCTTACGTCAACATCTAGTCATCTGCTGACGTTAGCGCCATGTCATCTTGCTGACATCTTCTCCATTGACGACTTTGACCGTTGACTTTGGCCAGACTGTTGACACTGTTGACTTTTCTCCAAGGTTGACTTTTGCAGTCCAGGTTCTCCTTACCCATTTTTTTGCGTAGATTTCATTTTTGCAGTCTATTTTTGCACATTGTGTCTCTAAATGGATAAAAAAGATATTTTTCTACCTCGCCCCATCAATACTACATTGGAGGGGAATAAGAATTACTTATCTTGGTCTCAAGCTATGTGTAGTTTTCTTAAAGGTCGCATGCTCTGGCAATATTGTACTAGTGCAATCACTATTCCTGTCAAGGGGGCAAGTGAATGGGATAATCATAACCACATGATCCTCACATGGATTTGGAACACTTCCATTCCCTCCATCTCCAATCTGTTGGGCAGCTTTGATGATGCAAAATCAGCATGGGATATGTTGGCCAAAAGGTACTCCATTACTCACGGATCCATGAAATATTAGGTAATGGTTGAATTGCATCAACTCAGGCAAGAACTAGGGCAACCCATCAATGACTACTATGATCAGCTTCGCTTCATTTGGGACCAAATTAACCTTTCTGATCCAACTTGGGCATGCTCAAAGGATGCTCAACAATATGCTACCATTAGAGATGAATTTCGTCTCTATGAATTCCTAATGTCATTTCACAAGGACTTTGAGCCCATCTAAGGTCAGCTTCTTAATCACAGTCTTCATCCCTCTCTTGATACTGCTATAAACGAGTTGGTTAGAGAAGAAGCTCGTCTTGCAACCCTTCAAGCCTAGAATAAGCTCAATGTTTTGGCTATTACTCCTCCTGCTCCACCCATAGAGCAACCTTAGCAATTAGTGATTCCTTTAGCTCTAGCAATCGTCACAAGCAGACTAACAAAAAGTTCTGCAACTATTGCAAGCATCCTGGCCACACCATTGAGACTTGTTACCATCACAACAAATATACTGCTGTTGTTGCTAATACTGAGCCTACTCTATTAATGCCTTCCATTTCAGCTAAGTCCCAGTCTTCTGGATCCACTATCAACCTCTCCCCCCATTGAACTACAGGACATCATAACTCAGGCTATTCATATGGCTGGTAATACATCTCTTTCCACTGCTCTCTTAGTTCTACCTGGTAAGTCTCAAACTTGGCTTTTTGATTCTGCCTATTGCAATCACATGACACCTTACTCGTCATTATTCTCCAAACTAGATCCTGCACCACATCCTCTTAATATTCATATAGCTGATGGTTCCACTATGCATGGGAATAGTCTAGGTTTTGTTTCAACCTCCAACCTCTCTATTCCTAGGGTCTTCCATGTACCTGACCTATCCTATAATTTGAGCTCTGTGGGACAATTAGCTAAACTCGGATATCGCCTTATATTTTACTATTCTAGGTGTATTGTGCAGGATCCGAGAACGGGGCAAGAGCTTGGAACTGATCCTAGACTTAGGCGTATATTTTCCGTGGACAATCTTTATCTTCCATCTGTTGCTCATGTTTCTATTGCTGCTGTAGCTACTGCAGTTTCTTCCTTACCTTATCTTGCACTTTGGCATTCTCATCTTGGTCATGCACCATCTTCTCGAGTACAACAGTTAGCTTCTAAGGACTTGTTGGGATTTGTGTCCAAAGACAATTCTGATTGTACTTCATGCCAGTTAAGAAAACAGCCAACTTTGCCTTTCAATAACAATGAATCTATCTCTAATAGTATTGTTGAGTTAAATCATTCTGCTGTTTGGGGACCTTCTCCTGTTGCTAGTATTGGTGGATCTCGATATTTTGTTGTTTTTATTGATAATTATTCTCGTTATAGTTGGATCTTTCCTATGAAATCTCATTCTGAAATCTTACCAATATATAGTAACTTTGCAAAAATGGTTGAAACACAATTCTCCAAACGTATCAAAACTTTTCAATCTGATAATGCTCTTGAATATACTCAATATGCTTTTTAAGCTCTATTACATTCCTATGGCATTGTACATCATCTAACTTGTCTAGGTACCTCTCAGCAAAATGATCGAGCCAAAAGAAAACTTCGTCATATTCTTGACACCATTCGTGCTTTTCTTCTCTCTGCCAAAGTTCCTAGCCCATTTTGGGGTGAAGCTATTTTTCATGCTTTTCATGCTATTAATCGCATTCCAAGCGCTGTCATCCATAATTAGACTCCGTATAAGCGCCTTTTTGGTTCACCCCTTAACTATCATCACCTTCACTCCTTCAGCCTTTTTGGGTCACCCCCTGACTATCATCACCTTCGCTCCTTCGAATATGCTTGTTTCGTTTTTCTTCAATTTCATGAGCATAACAAACTTGAGCCTCGATCTAGACTTTGTTGTTTCCTTGGCTATAGCGAAACTCAAAAAGGGTATCGATGGTATGATCTTGTCGCTCATCGCTTTCGTGTTTCCCGTAATGTTGTCTTTTGGGAACACCACTTGTTTGTTGAACTCTCTCACTTTCGTTCTTCCCTGACTACCTCCTCTGTTTTAGAAATCTTTCTAGATAAGTCTTATGTTCCTTCTACAAATACTCTTGATCCTTCTTTGGACTTCTCTATTCAACCTCCAGATATTTTTAATGCTTCTCCTATACAGGTCGAAGATGAACAAGTTGATGATGAGCTACCCCACCTTGAGCCTGGGTCCCATACTCCTGCTCCGCCTGAAGATCCTCCACAAGACATTCCACCTCGCCACTCAACCCAGGTAAGATCCATTCATGCACATTTACTTGACTATCATTGTTACACTGCTCTTGCTATAGTCCATGAGCCTCACACCTATCGTGAGGCCTCCACTGACCCTTTATGGCAGATTACAATAAAAGAGGAACTTGATGCATTAACCAAAAACCATACTTGGGATTTGGTTACTCTCCCTCCTGAACAATCTATCGTTGGTTGTAAGTAGATCTATAATGAAAGTTTGAAAATGTGTTGAAAACACAAGAGCTGTTTAGACCCCCAAATTAAAGTTATGGCTCGATTGATTTTACACTAACTTAATACCAAGTGCAGAAAAGTGTAAATGCGAGTGGATAAACAAACAAGCTACTCTAATCCATAATCAAAGCAACACAGCAGTAAAATGAAATGTAAAAGAGTAAGGAAGAAGAATGCAAACACAAAATAACACGCCGATGTGTTATCGAAGACGAAATCGAAGAACTCAGCGAAAAACCTCTCCGCCGCCTTCCAAGTGGTAATCGATCCATTAGACAATTAGTTAGGATACATGGGTTAGCAAGAGACCCTCCAAGCTTAATCTACCCGATGTACCTGAGCCCTCTAAGCTCCTACTCCAACAAGGCTTCTCGGAACCTTGTCTTGTCTAGCTCTCCGGATCTTACAACAAGCTTCATGTTGCATCTACCATCCTTGGCTTCTTCCAATGTTTCCCGGCAGCTCCAAAACACTCTCTACACTCTGAATAGGTATGGGTTGTGTTTGGGTACAAATACACTCCCAAGGTATGACAATGGAGAGGGATGGAGAAGAGGCTACAATGATTTCTCACTAAGGATGAGTAGCTCTCTCTCAAAAAGATGGGTGTGTGTATTGTAAAAAACCTATCTAGAGTTTTTTCTCTGAATGGCCTCATTTACATTTGTGGGTAATGAGGGTATATATAGTATAGGTGAAGGGTAAAAAAGTCACTCTTAAAAATCCTCCAGGTAGAAAGTTTCATAAAAATGACAGCCTAGCATGACTCTTTAGCTTCCAATCATATGCTTATCACATACCCTTTTTCGCGGGAACCCTTCTCGCGAACTTCTCGCGAGATAGTCGCGAAATGCAATGATCTTCATTTAAGCTTAAGTCTTCACCAACTTGATACTAAACCCAATACTATAAAATCCCACAAAATACAAGGAACAAAATTAAAGCAATTACAACACTTTTTGTCATGGAATAAAGCCAACATAAAACATAGTTGTAAATCACAACTTTACATAAAAGATCAAGACTCACTCTGATGGGTCCATTAAGCACTACAAGGCTTGTCTTGTTGCAAAAGGTTTTACATAGGAGTATGGGATTGATTATGAAGAGACCTTTACTCCAATTGCTCGTATCTCATCTGTTTGTGCTCTCTTAGCTATTGCCGCTGTTAGTAAATGGGATCTTTTTCAGATGGATGTTAAAAATGTCTTCCTTAATGGGGATCTGAGTGAAGAAGTCTATATGCAACCTCCTTCTAGTCTTTCTATTGAATCAAACAAGGTTTATCACCTTCGACGTGCACTTCATGGCCTTAAACAAGCTCCACGAGCTTAGTTTGCCAAGTTTAGCTCCACCATCTTTCACTTGGGTTACACTGCCAGTCCTTATGATTTTGCCCTATTTCTTCATCACAATGATAAAGGCACCATTTTGCTTCTCCTATATATAGATGATATGATTATAACTGGTGATAACCTTAGGGGCATTCAAGAACTTAAGGATTTTCTCAGTCAGCAGTTTGAGATGAAAGATCTTGGACATCTCATCTATTTCTTGAGTCTTGAAATCACACATTCCATAGATGGTCTTTATATTACTCAAGCCAAGTATGCTTCTAACCTTTTGTCTCGAGTTGGACTCATTGACAACAAGACTATTGACACTCCAGTTGAACTTAATGCGCATCTGACACCCTCGGGGGGGAAACCATTGTCTAATCCCTCTCTTTACAGATGATTGGTTGGCAGCCTAGTTTATCTCACAGTTACTCGTCCAGACATTTCCTATGCTGTTCATCAGGTGAGCCAGTATATGTTTGTTCCACGATCAACTCACTATGCTGTTATTCTGCGCATTCTTCGATACTTGAAGGGCACTCTCTTCCATGACCTTCTCTACTCAGCTCAATCTCCTCTTGTACTTTGTGCATTCTCTGATGCTGATTGCGCAGGAGATCCCACTGATCACAGGTCCACTACAGGTTATTACTTTCTCCTTGGTTCTTCTTTGATTTTTTGGCGAAGTAAGAAACAAACCTTTGTGGCACGCTCCAGTACTGAAGCAGAATATCGTGCCCTTGCTGATACCACATTTGAACTCCTTTGGCTACGATGGCTTCTTAAGGATTTAGGTGTGTCCACATCCTCTTCTACTCCTCTTTATTGTAACAACCAGAGTGCCATTCATATTGCTCACAATGATATCTTCCATAAACAGACTAAACACATTGAGATTGATTGTCGATTTCAGTATTTCTAACAGGTGGAATTCATTTCTCTTGTTTATACAATTTTTTTTTTCTTGATATGAGTTGGATTAGCTCCTTTGTTTTTCCTTTGTTACCTGAAGTATTGTAGTTTATTTTCTGATTATACAATTCTTAAAAACCTCACTTCGTTGTTAGATATAACTTATACTTTTGCCAAATTTCAACAAATAGGGAAATAAACTTGAACATAAAATTAATCCAAATACATATTTAATCAACATTCTAATTTGAGATTAATTTATTATGTTCATTTCAATATATTGATATGCCAATTTAGGTAAACATTACAAATGATTAAGAACAATTTGGAAATTTATTTATTAATTTTGACACCAACAAAGGCCGACTTATCAAAAGTTATTTGTAAAACTTGAGCCAAAACTTAGTGCATCTGAAGCTTATATTATGGTTGTTGAAATTGCAATCCGGAGCATAGGATCATACAATTCTACTAACCCAAAACAATTAAGATTGATCTAGGAAAAGAAGTTATTTAAAAGATCTATAGGATTGGTGAGATTGTACGATCCTCCCATCATAATAATGAAATTTCGAAGACCATTCTTCATTGTTTGATGTGGTGTATGTATATTTGGAAGGAGAGAAACGCTGGAAACTTTGAAGGGTTCTAGATTTCAAATTACATTTTGTGAGGATTCTGTGTCAAGTGGTCATCAGCCTCAAGGAAGTTTTAATTCTCAAACTTTTTGTCCCAATTAGACTATAGTTCCTTGGTTTCCATTATTTTTCATCCATTATATGTTGCAATCACACGGTATTTTGACTGAGTTTATATGTTTATTGGATGCATAGATGTGCATCCAGTTTGCAGTGAAGCTCCTCTTGTCAATTATCTGCAACTTTGATGAAATGCTCTTTTTCTTTTTTTTCTTTTTTTTTTTCTTCTTTCAAGTTACTAGATTTGAGTTACTAGAAATTCTGAACAATGTTTGAGGTTCTGTTCTTAAAATACAATTTCGAACTTGATCACCAAATGTATGAACCTGGAAAAAAAAAAAAAAAAAAAAAAAAAAAATCTCTAGTCAATATACTCACTTATTTAAAAGAAAAAAGATAATACAGGATTCTAATTTGAGAATTTTGTCTCCTTTGACATGCGGTTAATACGGTGTTCTTGCTATGGGATTGTGGCAAAGTTCTGAAGTTTTCCTTAAATCCACAAGTCGTGTTCGTTAGAGTTAAAAATGAGGATGACACTCGTGATAAAGTGGTCTGTAGCGGCTATGTTTTTCAAGTGCTGTTGGGTCACTGGTGACTGCTCATTGAAACAAAAGAAAAATTGTTTTTCATTAGCATAGAAATGGTTACATTCTAATGAAACCTGTCAAACGGGGATTAGCGAATTTCTTGCACAGATGCACTATTTCAAAAATTATTAAAAAAAGAGAAATTATTATTTTACATTGTACTGAACATTGTAAATTTACATAGTAAATACACAAAAAGTAGCAAATATTTGACACATTTGTAAAAAATCGTATATATTATATACTTTTTGCAAATGTATACACCTTTAGAATTCTCCACTGAAAAAAGTAAAATAGAGAAATAAGATTGATTTATTATATTAAAAAATGAAAAGGCTCTGAACACCCCCGCATAGCCCGTCTAAAGATGCTAGTTTTATTAGAGTATTTCAACAAGCACCAAGTAATACATGGAAAATTTCACACAGCCCCACAAACAATAATTTTCAGTGATGTTTTTGGTGCATTTAAACTTACCATTTTATTCTTTATTATGGATACATACAAAAGCCTGAATTCACAATGCTGAAGCCTCCGTCTATGACAAGATTATGTCCACTCGCATATTTTGATTCGTTACTTCCAAGAAAAAGCGCAACCTCAGCCACACCCTCCGGCTTGAGAACCTCACCCTTGAGGTTGGAATAAAGATTTAAAGTTCCCTCCTCATACTTCTTAACGTAATCCTTTGCCATAGGTGTTAAACTAGGTAGGGTGACACACAATTCACACGAATGCCAAAATGTCCAAGCTCCACTGCTGCATTTTTCATTTATCCAACCACAGCATGTTTTGAGCTTGTGTAGGCAGGCGGTGCAAGGCCTCCCATGATTGAGCATACGCTAGCAGTATTGATTATACTGCCTTTGCGAGCTGGGATCATCACACGGCCAGCATGTTTGGTAGCAAGGAAAGCACCTACCAAGTTGACTCTAATCACTTGCTCAAAATCAGCCTGGGTATTGTCAAGGATGTTGTATTGGGATCCTCCAGGAATACCAGCATTGTTGTACATAATGTCTAGCTTATCGTACATGGAAACCGCACGGTTAACAGCATTTTCCACATCAGTTTCTTTGGTGACATCACAATGGACGAAGGTTGTGGATTGAGGATCTAGTTCTTTGCATAGAGAGTGACCCAATTCATCTTGCATATCTGCGATTACAACTTTAGCTCCATGTTTAAAGAATAGTCTTGCGATGGTTGCACCAATGCTGCTAGCCCCACCAGTAATTAGTGCTACTTTTCCTTCTAGCCTGTCACAAGTTTACGTGATATTATCTGTCACTTTTATTAGTCAACAATACCGATATGACATGCCAGTTTGTAAAGGTTATGTAGTGAAATTTGTATTATCCGTAACATTACTCATACAAAAAATTTTTACTCGGAGAGAGAGGATTCAAGATTTTTTTCATAGAATATTTTTCTTTAACAAATTAAACATATAGAGGCAAGGATAGCCAAATTTTTCCCATACCTTCTTGCTTCAGGTGGGAGTACTGAGAAACTTCCCATGATCGATGGAGTTAAAATATGTGTAATGTGCAGGAAAAATGAAAATAAAACCCAAAGGACTATGTCTAAAGTCCTTTGTGATCCCTCCTCTAACGTAACTGGGCCATAAGAACCGGTTGACATCAAGTTAGACGAATTCTATCAAGATTTGCATCATTGTTATTGGGAGGACTAATTTTAGTTCAAGCTTTTCACAATTATTTATACAGTCACGTGCATTAATTATCTCTTTCTCGATTTTTTTTTTTTTTTTTGAGAAAGCCTTTCTCCATTTGATTTGTTTGATCAAAACATATCTCCTCATATGCATCCTACTACCACTAGTGTTGTTTAATTTCCTAAAATGAGAGTACAAAGTAAAATGTCATGGTACCGAAACACACAAAATCATAGTTAGTAGCGAAAATAAATAGCAATTTCTAAAGGAACAAACTGAAAAGCAAAGCAATGCAAGATAGAAAATGAAGAAGAAAAACAGAGGAAATTCAGAGAATAGAAATGATTCCAAAGGAAATGAGAAATTCTGTTATTGCATTCATTGATCTGAAACAATCCCCCAATATATATACCCTAACTCTTTCCGTATAATGTGGAATGGAGTAACAGATTCTAATTCAGCCATTCTAGATCACTGACACGTGTACAGACTCTACTCTTTCTTAGCTAACTTATACTACCTGCAGTTTAGCCTATTATGACTATAGTACATGTCGTTTACCAGCTGCTTTATCACCAGTTTCAGTAGCTCTATCATCAGCCTTACTGTCTTGTGCTTGAACCTTTGCCTCAGCTTGTGTAAGTGCCTTTACACAAACCAGTATTCCCAAGCTAAAAACAAATATAGATATTTGCTCTACTAGTGATAAAAAAAAAAATATATATATATATATATATATAAAGAGAGAGAGTGTGTGTGTGTGTCACACCCCTAGAGGCAGCTCTACAGTTAGCCCAGGGTTCAAATGAACCCCTTGGCTTGGACCAAAAAAAGGATTATATATAAATAAAAAAAAATTAAAAAATTTTGTTTTTTTGTTTTTTTTGTTTTTTTTTGTTTTGACTCCCTAAAATAAAATTTTGAGCACTTTAACCCTAAATTTTGTTTAAAAATAACTGAAATAAACTTGAAATATGATCATTTTAGTACTATTTTTACAATATTTTCACATTAATTTTACAATAAAAGTTAAGTGACTAGTTGTAATTGGCTTTTTATCTAAACTCATAACTGACATCACTTATGATTATAATAAATTGTTATTAATTCGACAAATTGTTATATACACGTTATTTAATTATATTTGTGTTGGTAAAACACATGTTTGTATCGCATACAAAACATACGCAGTAGAAAATTAACGGATCTACTTCATTCGCAATTAATAACATGTACTATACGTGTAAATTTCAAAATTTAAGAATAAGAGAGTGTACTTTGATGCAATGAAATTCAAAACCAAATATTAGAAGTACTTGGGAATACTTTTAATCTTCACTCCAATTCCACTTATACTCAAGAAGTGTAGTCTCTCAATCAGTTCATATGTATGTGTTCAAGGGAGAATAAGAGAGTGGCTTACACTCACTTACACATCATTTCATTCAATTACAAAATTCTGTATGTTTCTCTCCTTATATATATCTGATTATCTAATTAGGCTAGCCTTTTGAACCATTCCAATTGGGCTTTAGTATGTGGCTTGGAATAGGACCAAAAGGGGCAAATAAAATATTAGCTCCAATAGGTTTTGGGCCTTTCTGTCAACTCTTAGCAAGTCCAAAATTATCATTAATTATATTTAATATCACTATATAAATATAATTGCACTCTAAGCCTTATTAATAAATTATATCTCAATACTCTATTATACATTCAACCCCTTCATTAAAATATTCGTAGTAATACAAAGTTATGAATGTTGATTGCCACTTTGAAGATTATTATATCTTAAATCTTGAGTACCCGATTTAATCCTTTAAGTTATTCATCATATATTTATAAAATCCAATTTCATAAATATATACTTTAGTAACTCCTTACTAAAGTGGTTAGGCCTGACACTCTGAATAACCAAACCCATTAAACTTATCTTAAGAGAATATTTTATATCTTCGTTAAGAGATTATAAATTCCATCTTGAGAATATATGTTCTTTCAACATTAAATGTGGTTGCCTAACATACTGAGATTTTGATCGTGACTTTAGATCTCACTCCTGATATATCAAAGTAACATATACTTCATGATTAGGTTCATTATTCTCTCAAGATTAAGAGTTGATGTAAATAGAAGTCGTAAGATTTGTTATTCATTTGATAGTCGTTAGTAGAATAATAAATCTCATAGTGATCCAGTTTAATATGTCTTAACACTTAAAACATATTAATATATCAACTAGAAGTCTCCAGTTCCATGATCAAGACAAATCATCTTAGTTGATATGTTATAGTCTTCGCAGATGAAATACCCAATTTCATCACCGACTACGAACTAAAATTCTGAGTTTACAAAGAACTTGTGATTTATATCTTTTGTGACTAAATCACATACTATGTATCTCACAGACTATATGATAATGTCCAAATATTCATGTTACCATTATTTTAAATAATAATAAAACAACTTTATTACATAGAATATAATGTCATACATAATATCATACATGACATCATACAATAGGATTTAAATGGCACATATCCTAACAATTTATTTATGCATTCAATAGTTGTATTGTATACTATTTAGAATACTATGTTAGAATATTGTATATAATATGACAATTGTATATATATAAAAAAATTAATCATTTTATTTTTTACTTGCCCACAACAAAATCCTAGCTTAAGACACTATTGACCTTTTTAGAAAACAATCCTAGAGCCACCACTGAACACCCCTTGCATTCTCAAGTGTGTAATGTGTAGGAAAAATGAAAATAAAACCCAAAAGACTATCACTAATAGCTTGTTTGGATGGAGGGGAGTAGAGAGAAATAGAGTAGAGAGAGGGAGAGTAAGTTAAATTACCTTGTTTGGATTTTTTTAAGAAAGGAGGGAGAGGGATTTGGAGGGGTTTAGAGGGGTTCTGATTACTTATAACCCCTCATTTTTAATTCTCCCAAATTTGAGAGATTTGGAGGGAGAGTAAAGCATTGAAATGCTTGACCAAATGAATTACCAAATTTACCCTTATCATATTAACAAAATTACAAACTATGAAAAGGTTAATTATTCTCTTCCCCCTTACTTAATTTTAAAAACATCCAAACAAAGTGGAGGATAACTATTCCCCTCTACTCTCCTCCCCACGACTCTCCTTCCCTTTCCTCCCCTCTACTCTCCTCTCCCTCCAAACTTCCAAACATAGCATAAATTGCTTTGCAATCCCTCCTCTCACGTAACTAACTTATATAGAGGCAATGTCACACCCCCTACATTCCCAAGTATGGCATAATAACACTATTTGTTTACTACCAATAGCATTGGTTCCCATAAGAACCGGTTCACATCAAGGTAGACTAATTTGGGCCATTTATTTGACTAATTCTGTCATGAATTGACATTGGGAGGACTAATTTTAGTTCTAGCTTTTCACAATTATTTACACAATCATGTGCATTTACTATCTCTTTCTCAATTTGCTATGTTTGATCAAAACATATCACCCAACATGCATCATACCACCACTAGTGTTGTTTAATTGCCTAAAAGGATCAAAATCAATGAAAGGAAATAGCAAATTCTAAAGAAACAAACCAGCAATCCAAAGCTATAAACAAATATAAATCCAAGTCCTTTGAGACAAGTCTTATGTTTGCTTACAAGGTGGCTCAATTTATTCAATAATTCAAAAAAAAAAATTTAATTTGATAAGGCAATGGATAATGGTTGAGAGAGAGAGAGAGAGAGATCAATGCAATGTTGTAATTTTGCTCATTGTGTACTTTTAACCCAAATTGGCTGCAATTGCTTACCTCTAGCAAGATACTTCATAAATTAAAGACGCTAGTCACTAACTCATGCAATGCACTGGATAGTTAATGATTATTAAATACCTTTACCATGTTCAATGCTACAATTTGTAAAAATTAAAAATTAAAAATTAAAAATTAAAAAATTAAAAAAAATGAAAAAATTAATATTTATAATTCAAAACAAAGATATACATATTTATAATGCATGACCACCCTAATTTTTTTTATACCCAATATAATTAAATTTTGGACATATTTTAGCGACAAACTTGATTGTAAACTAAGGCTATAACTTCACTCAATGTTTTATTATTGGATATGAATTTTGACAAGTCTACAATTAGATTACATTTTTATTTTCTTATATTCTCTACGTTTGCAAAACTTCAAGAAGATCAAAGATCAATAGCTTATGTCATCAAGCAAAAATTTAAATTTCGAGTTTTTGTAGTCTAAAATTATACACAAAAAATAAGTTATGGATCATATAGTAAATATCTAATTGACATGAAATTTGACATGTGTTTTAAGAAAATAAAGAACATACAATTCAATGGTTAGATTTTCATAATATGTAGCCATGTTAATTTATTCAATGAAAGTTGTAGTCTTAGCCTATAACAAAGTTTGTAGTAACAAAGTTTGTAGTCAAACTTTGGTCTCTTAACAATATTTTGGGTTAAAAAAAAATCCAAGAGAAATTTTATTTAACTAAAATTTTGAAAGAGATGCTATTTTCAACATTGATAATGAGATTATCATGCAACAATTTCAAAATTAAAAAAAAAAAAGTTCATATAAGGAAATTGTAAGACTTTATGTATTTGGGTTTTTTTTTGGGTTGTTTTCAATATATGAAATTATTTTTTTATTAGATTTTGTATAATTAAAGTTTTTTAAAGCCCAAGTATCTCAAGATGCAAACCACACCACACGGTCTTAGAAGTTATATTGAGCAAGGAAAACAATGGAATAACCAAACCTCAAATTAGGCATGAAACCAAATTGGGCGATACAAAATTTTTTTTTTTTCTAAATCCATTAATTTACTCAAACTGCAAAACAAGATAAAAGAAGTGGCCGACGTCCGAAACAAGAGAAGTTCGTTTGTATGGGGTGGGATTTGAAGCCTCAATGGAAGTTACAGGAGGAGAGTGGTATAGATATGGGAGGCTAGATGTTTAATTCGTATCCACCTTGAAAATCTTGTGCTTAAACAGTATCCAAAAGGTAGGAGTAGCTACTATTGAAGATATAGCACAGTCCATTGCAAGGTTGGGTGTGTGCAGAGGCAACAATATTGGTTTGAATCAGATTCATCAGATTCTGGGGGCATTGGTTGAGAAAATGACTAATGATGGACAGGGTGTTGCAATTGGGAACATATGTTAAAGGAATCGTGATGAGAAGTTGGCAAAGACTAATGTAATGGCATCAATTCCTTGCGGTGTTTGTCCTCAGTGCTCAGATTAGCTATTTTACACCGGATGGCATCATCTATTGTCAAAGGTGGCTAGATTTCTAGACGAAAGTTTTGTACTGATATAAGATAATAGAAATGATTATATCATGCATAAGATATATGAATTCGCCTTTTTAGAGTGTGTGGGATCTATAGTTGTACTAAATTCTTGAGAAAATAAAATGTTGCATATATCTGATGCATGAGACACGTTCTCATATAATACAGTTTCATAACTTCTACTCTCAAAAGTTATAATTTGTTGTTAAGAGTTTGTTGCCTATTTTTTTTAGTTCTGTACTGTTAGTTTGGTTATATGATGTGTTCTTCTTTTGCATATGCTAGTATACTGAGTTCTAGATATTCTTTTCTAATTGCAAGTCGTGGGTTCAGGAATCAGCCTCTCAAAAAAAAAAATTTTTTTTTGAGGTAAGACTGCTTATTATCTTTCATAAACCCTACAAAAGTGAGAGTTTTATGTATTAAGTTTGACCTGTTTTATATATTTTGGTTTTGGGAATGAACAAGTAATGCAGGAGCATAGTTAAGAGTGTTTTTTTGTTATTATAAATACTTTGATAATTACAACGACGAGGAAGGGAATTTGAACCATAGTTTGGTATTGGAAATGAACCATCTTTCTCCTCATAGAAGAGAGCAAGTCACTAAACTATAAGGCTCTTGGTAAAATTTTATTTTATTTTATTTGCGTATAAGTTGTAACTTTATAATTGGTCCAGTTCAAGCTTAGTCCTCTATGTGTAAATGTATTGTACCCTTTATCGTCTAGCCTGGAGAATGTCTAACCTTCTGGTGAAATTCATTTCTCTTGTTTATACACTTTTTTTTTTTTCTTGATAAGCGTTGGATTACCAATTTTCTTATGAAGCATGTCAAAGGACGTTAAGGATTACCTTATTTCTTGCACTGATGCACTATTTTAAAAATTATTAAGAAAATGAAAATTCTTCTTTTATATGTAGGGTACAATGAAAATTTTCATGGTAAACATATAATTAAAAAGGAAAAAAAGTAGTAAATATTGTGTATATTTTGTAAATGTGTATAATATTTGCCATTTTTTATGTCTGTAATGAAAATTTACATTGTAAACATACAAAATGTGGCAAATATTGTACACATTTTGTGTCTATATAATGTAATTTTAAAATTGCAAATACAATGTAAACATATAAAGGCACATAAGAAAAATCATTAATGTGGTTTTAACTTTAAAGTATTTTGAGCTTTTTTATTAAAATGAAAAAGTATTTCAAGAATGTGTGTGTGTGTATGTGTGGTGGCTCATCCCAAAAGTGTGAGAGCTTTGGGTTGAGGGGCTAAATTTACTTGTATTCTGAGTTGGGTTTATCCCACAGTGGGAGGCCCAAGAAATGGTGTTACAGGTTTCTAATGTAGTTAAAGAGAGGTTTGAGCGCTTAACTCTCTTAATCCTGGCCCAGTCGAGATGATGACTATGTAGCCGACCCATTTTTCTAGAATTTGTACAGGATTTCTTAATCCCTAAATGTCTCTTTCCTCACCACTCTTGTGGTTCTCTCCCCTGATTTTTCCAACCCTTATCTCATACCCTTCTTCCCCCTTTTATAGCCTTCCTTTAATGGGTTCGCTATCATGAGGGGTGGCCTTCCCGAAGCAGGTGGGTCCCTCTCTACTCTATATTCTTGACCAAATGAGACCCACTGCATACTCCTGAGATGACATCCTTGGAACCTGCACTAGACGCCGAGACATGCTCGGCAAGTGGATTGCCCTAAGGCATTATCTTTTGTCCATGGCTATGCTTGGTAACGTTCCCCAACATTCAGTTTTAGGATCATGCTCGGTAATGTTCGATTTAATGTCAAGACGGCTGGGTTAGTCTTAGGGAGTAGGCCATAGTCTTGGGTTGGGCTTTCGTTCATGATCCGTACACTACATAATAAAAGTTGGGCTTAAAAGCAGTGGTTACGCCAAATAGCTTCACCAAATTGCATAATTTTTTTTAGATTTAAAAAAAATAGATATATATATATATATATATTGTTCTTATCTTCTTCTCCTACAATTTCTAAATTCATAAAAATCTTAATTTGATTGCAATCCAAATTCTTCATCTAATCCTTTTTTTTTATTATAATTTATAAGTTTATAAATAATATCAATTTGATTACGATCCAAAATTTTCAACTAATCCTTATTTTTTTAATTTAAATTCACAAATTAGACTAATATTAGACTTTTTCATATCAACTTCTTCAATTTGGAGTGTGTGTGTATATATATATATATATATCAAATAATTCATAATAAATACCTACCATACAGTTCTTTTCCTTTATTCTTCTCTTATTCTATCTACAATCTTGCAAGTATGTATTTGTTTATTCTAATCATTAAATTGAATAGGTTTTGTTTATTTTTCTAAACCTAATTTGCTTAAGTTTTATCTAATTTATATGATTATAGTTTGAGAATCAAACATTAAATGTGCCTAGACATGATTTTTTTAAAGTTTTTGTATTTTATGGTATGGGTTCCAATGGTGATATGTTGCTTTCATCATCTCAATTTTAAAAAAGAAATAACATAGGTTTTCTTTTTACAAAATAGTTGATAACAACGTACAAATAAAAAAAGGAAAAAAAAAATCCACCTTCTTAGAAGGAATTACAATGTGCAACCATGAAATTTCAGTGGTGCAATTAATGATTTTCAGCATGTATTTATACAAGAACCAACAAAGAGATTAATAGAGAAAACGTAAATAGTATTCTAAAAGCCATTAAAGCATAATTAGTATGATATAAAATAATAAATTTTTATTACGGTGTTATTATTTTATTTTTAATAGTTATTGTACCAAAACAATTTATTCATTTTGTTATTATAATAATTATTTATTTCGTTATTAGGTGAATATATAATAATTTTGAGGGAGTCCAATGTAGACGTAAGCTCCACACTTCGCTTCCACCGCGTCACAAAAACAAAGCACGAGACTCTGAATTTTCATTTCATTCCCTCCCAAGCGAGGACAGGTGCACCGTGCACGTCTAAAGAATATTATAAAGAGGGTGCATGCCCTCATATATTATTGGCATATTGTGGAAGCGCCACCATATATATATATATAATTATTGTGAAAGGAAAGGAAAAGGGTTTTTCTCTGCCTCTGCTCGCTTGCCTCTGTGGTTTTGAAACATTAAAGACAGCAATTCTAAGGTAAAACTAAAATCCCCTGTTCCTAAACCCTGATTTGCAAACACTACTTGTTCTTGTTCTTGTTCTTTGTTACAAAATTGTTCTCGTTCTTTGTTACAATAATTATATTTCATAGTAAAACTTGATCACTTTGGAAAAAGAGCTAGGAAGAAAAGAACCCCTTAATGTTATTCATTTTAATCTGTCTATTTTCATTTTTCATGTTCTTATTGCGTCTCAGTTAGTCTCAAATACAATTTAAGCATCATGATGAAAAACGGTGTTTTGAGTTAAAAATGAGCGTACCTAAAAAATCTGTGATTTAGGTATTTAAAATTTACCTCCCCAAAATGCCTAACCAAACGGACTCACCCTTTAAATCTAATGCTTATTTAACATTGTAACTATAAAATAAAACCTCAGAATCAAGTATTGTCCAATAATACTTATTGAGGTTCTATATAATCTGTTTTAGATTTTTCTTTTCTTATTGTTGATGATGTTGTTTCTGGTACATTATGTTTAGAAGAACATTTTGATCAACAAATGGCATTACCTCTCAAACGTGGACGAAATTCTATGACTCCTGCACAAGTATCTCAAGATGCAAACCACACGGTCTTAGAAGTGATATTGAGCAGGGAAAACAATGGAATAACCAAACCTCAAATTAGGTATGAAACCAAATTGGCCGATACAATTATAGCAAAATCCATTAATTTACTCAAACTGCAAAACAAGATTAAAGAAGTGACCGACATCCGAAACAAGAGAACTAAGCTTTTTATGGGGGCCGGATTTGAAGCCTCGAAGGAAGTGACTGGAGGAGAGTGGTATACGGATGGGAAGCTAGATGTTGAATTCGTATCCACCTTGAAAATCTTGTGCTTAAAGAGTATGCAAAAAGTGGGAGTAGCTACTGTTGAAGATATAGCAGAGTCCATTGAAAGGTTGGGTGTGTTCAAAGGCAACAATATTGATTTGAATCAGATTCATCAGGTTTTGGGGTCATTGGAGTTGGAGGGTGAGGTTGAGAAAATGAGTGATGATGGGCAGGGACGTGTCTCGTCTGTGCCAATTGGGAAGATTTGTTATAGGACTCGAGCCAAGAAGTTGGAAAAGACTAATGCAATGGCATCAATTCCTTGCGGCATTTGTCCTCAGATTAGCCTTTGTACACCGGATGGTATCATCTCTCCAATCACATGTGTCTATTATAAAAGGTGGCTAGATTTCTAGCCGTAAGTTTTGGAGTAATATAACAGAGTCTGAACTTTCATCAAGTTATGATTTGTTTCAAAATTTGTTGCATAGTTTTTAGTTCCTTGCTTTTCATGGACTATATGACGTGTGTTCTTTCACCTATGCTGAGTTCTAGAGGTTTTAATGAGGTAATTGATGCAAGAATCTAATACAAGTGAAAATTCTGTGTGTTCAACTTGCAGACTCTGGTTGCTCATGTCTTGGGCAAAATTCAATCTTATTGTCTATCAACTTTATGTCATAGAAGGTAATGTGTGGATTCTCAGGCATTTTCTTGTCTACACATCTTGTTATATAGAAAAAGGCAATGAACTTTGTCAAATGATACATAACTTCAGAGGACCAGACGAGCATGATGTAAAATAAATGGCCATCCTCCTTATATTTGTTTGATATGTGTGCAGTATTATAAGGCCCTTGATGAAAAGCTTTTTTCTTTTGTGCATTAGTAAACTGTAACTTTATAAACTTAACCCTTCATGAAGAAAATGAGTACCGTATTCCCTTTATTGTCTAGCCTTGAGAATGTATAACCTTTGGATTAGTCCATCAGTAATATTATCAGCAATATATTAAGTTTAGTAGACTCTTCAAGTAGTTTTTCCTTCCGTTGGGTTAAAAGAGATTGTAATCAGGCTACCCATGAAGCAGCTAGAATGGCTCTTAAGTCCCTTAAGTCTTTTTGTTTTGATATTCAGAGTCTGCCAGATGTGTTAGCATTGGTGTGTAAGGCAGACCGTAGTTCTGTTTAGTTTTTTCATCAATAAAGATTGAAGTTTATCAACAACAACAACAACAACAAAAAACCTTTTGGTGGTTTTGTTTTCTTTTGTTTTGTAAGTACCTTTTGGTGTAATTCAATATATCTGTTTTATACATGCTTTTGGTTGGACATCTCCAATATTGAACTCTGATTTATACATTTTTACCTACTAGTTTATCTCTTTATTGTGAACAACATTTTAAAACTTCACTTATTTTTCAGTATAGTTTGTACTTTTGTTAATTTTCAGCAAATAGGCAAATCTTTTTTAACAAAAAGTTAAATCAAATGCATATTTAATCATCATTATAATTTGAGATTAATTTGTAATGTTGATTTCAATATATTGATAAGCTTGATGAAGGTAAACATTACAAATGGTTAAGAACATTCTAAAATTTATTTATCAACAAAAAAGGCCAAGCCATCTTACCAAAAATTATTCGTAATACTTGTGAATACTTTGAGCATTCGTATTAGCTTGTGCAAAAATTCATGACTATTTTACCATAAGAATCTACTTTTTTTTTTTTTTACATAATCACTTTTCAAAATACTTCACATTAAATTATCTCTATTTTACAATACATTTCATTAAAAAAAAAAATGAATATTTTTAATTGTTTCTCTTTCTTTACACACAACAACTAAATTTCACCCTCTTCCTTTATTCTTTGGATACATAAAAAAAATGAATAGTATCATTATAAATTTATACGATTACTGTTACTGTAGCAACTTTGTGTTGTACACAGCTTTGCATGACCTAATATGAGTAAACTTTGGGCTTGGTTAGCTAAAATGTGGTGTTTTTTTTTTTTTTTTTTTTCCCTTCTTTCTAAGAGTTCATTTGCTATTAGTTTATTTGAATTTTAGCAAATTGCATTTTGTTGAAAGTAGACTAAATTATAATTGTACCTTTAAAAGTGAAATCTTAAAAAGTTGTATATAAGCTTTAAAAAAAAATTGAAAGACAGTTTCCTCTCCCCAAATTTTTTTTCCCACTTTTCTCCCCGATTTAAAGAAATTGATTGTTAGCTCTTTATATATATATATATATAATTTAAATAAATAAATTTAAAAAAAAAAAAAAAAAAAAAACTAAATGGCAGAAAACCCATGCACTTGTTGGGCCCATTGGAACTAATGCATTGATAAAGGTCCAATGGGTCAGATGTAGTTGGCCCAAATTGGCAGTCTACAATATTGCCTTTCATCTTGTAATATGAAATATCAAACCATTTGGTAGGCATAGACTCCATTGGAGCATTAGTATTGGTGGTATTAAAAAGCTGTAGGGTCCAAATTTGATGGGCCAAGCGCAAACTTCGCAGACTGCGAGGTCAATGAACCCCGAACAATAAATTTGTAGAGAATGGGTTAAACAGCTAGGCTGGATATGGATTTAGCAACGATTCATACATGTAAGTAAGAATAAAATGATGTTCAGACTAGTGTCCAGAGAAAATTCTCTTGAATCCGAAGAGGCTTAATATTTATAGACCAAATGAATACAATTTCTCCTCCCTCTTCATTTCAGAGACCTACTCCCTTTATATATCCTCCTTCTTCCTCATCTTCACCGTACATTTGTTCTTCATCCAAACATTCACTTGAGTACATGTCACATCAGGCGTTTACTTTAGTCTGCTGTGAGTGATAGTAGCTGAGATTGAACTGTTCAGGTGTCTTTTCACATAAATGCGGCCAGGAAAGTTGCTGCAGTGTATTAAATGCGGTGGTAGCAGCTTTTCCTTTAAAATATTTTATATTCTTCTCATCCCTAGGCATGCCCAGAGTTCGCCCTTTACCGTGGAATTAGCTGTGAAGGTCGTTCAGGTCCTTAGTATATTTGCTTGATCAAGTTCTCTAATGATCCGATGAGGGGGACCTCTTCGGACCAACAGAATTGTCTTCAAACGTATCCCATCATTCATTTTCAAGTACATTTCCACCAAACGGACTCAGCCCTGATCCCTTTTACCTCTTCGGACAAACAGTGATATTCAAATTGGGCCCTAGGTCCAATACGTAGCGCTAGGCTTTCACACCCACAAAAGCTAAATTGTTATTTTTAACACCACAAACTACACAATTGGAGCTACATTGGTGGAGTTAAAGCTATAATTTTTTGCTTTTCAACTATAATGCACAACTAATTTTTTTTTTTTTTTTTTTATAAGAATGCACAACTATTTTTAGTTGTGCACGGTAGCTCAAATGTATTAATATATATATATATATATATATAAAGAGGTAGATTCTCAAAAAAAAAAAAAAAAAAAAAGAAGAGGCAAATTATAACTTACCCACCTATGATTTGACCGAAAATTAAGTTGTCTACCTGTAGTTTGAAATCTTGCTATGCAAGTGTTCTACTAAATTTGTTATTTTATTTTATTTGATCTTTGTATTTTTATGTTTTTTGTATTTTTGAGGAAAAAAAATAAAATTAGAGCAAAATCATATATTTAACTAAAAATACTATATTTTTAACAGGAGTGAGTTAAAAAAAAATCTAATTAAACTAACCTTATATAAATAAAGCACCTACTTTAAAGCGCAAATAAGTAATTTAAATTTCGGCTCAACAAAGTATTTGCCAAAAAAATAAGAAACATTATTATATTATCCTTTTTTTTTTTTTTTTCCTCTTTCTATTTTTTTCTCTTCCTTTCTCATTTCTTCCCGTTGCTACTCTCTCCTTGCGCTCTTCACTTCTCCACTCTTCCCTGTGATTTTTCTCTCTTCCTCCACCGCCTGCCCAGCCGCCGACAGACCCACAAAGCCTGCCCAGCTCCGACCCACGCCTTCAGTAAGGAGGAGAGTTCTGTTCGTCGACTTCACCGACGCAGGGAAAGGGCTTTCCAACGGCACCAATCGAAACCCATTTCAGGTACGCTTCGATTTTCCCCCAAAGTTTATTTACCCCGATGGAAACCCATGTGAAATTTTGTCCATTGAGGATGGGTATGATGCTCGGTTGTGTGCGTGTGAAATTTTGGCGTTGGTGGTGGCTTTGGGTTTAATAGAGTTGGTAGACTCGTAAATTTCACATGGGGTTCGATCATTTTGTGTTGTAGTTTATAGATTTGATAGATTTTCCAATGTAAAACTCAGGAGCACAACATGAGCTTTGGTTTTTATAGGTGGTGGTGGTGTGTTTGCTACTGAGTTTCTGTTTTGAAAGTATGGAGTTGATAGGTGCCTTGGGTTTTATGTTTTATGTCAGTATAGAGTTGATTTGGTTTCCAAAGCATTACAATTTCCAGCCTCAGTCAGTGAAGTTTACATAAAAACAAAAATAAAATTGAAAAGCTGCAAAAATGGTAGACAAGGGCAGCAAAGGAAGAGGTTGTCACCAGAGAGTACACTATCAAACTCCACAAGAATAAGTGTCTGTGTTTCTCTGTGTGTGTCTCATCATTTTTGTGCTTCTTAATAGGTTTGATCTGATTTAAGTAAGATTAGATTTAGGGGGTCAAAGCCGTTTTATTCTAATCTTATTGATTGGTGCATTTTGAAACATTCTTTTGTTGAGAACAACGTTGTTTCTTTTGACTCAATTGTGTTTTATTTGGAATATTCATCTCGTTTGAGTGATTAAAAAGAGTTTGATTTCTAAAAATGGTGTTATTGATGCGGGAGAGACAAGAAGATTATTATTTAGTATTATTTATGTTTGCAAGTCAATTGTATTTTTATGTTTTAGGTCCTAGTAATTTATTAGGCTATTAGTATTTTAATTTGGAAGCAAAGTTATTTTATTTTTGTAATAAGGCAATTAGGGTTTCCTAGCCAATTAGAACTAGGGTTTAGCAATTTTTTTATAGGCAACCTATTGTACTCCTCGAGGAGATAGTTGATATTTTGATGAATGAAAAAATAGCATTTGGTTTCTTTTGGTATGGTGCTAACTCCAGGTCTACCCTAGGTGCTGACTCCTAGTGGTTTTCCCGCTTGGTGCTAACTCCAAGCCAGGCTTAGGTGCTGACTCCTAGGTCATATCCTTTATTTTATTGTTGTTTCAGTTTTGTTATGGTTGTCCTGTGTCAGTTATGCATTTGGGATGAATGTATTTTGAGCTGTAAGTATCTTATTTGAATGATATGGTTCATTTTTGTTTTGTAAGGCTCTGTTAATTATGGTGGAACATGTTTCAGCTAGAAACTAGTATATTCTAGGTGTGAAAGACTTATATTGTTTAGAGTGTTGCTAAGATTATATAATTTTCATAGATTGGTGACTTATATCATCCTTTGAAAAACCCTTAATCTTTGAAGGTTTTTTTTTATCTATTGAAAATTGAGAATTGTCTTGGGAATTTTCTGTTTGTAGGGAAGTTTATGTTTTTGGTTCTAATTTATTGGTGTAAATGTTAGTTTGAGAATTTTTTGTGTGCAAGGAAGTTTATATTTTGTTGTTTCTAATTTATTACAGTATTTGTCTTTACTTTCAGTCTACTTGGAAGTATATATCGTTGTTTCTAATTTATAGAGTCACAAATATACCTGCCATATTACACTGGTATCATAAACGGGGATATTGATATTGACTCGCCACTTTTGGGTACATCTCAAAATAATCCAATGTCCTTTTCGGATTCTCCACCTCAAGTTGAGCATGCCTCTTTTAAGAAAGCAAAACAGGGTAGTAACTTTAGTGTAGAGAAAGATCAACTCCTAGTGTCGGCATGACTCAATACTAGTGTTGATGACATACACAGTAATGAACTTGAGTGTGTGAGTTATTGATGTGAGTTTTTATTGTAATTTGATATGAGTTATGTATGTGAGTAATCTATAGAATACATTGTTGCAGTGATAATATGTGTTCCATTTTATACGTTTTTTGATAAGGTACCTCCACTTCATAGTTTACATATATGCTTTATGTAAATGGTTGTTGACGGGTTGATAGTTTACTCTAATAAGATTGCTTCCTGACGATTGAGAAATTGTTTTAGTGAAAAAAAAATTGTATATATATATATATATATATATAATTTGGGATTAAAAAAGTATTATTGTTACACTAGATGATTATTTGCTATTATGTGGCGATTGCAATTGTGGTGGTGGTGGTGGTTGTGATTATTGTTTATTATAATGGATATATTATTTTATTATGTTATTTATATTATTTTATTATGCTGAAAGCTAAAATAAAACCACTGATATTGGGTGTTTTGTAAAGTGAGGTGGTAAAATAGATAAAGTAGTTTTTTGTGATGCCAAATTGCTAAATTTATGGCTCTACCAATGTGAATGCTCTAATACTATAGAAACAAAGAAGGTAGGACAATGGCTCCATACAAAGACGAGCCTCTGGCAGTTCGTGTCTATACAGTTTGCGACGAATCCAGGTCTCTCTCTCTCTCTCTCTCTCATTTCATTTTCTTACTAAAAATTTGGAAGTAATGTAAAAACCTTTCAATAAATTCTTCTTCTTCTTCTTCTTCTTTTTTTTGCATATTTAACAATGGCAGGTATCTGATTGTGAGGAACGTTCCAGCATTAGGTTGTGGGGATGACTTGTTCAAATTGTTCTCCTCCTATGGAGATGTTGAAGAGTAAGTTCAACAATTTTTTTTGAAACCAAAATTACGGAAATTGAGAATGACCCAATTGGTAATTCAAGGAGAAAACCAAATTGTGACACATTATTCATTATTTTCACAGATTAAAATCTTTGTTTGCCATTTTAAGTATTTAGTTTTTGGTTGGGATCGTTTTTTGTGTGTTGCTTTTATCTTTAGGTGTAAGCCAATGGATGCAGAGGACTGTGAGCCTTTCACTGATGTTTACTGGATCAAATTTCACCTGGTCAGCAATGCCAGGTGATTAAATAAGTACAACCCAGTTAGAACTCTGGAGTATGCTAGCCAATGGTTTGACTTGTTAATAGATACATTAAACTAGGAAGCACGGACACAGGTATGACACAACTAATTTCTGAAAAATTATAATATGAAATGAAACAGTTGGTACAACACCGGTATGACACGGGTATGGCACCCTAAATGAAGTGTCCGTGCTTCCTAGACATTAAATTGAATACCACATTTTCTTGATAACGGATGAACAGAATCAATATTTATGTTTGATAGGTTTGCAAAGAAAAAATTGGACGAGTTTGTTTTCCTTGGGAATCGGCTGCAGGTTTCATATGCACCTCAATTTGAGAGTCTCTCTGACACAAAGGATAAGCTAGAAGGGAGGAGAAGGGAGGTCCTAGCACGATTAAATCGTACGTTTTCATGTATAGTAGGCATGGTTTTAACGACTGTATCTGTGAGGCATGCAATAGGGACATCTTCCATGTCTCTAATGAATTCTTTTTTTTTTTTTTTTTTTGGGTGTCTTATTTGCATTATCATTCTGTTCTCAGCCGCAAGATCCAAAGGGCCTCCTGGTTCTATCCCAGGTGTTTCAACTGAGGCTTCACTAGTCGCAACTCCATCAGAGATCAACTACCTTCCAAATTCCTCACAAATGAACTGCATTTCCCAACAGTTAAATTCTAACCACAGGTGGTATCCTGTTTAAATTTGCTCTGCTGTATTTTCCCATAGAGCTGTCATCAGCTGTTTCCTATTGTCGTAATTGATGGATTTTCTATGCTTTCTGCAGGAGCTCTAGGGAGTTAGTTAATAAACCTCCAATCACTCAAGTTTCCTCTGACAAGGTTTTTTTTACTTTTCTTGTGCTTTGGCGTTGCAACATGTTCATTCTGTTACTTAGTCTTACTCTTTAAGTTGCATTTTTGAAGTGAGGAATTGCCTGTCACCATTGCAACTTCTTTTAAAGTAAATCCTACTTGAAATGGAATGTTTTTTTTAAGATTCCTCATGCATTGTCATAGCCTCATAGAAACCTCCATTCTTTGTTATCTCCTTGTTAGTCAGTAAGGGACTTACATTTTGGTGACTATTTAATTAATGGTTGAGGTTTATCATCCTTGAACTAATCATTTATTTATTTTTTTATAAATCTTGTAACTGTTATAGTTAGATACCACAGAATCTTTTGTGCATCATATATTGGATGATATATATGGCTTCCAGGTTACTAGCACACGTTAAGTTGAATTTGGATATTTTTGTGAAATTCTGTTGAAGTTAGCTGTTATATATGGAATGGGGCTAACATTTGTGCCTCTGTCTTGTAATTAATTTCAGGATTATTTTGAATCTCAATCAATGAATCAGACAGTTAGGTTGGTAAGGGAGAAGTTCAATAAGGTGATAACCCTCTAATGCATAATTTTTTTTCCAAAAGCTTCTCACTAGTTTTGGATTTTGAAAATTGTTTTAGGTGTAGAACTTTGAAAACAATTTCTTTTTCTGTCTAGATTCAATCAAGTAGTGAGCATCTACAAGCTGAGTCTGCATCAAAGAAACCTCGAGTAGACAATAGAAGAAGAATCTAACAGATTGTGAAAGATGAAGAGAGCTGAGTTGATTCCACAAGGTGTTTTTTCATCTCACCTAAACCTCCTACACGTGCACACCTGTAAGCTACATCCATCAAATTTTGATAATGTAAATGCTATGTCCTCGTTTCTTTTTCTCTTTATTTTTCTTTTTTCCTTTCTGTATGCGTATCATGTAATCCTTAAATTCTTTATAAGAACAATATTCAACATTGTAAAAATTTTGTGATATATAGATTACACAGTTTTGCGTAATTGAGTCCAAAGAGATCATGTATTGGTTACAATATATTTCTATGGAAAATGAAGAGGAATTTCCTATTCTTCTGTTTCTCATTTACCCAAGTCCTTGTGGTCTACTCAAGCTCAATTTAAGTTCTTGATATGCCTAGAACCCAAAAAAAAAAAAAAAAAAAAAAAAAACATAAGTGCCTATATTGGAGCCTCTCTATTCTGCTTTTTCATGGGACATATGCTCTAATTTTTCAATGATTTTTGAATGGTTTTCCTGAAACATTTGTTTTCAGTAATAATGTCATGACATCTGCTCTTCAGCTTTCCCCTTTTTCGGCTTCCCTCTGCGTCATTGACATAGTATTAGATGTTACACATTCCCCCACCCCCATCTCTCACTTTCTCTCTCCTAAAAAAAGATATGGCATTAATTGATCTATGCAGAAGTGCATAGAGTGCACATAGCCGGGACTTGAAGTGCTATTTATAAAAATTGTAAAAATTAACTGTGCATATGCAGTGAGATGGTACTTGAGAATGACTCAAAATGGCTATTAAATCCCAGAGATTAATTTATTATATTAAGCACAAGAATTAGAATCTCCTTCAAAATTTCCCAAAAAAATCTTTGAAGAGCAAGTAGGTATAGGTTTAAGAGTCAATGAGTTCCAACTTAAATGGCATTGCTCACTCTGTGAGAGAGTTCTTTAAAGAGTAAGTAGATACAGGTTCAAGAGTAAATGAGTTCTAATTTAAAAGGCATTGCTCACTTTGTAAGAGAGTTCTTTAAAGAGTAACTAGGTACAGGTTTTAGAGTCAACAGTTTCTAACTTAAACAGGATTTGCTCACTTTGTAAGATAGTTCTTTAAAGAGTAGGTAGGTACAGGTTTAAGAGTCATTTTCTTACATATATGGCACTTGCTCACTTTGTAAGAGTAAGGTGGAGGATGAGGTGGTGGGATTATATAACCTACTGGATGCATGTGTAATTACCAATGAAAAAAGTAGGTACAGGTTCAAGATATGGTGCCAGATAATGACTCTGCAATGGCTGCTTGGCTATGTTTCTATCCATTTTCCACATGCACAGCATTAGTGATGACAACCTTGAAATACAAATGCTCGGCCTCATAGATGAGCTAAGTAGCCGGTGCCCCTGCTTTAGCATGGAGTCATCCTAACCAAAAAAAACTCTTTAAGACCTGCAATTTTTTCCTCTCTCATTGACCCACCAACAACTCTACCAGCTGCTACCAATTGAGGAGTCTGAAAGAACAACCAAACAACAACTGAGTCGCCCAAGTATCAGAATTCAAGCGAGTATAAGTGAAGGGATGCAGGATGACTAGCCATAATAAAAATAAAACAACTCTTTGCGTAACACTTCTCTGTAAAGTAATGCCTTTCAGCGTAATAATTATACTGAATTGAAGCAACAAAAAAAAAATCTTAGGCTGTGTTTGTTTTGAGTGAAAATCATTTCCAAAAATGGTTTTCTGTAATTTCGGGTGTTTGGTTGTGCATAAAAAATCAATTTTCCGAAAATCATTATCAGTTGATCATGAGTCAAGGGTGAAAATGATTTTCCTTTTTATTTTCACTTCAAATAACATTTTTCGGAAAACAGAGAGAGAGAGAGAGAGAGAGAGAGAGAGAGAGAGAGAGAGAGAGCACGAGAGGAAGAAAAGGAGTCCAGATCACGCCGGAGACATCGCTGGCGAACCCCGAGCACCGCGCCGATCTCGCCTTCGATCGCCGGCGATTGCCTTCGATCGCCTCCACTCGATCTCGCGATCTCGCCACGCACCGCACTGCGCAATCTCGCCACGAACACTCATAGCCTTTGCACCAACGAACCCAGAACCCATCGCCGATCGAACCCCGAGCACCGCGCCGATTGAACCCAGTCGCCGATCGAACCCAGAACCCGATCGAACCCGGATTTGATATTTTTTTTCTTTGGTTTTGTTTTTGCTTTTGATTGCCGGAGTTTGCTATGATTTTGAAATTTTTTGTAATAATAATTTGTTTGGATGCTGAGAAAATAGCTGAGAAAATGTGAAAAATGTGTAGAAAAATAGCATTTTCAGAATAGAACCAAACACATGAAAATAATTTCTACAACAATTTTCATTGTGCAACCAAACACTTGAAAATATTTTCCTTTCCCGAAAATAGCATTTCTGAAAAATAGCCTATTTTCCGAAAAATATTTTACGGCAACCAAACACAGCCTTAAAGGCAGGATATCTTAAGTGCATATCAAGTAGGTTCATGAATCATGAGGTACAAACATGTGTATCATATTAATCGTATTTAATCAATGAATTGGATGTATTTTGCAATATATAAATATGAGCTTATATATTTTATTTTTGGGCAAATAACACTCCCCTCCCTTGAGGTTTAGAGAAATGACACTCACCCTCAAAATTGAAAGGAAAAAACACTCCCCCCCCTGAGATTTAAAAAAAATAACACTCCCCCCCTTCTGTTAATATTAGTAACGGAATATTCCATTTTTTTTAAAGATTCTCTTTACCAAAGTTTAACCATGGTTAGTGAAAAGAGCATTTACATAAAATAAAATAAAATAAAAAATGAAAAGAACATATTATAAAACATGTTGCTTATGTTGATTTTTTAGTCTTTTATAGCACCTTTCCAATTGATTTTTTAAAGTTTGATGATCCTCTTAGATTTTTTAATCGCTCCTCTCTCTAACACTTTGGATCAAAATTTATGAAATAAAACAATTTGTTGAAGCTTTCAAGCTTTTATTGTTTAAAAACGAGTTTGAAATTTTCAAAGTCACTTATCAATATAAAAAACTTTCAGAGTCAATTTAATTGATTGATGAACAAACTCACAAAAACTTATTCTTTACCATCTAACGTTAAATTATAAAAGCAGCTAAAAATATGGACTTTTGATGGAATAAGTTGAGGGCAATTTTGGGAATACATTATTAACCAAATGGTACGTTAGTGCACAACATTTTTAATGTCAATTTAACAGAGTTTAGATAAATAAATGTCAAAGGGGGGAAAATGTTTTTTTCCTTTAAGTTTGGGGGTGAATGTCATTTTCCCAAACCTCAAGGGAGGGGAGTGTTATTTGCCCTTTATTTTTTATGTTAATTTTTTAGATTTGGTCTGAGTCTAGCAAGTTGTTGAACTTGTTTTACCTCAAGTTTCTTGAAAACAGTGTGTACAAAAAAATAGCTTTGTCCATGACCTCTCTCCTTTCAAAATTTGGGTCACATAAGTTTTGATCTACTCTTATCCCCTCTCTCTCTATTGGCATGCATCTAATGTGTCTTAAATTCGCAATCTCACCTTACACCTAACATCTACAAGGGAAGGAGGTATTAATTGGGTGTGAGATCATTGGCTTCTTCTCTTCTTTTTGTTTCCTCGCATCCTTTTCTATTCCCCTTCTAATCCATTGGGACAACAAAAGTAACCATAACCCAAGAGACACTCTTGGTTCTAAGCAGTGAGTTCTCTCCAAATTTTTTGTTTAAATTAAAGATATGTTGTTCTTTAACCTTGTCAATATTTTTTATTTTTTATTTTGAAATTTTAGAAACTCTATATTGGATTTCTTTGTGCTAATAGATTATGAACAAACATTTTCTATTTTAAGGAAATAAATCAAGGTCTTTAGCAAAAATAATAATAATTAAAAATAAAAAAAGAAACGTATTAAGGACGCGTGATTTTGATTATATTAATTTAATATAAGTAAATATGGGTGTGTGTATATATATATATATAATTAAGATATGATTCCATGTCTAATATTTATAATATTATATACATTTAGTGCTAGGTAATTTTATACATAAGTGTTCGATTAAATTGGTCTGATTGAATATGTCCCAAGTTTATAATAAACTAGTATTATATTTATAAAATAATAATAATAATAATAATAATAATAAAAGTAGTATTATATCTGTGCAGTGCACAGATTAAGAAAATTCATGTACAAACTAAGAACATATTTTAATAATATAATCTAAATTAAACGGTAACATAGATAATAAAAATAAAATGACAAAAGTTATTTCAAATTACGTGACAAAAGCATATCCTGTATATCAATTTATTTTAATATATTACTATTAAAATAAATAAATTTCCTTTATATTTCTTGAAATTTTTTGTGTTTAATTTTAATCGGAGTAGTACGAAGTTTCTTAAAACTTTGATAAAAGTTTAAGTTAGAGCAAATTATATTATTATTTTTAATATACTTATAGCAAGCACAATTGTTAGACCCAGCTTTTGTTGTTGTAACAAAAAATTTATGATAGATGACTAAAATAATTTTAAATAAATAATGAAACTTCTCCTAATTTGTAGAGATTTTGGTTAATTGGAATGGTATTTCCAAACTTAATGAAACTTTAACAAAAAAATTTCATCTCAAGCAAAATATGTTAATGATAGTGTAAAACTCAGCCTTTTTTTTTTCTTTTTTCTTTTTTTCTTTTTTTTTTTAAAGATAGTGTTAATCTATGGTATCTGCTCCTGATGATAGCTCTTTATCATCAGACTAAAACACCAATCAGTTTTTAGTGTAGGCGGGGATTGAATCTTAGATCTCTTATTCAACTATCAGAGACTTTATTAGTTGAGTTAACTGGAACCCACAAACTCAGCTTTATTATTAAAACAAATCATTATGATAACTATTTAAATGATATAAAATAAATAATGGAACTTGTTTTAAATATTTCAAATCTTTTGGTAGTATAATTTATTCAGAGAAGTTTTTTTTTTTTTTTTTTTTTTAAAGTATTTGAAGAGTTTCTTTACAGTAAGTGTCTATTTAGTATGATTAATTTTGTCAACTTATTTTACTATTCAGTTTATTTTTATTATTATTTATGAGTTTAACTGCACTTTTTGGTACTATTTATGGGTCTCACTATACTATTTTAGGTAACTTTTATTTTTACTTACAGTACTTTTAGCAAAAAGTTTTTAGTTTCAGCAAAATAAACAGATCCAAAACAGACCTTAACTATGCTAATTATTTTACTGATTATTTAATATACTTATAGTAATCCAAATGACATAAGAAGCACAAGTAGAAAGGAAAGGAAAAAATAAAAATAAAAATAAAAATAAGGGTGTCCATTTAGTCCAACCACAATGGATGACAAAATTTTATTATAGTGTATAATATGATATGATTTGGACATGAGCATAATATGTAATTTTATTGTAAATGTTTTGGTGACAATAATATAATTTCACATCTCTAAGGTCAGATAGTATATTGGAGGTCTTTATTTCACATGGAAGGATTTTTGTGTGTGTGTGTGTGTGTTTAGATAGGCTTTAGTGACAGTTTATGTGAATTTCTATTACTTTCAGTTCACAGTAATTCATTTGAGGGTACCATTTGAAACCGTATTAAATGTTAGTGGTTTTAATTGAAACCCAAACTTATAAAGGAATTATACAAGCTACATGTCTTTTATAAATGGTACCTGCTTGGCACTAGGAAGGTATAGCTACTTGCTACCAGAAAGAAATGCCACTTAATTTGTGCAACTACGATTTTTAAGGCCGGAATCTCAGATAATACATCATATGGCAATTAATAAAAACATCTTCATGTATTAAATCATGAAAAATGCTAACGAGTGCCCTTAGGGTATTAATTAATAATCTATATTAAAAAAATTTTGACATCACTTTTATAGAAAATAAAAAAAACTACCAAAACATTAATTGTTTTTTTTTTTTTTTCTTTTTCCATAAAAACTTTATTTAACTAGATTATTAACTAATGTTCCAAGAGAACTCGTTTGCATGACCCTTAAATCATTTGGCTATTCAAATTAATTAAATAAGCCACACTACTCGTTAAATATGTCACGCTACCAATAATACACGCAGATTGTTGCGGATTGTCATTTGAGTCCTATAGTGGGGTTGAAAGGATTTTCCACCAACAATTAAGGGTAAACTCTGTCCTAATATAGGTGAAACAAGCCAATCATTGTCAGAGCCCCTCAGCTTTTCCTTTTATCTTCATTAAATAAAACGTGAAAAGCATACCAGATTAACTCAAACGACATGACATTCACAAAATATGCTTTTTCCCTTGCCAATAAAAATGCTCACATTTTTTATTGTTCACCTAGTTGATTATGATATGCCAACTTTTTCTCATTAGTTTCACATCCACTAGATGAGAGAGAGACAGAGTGAGAGAGAGAGACAAGGAAGTATCTACAGAAAAATCACACGTGCTCTATTTATGAACATAATTGGTTCCCCACGTATGATTCACAATTTCAGGGGTGTAGAGTAATTGATTTTTCATTTTCATGGTATAATTTAGGCCAGGTACACTTGGAAACTACCAGTTTTCATCAACTGGCATACAGGACAGGCACTAATTAACCCATCACAGTCCTTGCATAAACACAAGTGCCTACAAGGCATCAATAACATAGACACCTCCCTTGCCTTGCATGCCCTGCAAGTCATGTGCTCCTTCAAGCCTTGGTAATTCCTGGAAATTGATTTTGAAGGCCCACCTGGAATGCTGAGGTAGTTGTTTGGGTCGATATATGAGGCAGTATCATCAACTTCACTGTCTCCGAATCCTTCCTTCCCTTGCTCCGCGCCCTGTGATATTGCCTGCTGGAGATTGCTCTTCAGGACATTGACAATCGACTCATTGTACTTTGCTCTATAGTGCCAATTCTGGGCTTCAATGGCTACCTGCTTTATTTTCTCTACCAGTTCCTTGTTCTTACGGTTCATGTTATCTATTTCTATTTCTTTCTCACGTAACTTTTTACTTACGCCTTTCTCTATAGTGGCAAGGAAAGAAGCCATGTGTCTCTGCTTCAAGTCCCTCACCCCTTTTGCCAAGTGTTCCTCCTGATTGAAAAGTAATGAAAAGATTATTTCAAATGTACCTAAAAAAAAGCAGAAAATGATCACAAGAATATTATAAAATCAGCTTGAAAATTCCGTTTTAGTCGAGTGTGAATGTATAGTGTACAGATGCTAGAGCACTGAAAACCACCATTCATAATCCTCCTGCCAGGTCTCCAAGATACAACATTGATGAAAAACATTGATGAAAAACATTGATGCCATCAAAATATTTACATCTAAAGTATACTATTTCAAAGGGAATTCTTCATTTGAGATACCAATGTCAGCAGATTTAGATGTCATTGAAGAAAATCAAATTGACTAGGAAGGAAAGAATTGAAATGACACAAGGATATAATTCAACAGGAAAAACAGATCAATAATTTCTTTTGGCCAATAAAATCACTAATGGGGGAAAGTAAATTAAAAAGACTTTTTGAATGATTGAACAGCTGTTGCAAAGCAATCGTCTATAATTAAACAGTTACCCAAAATCATTTGGCACTAAACTGGTACGACACATATATTTATATGATTACATAGGGGGGAGCAATACCTGAATTTTGATATACTGGTCAAACTCTTCTTTCTGCCGATCAAGCTCAGTCCTAATATTGTCACCAAGGGACAAGATGATTGATGGTGCAGCCGTCATACTTCCACTTGCAGAAGTTACAGACGAATTCCGTTCATCATCATCATATGATAATCGTAACCCTGTTGATACAGCATTCGGGTTTGGAATGCTTGCTGAGCGATCAACTTCATCTTGACAGGCATTGTAATTTAAGGATATCTGAAGTTTTTGCTGCCTTGAGATATCTTCCATTTCCCTGCCTCGTTTATTTGGCCGAAGCATAGGAGTAATATGCTCATTTCCAAAATAATTTACTGGATCAACACTACATCCAGCGGGCACTGCAACATAATATGCATATTCATTATGCCTAGAGACCAGTGACTACATTTCAGAAAATATAGAAAAGGAAAAGAGGAAATATGACTATTAAATTAAAAATATAAAAGGAAGGAAAAAAAAAAAAAAATGACCATGCAGTCCAATACACGAGAAGTGTATGTATTCAGAACCAAATGAGCAAGTGATCTTTTCCTCTTATCATATTGGGAAATTTATGATAAATGATGGTCTTATTTCATCTCATCCCAGCTTTATTCACATGTGTTCTATGCTCATAGCTGGCAAGAGGTAGGCTCTAGATAGTGGCAAGAAACTTGCTTAATGTCTAATTAGTATTTTGTATTCATCTACTTTCAAATATAAATAAGATTTTCTAGTTTGATTTACATCCAAAACAAGGCTCCAAATCCCAGTCATATTGGTGTCAGGTACCCAAGATCAATTATTTGTGACCAAAAGATGATAATATTGATATTAGTATAAGTACTTCAAAAGACAAAAAAAATAAAAAGTTTCAGTAACAAAGACCTCTTTCCAGCATAACAGAATTTTTTATTTTGTTTATTTCTCAAAGAGAATATGCCAACACATCCATCTTTAAGCATAAAGATTTTGGTCACAAGTAAAAGAAACTCCAAAAAAGTAACTGCAATGTTGATGAAGATATGGTTAAAATTCAAAAAAGAAAACGGTAAAAGAATATTCATGTCGATATGACGTTATTATCCTCTTTTCTAACGTTGACTTATCTAAATTTTAAAAATATTCATTTTGCACTATTATTTAATCTCATATCCTTATCTCAAAAGTTAATAAATCCTGACTGCTTGTAAAAGAAGGTCAAATACAGACATTTTGCGATGATGATGAGTGAAGGTGGTGATGATAGGGAAAAATTCTATAAAACGAAAAACAAGAATGGTTTGCACCAATGTGCCACTCTGTGTCACCATAAATGAGGCACAGATAGGAAGGATGGGTTCTGTTTCCACTTTCCATCACTAACAGGAAAGCAATTTTCTAAATGATAATCAGGAAAAATTACAGTACTTATTAATCAACCTATGAATCCAAAAATACACTCCAGCATGAAGGCAAAAGATCCCCAATAAAAGCTTATAACAATACCATAAGTAATATGATAAACATAATAGTATGCATTGAATAGAGTCATGACATTCAAAGCAATTATAACTGCGCTAACAAATGCAGAAGAGAACTCACGACTGCCAAATAACTGCAGCTTATTTGATGCATCAGTCTGAAACTGGAAACGATTCTCATCAAGGAAAGCAGGATGCACAGGATTGCCATTGTTGCCTCCCAACATTTTCCTCAAAGAAAAATAAATTCCTCTTTTTACTTGCTCCTGAAGAATTAGAGTAAAATAACCAGTGGAAATCCTACCTGCCAAAAAAAGAGGAAAATGTTTTAATATGACAAGCTAGAAACAGCTGATATTCTAGCAATTCTAAAGAATGCAGGCAGAAAACCTTATATACAAAGAACAAATTCACGAAAATGACTGGTTCCTTCTCAAGAAATGATCATATACGATACATGCTAGGTTCACCATCTAAGGCTTTAGTCTTGATGCATAATTCAAGACACTCACAAATTTGTATCTCATTCATAGTGTTTGGAAGACGGTTCATGTGATACACTTAAATCATTTGACATTAATTTCAGATAATCCATAAGCATTAGAAGTAAACCCATAAAAAGTTGGAGACAGGCTATGGATGAGAATTTTCAATGACTACAATACAATTCAAACCTACCAAGTGCAATATAGTTTTCCATTTGACATTAGTGATACGATGCTAGCTAGCAATTAAAGATAAGTTGTTATTGCTATGCATAGTTTAAAATCACTTTCTCAACTCTCATATTTGGGGGGTTTACGCATTCTCTCTTTGTTTGACTTCCCTAATTCTGTTAGTTTTTCCATTTGATTGGCTTGTATTCATTTCTGTTCAGTGAGTTTACTATCATAAACTCATTGTACTTTCATTATCAATAAAGATCGTTATTACCTATCAAAAAAAAAAAAACTATATATGCCCTCATGAGCATGCAAACAGAATGTGACACCATAAAGAATTAAATTCCAAATCTTCAGCAAAGGCTTCTTTATATAAACTCTGAATCTACTTGATAAATTTCTCACCCATTTAACAAACTTAGATTTTAATAAATATAACCATGCAAAGAAAGGAATGAAGAAGTCGGCCTTAGGTTTCCAACCGGAGTAGTACGATGGGACCGAAAACAACATCTCAACTCTAAGATAACATGTAAAACACAGCTCTTTTATGTGGCCCTATCAAAACCTAAAAATAGCATATTGCTAAAAATTCATAAACATTCCATTTAATTCTTTGAAATCAAAGAAATCCATAAACCACGCTGCCAAAAAGGCAAAAAGAATATATATATATATATATATACACACATATATAGACACACACACAAAAATAACATATACACATTATTAAATATTAAACAGATAATCCATTGACTTACAAACAAAAAGGAAAACACATGAGCAAAAGCAAGTTTAAAAGATAAGAGCCGATAAGCTTATAAAAAAAATAAAAATAAAAAATCATGGTGGGCAAGATTGAGAAAGTCAGATGCATATAAGATAAACCCAATTGCAAACTAGAGAGAGAAAAGGGATCCATGATACCCAGAAAAGTGAATTAGACATATAGAGGGAAGTAGATATACAGAGAGATTAGAACCCAAAAGAATTAACTTTTTTGTTTTGCCGAATAATCAAGATTAGAACTTGAAAATATTTTCTTCACACCAAAGATGAGAGAATCTAGTAATCAGAAAAGTGAGTTGACCAAAAATTTTCAGATGACATAAACAAAAAAACAAAAAAACAAAAAAAAAAAATCTCATACTATCCAAGATAATAGATTTCCTCCAAGATTGTTTTCAATCTGTAAAAACATAAGAGAATCCACACGCAAATGTTCATATAAAAAGCAATCTAAATACTAAAACATCATAATCCAAGTTACCTTGAAATAAAGCAGCCTGTTTGATACACTCTCAAGAAAGACAAGGAATGCCCCAGATCCTGTAATCCCACCACAACTCTCAATCCACCATAGAAACATATAAAATAAAAAAAAATAAAAAAAAATACCCAACGAAAAAGAAGAAGAAGATAGCACGTGAAGTAGATAGATACCTTAAAAATGCAAGCTTTTTGGTAAGGAGGGTAAGAGGGAACGATCAAAAATGATGTTCCATCAAAACGATCTGTGAAAATGCAAGAAAGAGGTGTATAATAACTGAGAGAGAGAGAGAGAGAGAGAGAGAGAGAGAGTAAGTAATGGTTGGAGTTGATGAAAGAATGGTGCGTTGAGAGTAGGAGGAGTGTGTTAAAGAAATAAAGAAAGAGAGAGAGAATGGATGAAATGAATGAATCAAAGAATGAATGAATGAATCAAAGAATCGGTGGTAGTGGTTACGCAAACCGATTTCCGTTCTTACTTTCTTTACTTTCTTACTTTCTTTTTTGTTTTTTTTTTTGGTTTTTGGTTTTTGGTTTTTGGTTTTTCTTTTATTTTGTTCCAGTTTGTTCTGTTCTGTATTTAACTTTTCAGTTTTCAAAAAACGCGAAAAATGAAAGCAAGAAAAGTAAGGAATAGTGGCATGGTGGGTTTTTAAAATTAAAAAAAAAAAAATATATATATATATATATATACACATATTAAAAAAAAACGTCCGAATTAACAGAGGAGATAGGAGTGGGACCCAATCCCACATCGGAAGGAGAGGGGGGCAGTTTTCTGGAATCCCGGTGCATGTGTTATAGTCATATTCATTGATTCATGAGTCGTGAGACTTATTCAGAGTCATAACCATAGGCATAGACAATATAGACTTTATTACTTTTCTCTCTCTTTCTCTTAAATTTTGTTTTCGTATTCATTCAATTTTCATACACCTCACAATTTTTTGTTTGTTCTTTCGCCACTTACTGTCAGAGACTACCTACAGTGTCATCCACTCCCCACCAACGTCTTTGAAAATATTTAATTGCTTATCCATTCTAGTCTCTTCTAGAGGACCATATTGCCCCCCCCCCCCCCTTTTTTTTTCCTTTCATTTATATTCTTTTATCTTTACAATTTAAGTGAGGATAAAGTTTTTTTCGAATGATTCTTTAAAAAGAAATAAAGGTTTACCTTCCAATCAATTTGGAGGAAGATTCATCCAATTTATTAAGTGTTTTGATTGAAAATTTTAGCATGTAATTTATTTGGTGTTACACTCTCCTATTATCAATTTTTACTAAACATAGGGTTGAATTACGCATTATGATTATTTCAAATATCAATACAATTAAAAATTAATCACTATATGTACATCCAGTCATAAAAAATAAATAAATAAAGTATTTAGATGAATTATTCATTTCTTGGAAAAGTGACTTATTTTCTAATTTTTTATTACAAATTTAGAAATGAGTAAGAAATTTTTTCCCCCCCTTGTTTGGCCTAGATGAAAGTGAATAATATTTGTTATAATTCGAAACAATTAATTACATAAACTAATACCTTCATTCAAGAAAACAAACAGCGAAAAAAAATTCGGTTATTTGAAAACCTCAAGTAAGAAAACAAACTCAAACTTTCAAATCTATGCAACAAATTAAATAGAAAAAAACTAGATTAAGAAAAAATGTCATTTGAAAAAAAAAAAAAATCAATTCTCAATCAATGATTGGCTTGTTGAATTTGTCACCATTCAATAAATATTTTCCACTCTTCAAAATTTAACAACGTTCACTCAGTTAACCTTGTTTGCCATTGAGATTCAAGTGATAACTCACTGGTAATACCATCCTAATGGTGCTTTATGTCTGTAGTTTGAAGTTGATCCCTCCCTCCTTCACTACCTGCCTATATATTGAAAAACCTTTTTTATTTTATCAAAATAAATGAAGTGTTATTTTAAGTTATAAATAAGGAAAATAATAATTCACCTAGCCTAAATTTTGGCTTTGCCCACACGTAGTTTAAAAGTTGTTATTTTAACCTTTTAAGCTTCTATGATATGCTTTCAAAACTCACTTCTAAGCTATTTTTACAAAATAAACTATCCCCCTCCCCAATGTTATTTCAATGCAACCTCTCTCTCTCTCTCTCTCTCTCTCTCCAACAATATTCTAAAACATAATCCCTATCAGTAAACCATATGCAACGGTACAACCAAGCAAAAGTTATACACACAAGCACCACAACTACTCCATAAACCACCTAAAATCAGCACCTACAGTTATCTCATCATCGATACTTAATTCATAAACTTATAAAACCATCATACCACTTCCTCCATTAAACCACCATGCATCGACCCATCACTACCCATAACCAAATTCACTAAACAAATAGATCAATTAACAACCAAGTACAAAACTTTGAAACACAAAAAATCAAAGGAGGTTCCCAAGAAAAGTGGGTGCAAAATGCAAAAGATCCATTATTGGGCTTTGAGTTAATTTCAAATGGACTTTCAGAGTCTCAGAACTCTTAATTTCATGTTATTAACCCTCGAGCTATTGTAAATGACAAAACTAACCCCTTCATATCACTTGCGTCAATTACAAGTAAGTGACAGAGGGAGATGAGAGTAACTTTCTTGTCACTAAAACCTTAGAGAAAGAAATAGAGAGATCAAAAAGGAAATTAATTTAAGGGGGGGGGGGGGGTGGGGGGAACCACTTTTACCATGATTTTAAACAATGATGTGTAACAGAAACTAACAAAAAGAATTTCGAGAGATACATGATTAAAAAATAAGTCTCAAACCATATGTGGGAAAAGTACCGATACTTTTATAAATATTTTCTTTAAAAAATGAGTTTTGTATTTGATGATAAATTATGTTATATCTATGTGACTATGTCAATTTAATAAGGAAGAATAACAATATTTTATAGATTGTCATATGATAAGATTTGAAATTTAGGGCGTACGTGACATGATAATTACTTTTTATCATTAGATTAAGGTATTAATAATTTTTCTCCCTTTGCGTAGGCTAATTTTAAAGCCAAATCTCTTATTTGAGAATAAGGAGCTAACTAGAATGCAGGCAATGCACTTGTAAATAATCAAATAGAGAACTTACAAGTTATAACCGGAAATGAATTTAACAAAATATTAATATAATTGAAAAATATTAAATATTGTAACATAAAAAAAAAAAATGCAGAACCCAACTTAAAAAACAATATAACATTAATTTTTATTTACGTTTTAATTATGTTCAAGTTAGGTAGAGCTACAAGTTATAACATTTCACTCAATCACATTGACTTTTTTCTTAACGTACAATCATTATGTATTCTGTATTATACTCTCTTCTTTTCTTTTTTTTGAAAAATGAAAATCAATATTCTTTTTTATTTTTTACAAGTGCGTTTAGATTCCCACGGTTTGAACACAAAATTTAAAGACGTGTGCATGACATAAGGCTTAGATTTGTCCAAAACAAAATATGGGCATTCTCGTAATAAAACATGAAGAATTTTCTCAAATTTTACAAATAATTATTAGACATAGAAATAAATAAATATTTTTATAAAAAAAAGTAATTTTATTAATTACAGTAATTTTTAATATCATGAATTTCAATGAGCACTTTTTGTCGTGATGGTCGGTACGAGGCCCATCGACAAGAATTTAATATAAAAGCGAGGAAAGAGGTTAAGGAATTGGAGTTGGAGTTGGTTTTGGCTAACTGCTAATATTAATTTGGGTCCCACAAACCTTTTGTTTTTTTTTCTTGGCGGGTAATTTTGGCGGGTGAGCAAAACGACGAGCTTTGTGTGACTGTGAAGGTCCATCATTCATTCATTCATTCACGAGATATGCACAAAGTTCAATTTGGTGACTAGTTAACTTCTTAATACATGTTTATCAAAACTAATAATATGATATGATAGGATATTTTTATTTAAAAAATATATATAATATGATATAATTTAACCTTCACCAAAAAAAAAAATGATATAATTTAACTAATATAAATACCATGACTTAAATATAAAACATATGGTACAAATCATGAAGCACCAAACCATGCCGAGCTGTCCAATCAATAGTGATTAGTAGTGAATATGTGCAAAGCAAAGATGGAGGTTATGATAGAATTTCCTTTCCTTGTGTGATCATTGCTTCGTTTTTAAAATTGAGGGAATGTATTCCTAACTCCATCATAACTATTTGAGAAAAAAGAAGAAGAAGAAGAAAAAGAAGAAAGAAGATTTTAGTATTAAACCCAATTTGGCCATTTTTGTATGAAGGAAAAGGGCTTTTTTTTTTTTTTTTTTTTTAATTAGTTTGGAGATAAACATTTTAAACTTTTTATATATCTTTATATTGAATATGAATTTTGAAAATCTAATTATATGATTGCATGCCCTTATTATATTATTCATGATTGCAAAATTTCAAGAAAATTTAAGATTAATTGTTATGTTATCAATTAAATGTTTAAATTTCAAGTTTTTTGATCTAAAATTTTATATAAAAAATAAATTTATTGATTGAATAGTAAATAATATCTAATTTTAATGAAATATGATATGCAAGTTAAGAACATAAAAAACACGTAATTCAATAGTTAGATTTTTAAAATTTACTCCAAATAAAAAGATATATGAAAACTTATATGAGAAGTTTGAAGGGTTTGGAGAGAAACCTTATTCCCTTTATGAACCTTGTTGAGGTTTTAATTTGTAGAAGTTAGATCACATGGTTAAAAGGGTTTTTTTTTTTTTTTTTTAATTCCTTTATTTTATTTTGCAGCTAATTGGTAGGTGTAGGCCAAGTCTTTTTTTTATTTTTTATGCCTATGACCAAAACCAACCACAACTCATTACTTGGAGTAAAACCATGACTTTCTCCCTCGGATGAATCGCAATATTTTTTTTTGTTTTTCTATTTTGTTTTTGGGTAATAATTTGCTTTCTATGGATACAAATTTATGTGGGCACGCAGATCATTATGCCTAGGGCTACTACTTGATGTTGATGAAGTCCTCCATCACCCTTTTTTTTTTTCTTTATTACACACGGGTCAAGTTCATATGAGCCTAACCGGAGAAAATGTCAAGGTTGGATTTCTATATAAGAACCATGTGAATTTTTTATCCACTTTATATACGACCACATGTGCAGGTACATATCGTGAGTTGTGACATCAGAACATTAACAAAATTATTCTTAAAAAAAAAGAGAGTAAAATTATGCTTGTGGTTAAAAGTCTTATAATTTAATAGATGATACCGTGCCATTTTATAAAAATTTTAAAATAGTAATAATAAAGAATTGGATGTTGAGTGATTTTGCAATATTTTGTATACAATAAATTGAGTGAATTTGGGCTTAAATATCTTTTTTTTTTTTTTTAAATAAAAAAAATCATATTTTCGCATTTGGGATAATCCCATAGGAGCAAATTTTGGCCATTGACTAATTTCCCATGCCAACTTACAAGTTACAACTACCTCTTTTTTCTTTTCTTTTTTTCCTTTCCTTTTACTAAACAAATGTATAGAGTTGTCAAGATTGAGAGTGTTTTTCTGGCAGCATGCTTTTGCTTAATCTATTTTTAGTTTGAAAGATTGTATGTGAATAATTTGAGTGAATTTGGGCTCAAATTTCTTTTTTAAAAGAAAAATAAAATCATATTTTCACATTAGGTAATAGGGATAATCCAATAGAAGCAAAATTCAGCCATTGACTAATTTCCCATGCCAACTTTTTACAACTACTTTTTTTTTTCTTTTCCTTTTACTAAACAAATGTAGTTTTCAAATTGAGAGTATTTTTCTGGCAGCATGCTTTTGCTTAATCTATTTTTAGTTTGAATTCCTATTTCGTTACCCATTTTTTGGAGTCTAATCCCTTTGTTGACACAAAGTTTCATAGTGGGGGCTATCAAAACCGTGTACGGCTATGTGCACTTAGCACGTTACACTCAACTCAACTGTGCTCTCTTTCTCTCTCACACACACTTCTTGGAATTATTTGCTCACAAAAAAGTCACAACTCCTAGCTAGTCTTTTCCATAGGCTCTTAGCGCAGAATTGAGCTTCATTCATTACACGGAAATGAGGGTCAAGATTCAAGAAAGGCAGTAGAGGCATCAATAATTGAACAAGTTTTTTTTAGAATAATACTATTTCATTGTTTTAATTGTCCCTTGTGAGGAGATGTGCATTAATAAGAGTCAAAAAAAGCTTTATTATTCATACAAAAGAAGAGTCAAAAAGCTTCTGGAATGAGAATGGTGTCATTTCCACACAAAAATTATTTAGCTATTGCATATGGAGCAGAGGGAAAAAAAATGTCGGTACATTATACTATTTTTATTTTATTTTATAAAATTGCAAGCAATTGTTTAGCTTAAGTGATGCAATTGCTTTCGCATTATAAGTTGCAAAAAATTATTGTTTATATGAGGTAGTAGTAGCATATTAAAAAGTTTGTGGTAATGCCACGTTATCGTTATTCTTGATGTTACTTTATTAGTTTAAAGTTAAACATTCAACACACTCACCCAAAAGAAAGAAGAAAAACTTTTACACTCCACGTTTTAAGCAATTTGCATAGTGGTGGATCCTTTTACATTGTCTTGCCACACGTATTGACTTTTTGTTAACTCGGATTTGTATTCGAGTTTAGATCAGTGTATCTTTAATTCGGCCGAGTCAACATGTGAATACGCAGCCACGCGGTGAGCACGGAGCAAACTATTCTTTCGCCGTTTACTAAAGAGTCAACATGTGAATAAAGAGAGGAAAATTACAAACTAATTATGAACGATATAATCTCACGCGTTTGATTTCAAGATCTTGATGAAATAAGAGTATATTAGCATTCTACGTGTTTGCATTCACAAATCATTGAAAATTGAACACATCAACTCTTAATATAACATGTGCAACTATGATGCATGAAACATGTGAAACGAGTAAGTGGTGAGCATGTTATGGCCAAACATATCTAAATCTTATTCATGAAACATGTCAATTTAGTTTGGTTCTTTTATACAAAAATACGTGCTATAGCGAAAATGTAATTATTAAGAGATTTTGTTTGATATGCCGATAGATGAGATCAGAGGAATTTAAATTTTAAATATCTTCATTAAAAATACCAAAAGGTGTTAGTTGAGTGTGGGTTCTTGTTTTGGACAGTGCCCAGGCCCAATGGTCTGGGGGATCCTAGGCCTCCAAAGGATGGTGTTGATAGTTAGTGGACTGGGCTTGACTCACCATGGTTTTGTTGGGCTATTTTATGAGCCAATCTGTGCACAATACATGAACTCCACAACGCAAACACACACACACACATATTGGTTGAGTGAATAACTAAGGAATAGCAAATGAACTAAAAGAGTGTGAAAGCTTAGATTTGTGTATAAACACAAGAACTTGTTTAGACCCTCAATTAAAAATTATGGCTAGATTGCTTTTACTCTTACTTAATCAAAGTGCGGAACAAGAGTAAATGTACGCAATGAACTGTTACTACTCTAGTGCACACATGAACAATAAACAATAGAAGTAAAGCACAAGAGTAAGGGAAGAGAGATGCAAACACAAGATAACACCAAGATGTGTTATCGAAGAGAAAACCGAAGAACTTGGCGAAAAACCTCTCCGCCGTTTTCCAAACGGTAATCGATCCACTAGAGAATAAAGTTGGAGTACACGAATAACAAAAGACCCTCCAAGCCTAGTCTACCCAATGTACTTGAGCCTTCCAAGCTCCTGCTACCAACAAACTTCTCAGAGTCATGTCTTCTCTAGCTTTTCGGATCCCACAATACGCCTGATTGCATCCGCCAAGCCTTACCGGCTTCTTTTGGCAAATCCCCAAAGCTTCCCAAGCTCCAAAACACTCTCTCACTCTAAAAAGGTGTGCGTTATGTTTGGGTACAAATCTCTTTTTAAGGTATGACAATGGGAGAGGGAAAGAGAAGAGGCTAGAATGATTTCCCACTAAGGATGAGTAACTCTCTCTCTAAAAGATGGGTGTGTGTATTGTAGAAAAACTATCTAGGGTTTTTTTCTTTGAATGACCTCTCTTACTTTTGTGGGTAATAAAGGTATATATAGTATGGGTGAAGGGTAAGAAAATCACACTTAAAATCCTCCAGGCAGAGAATTTTGCGGGTATCTTACGTGTTAGCCCTTCTTGCAAGACACTCGCAAAACTGACAGCCTGGCACGACTTTTCAGCTTCCAGCATATGCTTTTCACTTGGCTTTTTCGCGGGTAGGCTTATCACAAGACACTCACGAAATCCACTTGTTCATCCAATAAATGCTCGATTCTTCACCAATTTAATAATAAACCCAATACAATAAAATCCCATAAAATACAATGAAATAAATTAAAACAATTACAACACTTTTTGTCATGGAATAAAGCCAACATAAAACATAGTTGTAAATCACAACTTTACAAAGTGCAAGTAAAAAAAATGTCAGGGATCCTAAAAAATAGAGTGAGATTATGATTCATTATATAAAGTATTTGAATACATTGGGTCCTACTTTGCTGGGATATATCACAAGGCTCAATAAAGTTCAATAATCACAAACCTAGATAGCTCCCTTTGGGCTTCCAAGACTTGTGAAGTTTGAATCCCTTTGAATCCAAGTGTATCATTAAGTATTTGCCTTAGGATCCCTTATAGTACCCCCCTCTTCACTCTATTTTGTGCTCACAGCTCTCTTTCTAGTATCTTTTCTGGTATGTTGAGTGCTTATTTCAGAATGCCTTTCTTGGCTGGTGCTTAGCCCCTTTTATAGTGCTACTTGGATGCTCCTTAACACTAACCATCATTCTCTTTTGTGTGCTAGGTACTAGAACCAATGTCATATCTGAAAGCTTTGGTGGCTAGCCCCTTACCCTTTTTATTCTTATTTCATTTATCTAGGTTTTGACAATCTAAAGCTCTCTTGCTAACTTCCTCTTATGAGAGATCCCTTCTGAGTAAGTCTAAATACTTCTCCAAGCTCAAAGTTTCTTATTCTTTCCCCAAGGCCTTAAAAAAGACATCTTAAAGCTCTGAGGCTCTGATATTGACTTCTCATGACTTGTTTCTTTTCTCAAAATAGGGCGAATCCATTTTTGATGATAGTGTAGCTAAAAAGGCTCTTAGCCACCTTCCTTCTTGGTTCTCTTTCTCTTCTTTACCCAAGGTCTTAGGTTTCTTCATCAGGTGCTAGTCCCGAAATCACCAGCTATCCCTATCATTCTTTCCTTGGTCGTGGGTATCTGATTTTAATAGGATACCCTTCATCTTTCACGTCCAACTTTTATTATGAGCATGCCATTTTGAGTTGTCCACATTTGGGATCCCTTATGCCAATCTTTCCTCGGGGATTCCTCACTGGGGCTGGCAAATCTTGTGCCATTCCAACCCAGCGCCTACCTGCCTCCCTTTTAGGCTTCCTTGGATGTCACCTCTTGCATAAGCCTCTGGCCCATGCTTCCTTTCACACCTCCTTTCTTTCTAAGGCCTAAAACTTATTCTTTTTTCTCTATGGGCCAGGCTCTTCCCTTCTTCATTTCTAAGGACGAAGTATTTCTTCCTTTTTCCCTATTTTCATGGGCTAGGCTCCTCCCATTTTTTAAGGGCCTAGCTCCTTATTACATTTTGAACCTCAACATTTAGCCCCCTGAGCTCATGGGTTACCTGTAACCCATGAGTGATAAAAACAAATACTCTTCTTTTCTCTTTAGGATCCCTACCTCTCACTTTTCTTCTCAGGGATCCCTTTCTCTTTTTTCCTTTGCGAGGATCCTTGCTCCTCTTAAAGAGGTTCTTTTCCCTACATTTTCGCACAACTCCTCCCTATCTTTAAGGAGATGTGGTAGTTTCTTTTTTTTTTTTTTTTTTTGAAAAGGAGGTGGGTAGTTGGATCAATTCCCCCCCCCCCCTTTTTTTGTCTCTTTTTCTCTTTTTACATTAACTCCCCTTTCTTTTCATAACTTCCATCAATAACTGACAGCTAGCCCCTTTAAAATTAAAATTTGGCAATTGGCTCATTTTTCCACGCTTCCTCTTTTTTCTCACACCATTATTGCCATTGTCACTTCTCTTCCTTACCTTCAGCCTTCTCCTTCCCTAGGCCATATCTTTTCCAAAAAAAAAACAAAAAATTTTCTTTTTCCTTTTGCTCCATCTAACTTACAGTCTTTTTTCTCCTTTTTCTTGGGGTTTTCTTTGTCTTCATTTTTCTTCTTTCCCTTTCTTTTGTTTGTCCAAAAACACATTCCATGGCCTTTTCTACTCGAAAAAGGAAAGAGCATTCACCCACTCCTTCTAAGGGTGAAGGTTCCTTGGCTGGTTCAGGGTAGGAGGAGATCCTGGATCGGCCAACTTTTCTCCTTCGAGATCCCTGGTATACCACAAGTTTGTTCTTTCCTCAAGTTGCTCATGGCGCCAATCCTTCATCTCTTCACACTTGGGTCTTCTCTAGTAAGCCTGGGTTTGCTATTTCTACACAGGTCCCAGACCCAAAGGAGATATTGAATCTCCAAATCAAGTGGGGATCCTGAGAAGCGGTTCTCATATTTCTTGATTTTGTCACTGGGAAAATCACTGGTTGGGCTGATTGGGTGGACGAGGAGTTAAGTGATGCTGACTTTGTTGGGTGTCTGGAACGTGCTGGCGTCCTGAAGTCAATTGTAATGACCAGGAATCTAGAGGGCTTTCGTGATGTCAAGGGGCTCAGACACTTGGTTCGGCGTTGGTCTCCCTCTCTTCACACGTTCTTCTTTTCTGTGGGTGAGCTTATTGTTACTCTAGAGGATGTGGAGCACACTTTTCTGCTCCCTATGTTTGGAAATAAGAGTCCTTTCAACATTTAACTCTTGGCGGAGGATCTTGTGGTCTAGGAGAAACTATTCAAGCATTTTGGTGGGTGTACTGCTTCTCCTGGTGGCAGGCCAGCTAGGATGGTGAGATGGTTTCCAAATTACTTTGGCAAAGTGCAGAAATTTGAAGTATGTAAAGGACAAGTTTCAAGGATCCCTAGACGTCATAAAAGGGTTGTGTGGGAGCTTGACTGATGGGCATCCCATCATATTTCTTTGGGCCAATTTGAAGGGGGTGGACACCAATCTCATAGAGTTATTTGATCAGATAGGCCACCTGAGTTGGTGCTCACCTCGTGAGTTTGGAGCTAGGTTTGCTTGTGATTTTGCTTTGTCGCCCCTTTTGAATTCTTCTAGCCACACATTTGACTTGCAGTTGGGAGATGAGAATAGCCTGGTGTACCTTGCCTGCATAAGTCCTTTGTGGATCCTAGTTCCTTCCTTTAGGGGTCCCTTGTACACCCACTATCCTACGTATCGGGTGCTTAGGTAATTTGGCTTTGATCAGGATATCCCTCCAGTGTTTAAGGAGGTCGTCCCCTCCCTTCTTTCTTTGGATCCCTTCTTGAGGCTTTAATAGCATGGTGTACCTTGCCTACATAAGTCCTCTATAGATCCTGATTCCTTCCTCTAGGGGTCCCTAGTACACCCATTATCTTGCGTACGGAGTGCTTAGGTAATTTGGCTTTGATCCGGATGTCCCTCCAGTGTTCAAGGAGGTTGTCCCCTCCCTTCCTTCTTTGGATCCCTTCTTGAGACTTCAGGCTTATTCCTACTAGGCTCGAAAAAGCCCTTAAGTCACTATACCAAACTCCCAGAGGGGAGCTTTTAGATCCAGTGGTTTCTACAATTATTGGAGAAGGATTTAGAAGTCGTTCCTAGATTATGTTGGCTCTGGGAAAGTGAGGGGTGTCCTTAACACCGATATTTCTTCAGTTCCTTCACTCAACGAACGCCTAGCTCTCCTTACTCTTGGCATTATATCTGCTACTATAAGTAGCAGAGTTGGATTTGTGGAGTGGCATCAGTCCAAGGGTGGTTGGGTGTCCTACACTAATGATTTCCCTCCTTCCTAGCCCAGCTGCGAATTAGTCATTGGCTCTTCCTTAGGTGTCCCTTTCAGAAAAGGAATAGTTAAGAAGATTGTTTTTTCAACTTCTCTTGGCAAGGGGAAGGAAAAGAAAGGAAAGAAGGGTGCTAAGGAGAAGTTAGAGACTGAAAAAGATGTGAAGGATCTTGAGGTTGGCCAAGGTACCAAGAAGAGAAAGACTTCTGCAGCTTCCAAGTGACTTCCTACCTTTGAGGAGTCCAGGGAGGTGGCTTCTACTGCTGTTGGGGGGAGATCTTTAAGCAAGGAGGTCAATCATCCTCCTATCCCGAAAATCAGAGTTAAGACTAAGGTAGAGATTTTTAAATCTTAGACCCTTGTTAGTTCCCTAAAGGAGATCTCTTTTCTAGTTGTCTCTTCACCAGCCCAAGGTTCTTTGGGATCCTCCACTGTGTTCCCTTGTTCACTTGAAGGACCTCTGGATGAACCCGTAGTTAGCGAAGACTGATGTAGATCCTGTAGAGAGAAAGAAGGGCAAGACCTTGTACCCATTTTCTCTTCTTTTTCCCTTTAGCTATTTTGTCTTCTCCTCTCTCTCTCTCTCTCTCTTTCTTTTTTCTTTTTTTTTTATTTGTTGTTTATCTTTTTATTTTTTTATTTTTTTATTTTTTATTTTAGGATAATTACACTTTACCCATCTGTGGTTTGCCTTTAATTTGACTTACCTACTCGTGGTTTCAATTTTGACACTTTACCTACCCGAGGTTCAATTCGTTACTGCTCCGTAACCCACCTCCCTGTCTGCCGTTACTCCAACACGTTTTCTTTCAAAATCAAAAAACAAAACAGACCAAAAAGTTAGGGTTTTTATTTCTATGGATCTAAGTTCCCAAGATATATGGTTCAATTTTGTTGGACCTAATAGGCTTGGTAAGAAGAAAATAGCTCTTGCTCTTGCTGAGAAATTACATGGAAGCCAGGAACATTTTATTTCTATGGATCTGAGTTCCCAAGATGGGATGATTAATTCAAACAAAATCTTTGGTCTCTGAGGAATGAATGGTTATGATATAAAGTTCGGGGGGAAAACTCTTGTTGATTGTCTTGCTGAGGAGTTAACCAAGAAACCCTTGTCCATTGCCTTCCTTGAAAATGTAGATAAAGCTGATGTACTGACTCAAAATAGTGGTTGACTTAGGTTTGATTTTAAAGGTGATTCCAGACTTCACAGAAAACATGCAATAGTTATATGAGCTTTATTTAAATTGGATTGCAATTAAAAAACTGCCTTCGTTAATTGGAAATTTGAGAAATCTTGCTATGTTGGATCTGAGGGACTGCAAACACAGAAAGATTGGAGCAGAATCTTTTGCTGGATGGCATTTGAAACCAATTGTGCCTCATAGCATAAATCAACTACTTTGGAAAGGAGTCGAGGTAGTTTAGTTTCCTCAATGCTTTTATATTATTTATTATTTAAAAAAAATAAATTCTATAGTGAATTGAAGCTAATTATTCTAACTTGCTTTTCCAAACAGATTTTGAACAATTTAACAGTCATCAAACTCAGTCATTCCCAAATCTAAGAAACACCCCAAATTTCACAGGGATTCCAAATCTGCAGAAAATATATCTTGAAGGTTGTACAAATTTAATTGAGGTTCACTCATCCATTGCTGTCCTCAAAAGGCTTATTTTTATGGATCTGAAAGATTGCATTCATCTTAGAAGTCTTCCAAGCAGGATTGAAACAGAATCTCTTGAGATTCTTATTCTTTCTGGTTGCTCCAATGTCAAGGTGATTCTAGACTTTACAGAAAACATGCAACAGTTAAATGAGCTTTATTTAAATGGGACTGCAATTAAGGAGCTGCCTTCGTCAATTGAGCATTTGACTGGTCTTACAGTATTAAATCTGAGCCATTGCAAAAATCTTTTGTATCTTCCACGCACCATCATTAGATTGGAATATCTTAGAGAACTCTCTGTTTTTGGATGTTCAAAATTAGCAAAATGTGAAGATCATGAGACTGCCTCCACCCATGAACCTGAAATTCAGCTAATTTCTTCAAAAACACCAGTGTCCTCACATGCACATGAAATGAAAGATGAGGAGATTTCTTCCGGAGCAGAAACTAAAAGTGTGTTTTCTCAAATTAAAGGAGAAAGTCAGATGTCTAAATTGACAATGCATGTTAAGGAGCCAATTGAGCATATGAGAAGGAAAATATGATATTTATAGTGGTTGATTTAGGTTTGATTTTTTTGGGCATATGTTCTCATAAAAGTTCTTAACCAATCAAAAACCCTAACCTTTTGATTTGTTTTTTGTTTTGATTTTGAAAGAAAACGTGTTAGAGTAACGACAGACAGGGAGGTGGGTTATGGAGCAGTAACGGATTGAATCTCGGGTGGGTAAAGTGTCAAAATTGAAACCACGGGTAAGCAAGTCAAATTAGAGGCAAACCACAGGTGGGTAAAGTGTAATTATCCCTTTTATTTTTTATTTTTTAAATCGTAGATGTGTGCTCCCTTTGCAGTCCAAACATAAAGCTGATCCTAAGAGGGTGAAAAGTCCTTCCTCGGGTGATGAAGTGGTATGATCTTCTTGTAAAGTTGTGATTTACAACTATGTTTTATGTTGGCTTTATTCCATGACAAAAAGTGTTGTAATTGCTTTAATTTATTTCTTTGTATTTTGTGAGATTTTATTGTATTGAGTTTAGTATTAAATTGGTGAAGACTTAAGCTTAATTGAAGAATCAGTGCATTTTGCGACTAGCTCGCGAGAAGTTCACGAGAAGGGTTCCCGCGAAAAGGCATGTGAGAAGCACATGATTGGAAGCTAAAGAGTCGTGCCAAGCTGTCAGTTTCAGTGGTATCTCGTAGGTAAGGCCTTCCCGTGAGGTAGTCGTAAAACATTCTGCCTGGAGGATTTTTAAGTGTGACTTTCTTACTCTTCACCCATACTATATATACCCTCATTACCCACAGAAATTGTGAAGAGGCCATTTAGAGAGAAAAACCCTAGATAGGTTTTCTACAACACATACACCCATCTTTTAGAGAGAGAGTTACTCATCCTTAGTGAGAAATCATTCTAGCCTCTTCTCCTTTCCTCTCCCATTGTCATACCTTGAGAGGAGATTTGTACCCAAACACAACTCACACCTTTTCAAAGTGTACAAAGTGTTTTGGAGCTTGGGAAGCTTTGGGAATTTGCCAAAAGAAGCCAGTGAGGCTTGGTAGATGCAATCGGGCGTATTACGGGATTCGGAAAGCTAAACAAGACACACTTTTGAGAAGCCTTGTTGGAGTAGGAGTTTGGAGGATTTAGGTACATTGGGTAGATTAGGCTTGGAAGGTCTCTTACTATTCATGTATCCCAACTTATTGTCTAGTAGATCGATTTATCACTTGGAGGGCGGCGGAGAGGTTTTTCGCCGAGTTCTTCAGTTTCCTCTTCGATAACACATCGCCGTGTTATCTTGTGTTTGCATCTCTCTTCCTTTACTCTTGTGCTTTACTTTTATTTTTTGTTGTTCTTGTTTATGCTCTAGAGTAGTATTGGTTGTTTGCATTTCGTTTACTCTTGTTTCTGCACCTAGATAAGTTAGAGTAAAAGCAATCTAGCCGTAATTTTAATTGGGGGTTTAAACAAGCTCTTGTATTTTAACACAAATTTTGAGCTTTCACTTCTCTTATCTCCCTTTTACCTATCTTGATCTTCTTACTGAATTGCTTTGCCTCCCTTGCTTTCCCTTTTTTTTTTAGGTGGAGGTTTCTCCTCCTTTTGTGGGTGATACAGTGCTTAAGGAAGTAGTAATGGACCAGCCCCCAATTGATTCTAACATGAGTGGGCAAGCTGTGGGTGAAGAGATAGTTGGGGAGCCTAGGGAAATTCCTGACCCCAGTGTGGCCAAGGATCCTGAGCCTGAGTGGGTTCCTGATCTTTCAACAATCTAGGATCCTGAAGGTGCACAAGTCCCTGATCTTGCAGTAACTAAAGATTCTGAGCCTGAGCAGACTGCCGATCCAACGACGACCATGGTTCTTGAGCCTAAACAAATTTCTGACCTTATGGTGACAAAGGAGTCTACTGAAACTCTAACTCCACTTGTGACAACCGGTGCGTCCTGTCTTATTTCTTAATTTTTTTCTTTAGTTGATGTAAACTATGCTTGTTGTTTCTTGAGATCCTTACCCCCCCCCCCCTTTTTTATAGGCCAAGCCAGCCCCCAAGTTATTCCTGAAAGTGAGATTATTGACCTAACCTTGGAAACAGGAGTCCTACAAGGTATGCTTATCTCCTCTCGTGTCCTTTCTTTTTCTTCCTTCTCTTGGTTTTGATGTGGAAAACTACTCTTGTCATTTTTCTTCTTTCAATCGCTTTGCAAGGATCCCCTCCCTTCTTTTCATTATACTGAATGGTCTTTTACAGATCCTGTTAAGGAGTTAGGAGGACAAGTGAGTGGATTTCCTAAGGTGACAAGGGCAATTCCTTCAGTTCGAGAGGAGGCTTCTCTGCATGCATCAGATGAAGCTGGTACTTGGTTCTTTCTCTTTCTCTTCTTTTCATTATACTGAATGGTCTTTTACAGATCCTGTTAAGGAGTTAGGAGGACAAGTGAGTGGATTTCCTAAGGTGACAAGGGCAATTCCTTCAGTTCGAGAGGAGGCTTCTCTGCATGCATCAGATGAAGCTGGTACTTGGTTCTTTCTCTTTCTCTCTCCCCTCCTTGTTTCGTATGCTTCCTTCTACTGATGGTTTAACAATTTTTCAGATACCGAGATGAGAACTAAGGAACCTGAGTCCATAATTGTTGAAGAAATTAGGGGATCTTTATCATCTATACAAGTTGTTGAGGTCTAGGCCGAGATCCCTCAAAGTGTTCCTGGAGCTGCAAGCCTTTCACTTCTTGATGAGAGAGATACAGTGATGGGGGATCCTTCAGGGGTTGTTATTGTAGATCCTAGTGTAGGCTCCTTGCCTTCTTATCCCTCTTCTATCTGCTAGAGTTCAACAGCCTCCCTGTGGGCCATTTTTACCACTTTGGAGCATCCTATTCTAGATTTCTTCACTTCTCTGTGCCTACTGAAGGGTTCCACTCTTGGAGTAGTTACTCAAGGTTCATAGGGACTTCACTGCCGGGTTTAGAGGAGGTGTGTTCTTAGGGAATATCCTATTGGAGCTCCTTTGTGCTGTACTAATTTCCCTAAAGAACACTTTGCTTGATTCTTTGTCTGCAGTGAAGCTTCTGGAATGGAGAAGGGTGGTGTAGGATCTTGTAGAAGCGAAGTTTAATCTATCTTTCTTATTGGGATATCTTCGATCATTGGGCCATGCATTCTTTCAGAGGAGGGCCACCAAGGATCTTGATGCTGAGATTGCCATTGCTAGGGAAGCCTTGGCCTGTGCCCAAGGAGTGCTGCAGGACTTAGAAGCTCGAAGGAAGCAAGCACTTTCAACCATAGCCTTCTCTTCTTCTCCTACAGTTCCTCAAGAAGATTCTCTGTTCGTCAACCTCCTACTTTAGGTATTTTGGCCAATTTGGTCTTGTAACTGAACACTTCTTATAATTATTTGCCATGTCATGTTCTCCGTTTTTTTGTAATTTACATAAACTTCTAATCTTGTATTGACTTAACCTTTTAATTATGTTTGGTATTCCTTTTTTTTTTTTTTTTAGTATGTGTTTAGCATGCCTGCCCTAGTCCAAATCCCAAGCTATGTACTTTCTTTCCTTTTCTCTCTCTCTCTCTCTCTCTCTCTCTTTTGACTTTTGTGCCGAGTCCTGGACCATGGATCTAGAAAAATATACTTTGGAGTAGATCTTGGGCTAGGTACTCGAAAAGTTTGCTCCTATACAAGTCCTGGGCCAGGTACTTAGGAAATTCATTCTTGGTCTAAGTCTTGGGCCATGTACTTAGAGGGCTTATTCTAGAGCAAGTCCTGAGCTAGGTACTTGGGAAATTTATTCTTGGCCTAAATCTTGGGCCATGCATTTGGGAAGGATGTCCTAGGTCAAGTACTTGGAGCATACTACCTTGAATCAAGTGTTGAGGCAGGAACTAAAATGAACTTTGGGCAAAATTTTAAGCCGTGTTGAATAGTGTGTGCATATGCAATGCATGTGTTTCTTAAATGGTAATTTTAAACATAATCATAGTTTGCCCGACTTTATTTTTCAAAGGAGAAAGTTCATTATAATTCATCATAATGGCCAAAAAAGCTTAAAGACCCTTTTTTACTAGGGGATGACTAGGGGATGGGCCCACTTTAAACATAGAGTGGCCTTTTCACACATGTCATCAAAAAAAAGAGGTATTGACTAAAAGTACTTAACAAAAAAAAGGATGACAAGGGGCACTAAAAAAAAAAAAGAAAAAAAGATGACAATGGGTACTGAATAAAAGTACTTAAAAATAAAAGGATTGCAAAAAAAAAAAAAAAAGGTGGAAGGGTACTTAGAACTTCAAGCGTAGTACTGCTTTAACCATTTTCCATTTATGGGATCTGCTAAAGGGGTCCCATCCATACTTGCCAAATAGTAGTAATCACTGTCATGGGCTTCCTTAACAACATAAGGACCTTCCCACTTTGGGGTAAACTTTAAAGGTCTTGGAATGTTTCTCTTTACATGTTTACGGCCCTTAACACCAATTGCCCTTATGTAAAGATCCTTGAATGAACATCCTGCTCATATGCCTTAGTCATCTTCTATTGATACCTTTGGCTTTGCCTTCTTGCCAGCTCCTTTCTCTCCTCCAATTTTTCTAAGTCCACCACCCTTTCCTTGGCATGCGTGTTATCTGAATCTCCCATGATCTCCTCCATCACTATTCTAGGTGTAGCAATTGCTAACTCTACTAGGGCAACATCTTTTGTCCCATAGACAATGGAGAATGGTGAAAATCCTGTAGCTGTTTTCAGGGAGCTCCTGCATGCCTAGAGCATATCTATCAAGTGGGAGGTCCACTTTTTCCCGTACTCATGCTTCATCATCTTCAGGATCTTCAATATAACTTTATTGGTTGCCTCAGCCTAGCCATTCCCTTGAGGATAGTATGGAGTAGATCTCTTATGCTTAATGCAATACTTCTCTAGCAGACTCTTCACGTCTTTGTTTACGAACGGGGTCTTGCTGTCATTGATCAACCTCTTGGGGATCCTGAACTGGGTGATGATGTGTTCATGGATGAAATTGGAGACCACTACTCCAGTGGTCTTCTTCAAAGGAATGGCTTCCACCTATTTTGTGAAATGCTCAGTAGCTACTACGATCCATATATGGCCATTGGAAGGGAGGGTTAATAGGTCTTATAAGATCTAGCCCCTAAGTGTGGAAGGGCCATGGAGTGGTCATATCCTGTTCAGATAAGTGTGTATGGAATCTCCCAGCACTTGACATTCATGGCAGGTCTTGACCAGCTCCTCAGGATCATTCTTCATCATGGGCCAGTAGTATCTTAGTGCCAACAGTTGCTTGTGGAGTCTCCTTTTCCCTGGGTAACTTCCATATTCACCCAAATGGACTTCCTTTGCTGCATCTCTAGACTCCCTAGGCCCTAGGTACCTCAGGGGATCTCCATTGTATCCTCTTTTGAATAGGATCCCATTCTACAAGAAGTATCTCGAGGCTAACTTCTTTAATTAATAGGCCACCTTCCTATCAGCTAGTAGGGTCCCTTGGGTAAGGTATTCAATGAATGGGGTCCTCTAATCTTTTGCGATAAACATTGCATAACTTTCTTCTTTATCCATAGAAAGTGGGCAATTTTAACACATCTGTTAAGGTCATATTTTATGTAATTGGCTAATCCTTTGAAAAAATGCACTTTACTTGTAATTAGGTAGAACTAAGATGGGTTTAATACATTAAGAAATATGTTGTTTAAGTATATCAAGTGTTCATATTAAAAGACATGAAGATTGGTCCAAGAAATAAGTAAAGAAAAGCTGTTCATTAAGTCTTGACAGATAGCTCGACAGATGCTTGCTATCGAGACTTAATGTGAAGCTCGATATATAACTCGATAGTTGCTCGATTTCTAGATCTAAAATTTGGCCCAGGCTTATGTATTTATTTTGGGTTTCTTTTCTCACGACCCTAAACATATATAAGGCTTATTTTAAGAGCCGTCTCATATAGATATAAAGACCTAGAGATTTATTTTCTCTTTGAGAAGCTACTGCGTTTGTACACTATAGGGTTTTGTAACCAAGTGCTTCCTGATCTTCATTGTTCATGAAGTGAAGAATTTTGTAGCCAACAACATCGTTCAAAGTTGCTGGAGTTAGTCATGAACTAGGATCTGTGCAATGGGTTAGTCATAAATTGGAGATTTATGCATCAAGAGAAATAAGGCTACCACAAGATCAAGTTCAATTGGTATTGGAGCAAAGGTTCAACTGTAGTTTGGTATTTCGGAATTGTGGACACTCGATTTTGCACCCATTAATTAATTAAGGAGGACGACTAGAGTGACCTTTCATATACCCGACATTTAGAGTTGCATTATATGCATTAATTCATTCATGTCATATCATAAAAATGATCTTGAGGTTCTAATGGTCGTGACGGTGTGTCTGATTTCCAAATCGGACTATTAGATTAAAAGATATCACATGATCAAGTTTGCACGGTCTGCATGCATTTTGTTTGGGTGGAACCAACCATGCATGATTAATGTAAATTAATTCTGATTGGCTAAAAAATTAAAATTAATTAAATAATTTTGTGATTGGCTGTTGGTTAGTGTCAAAAATAGGCCTGCTTGCATGGGAATAAAGTGGATAATTAGATAACAAAGAAGTGGATAATTAGACAACAAAGAAGTTGTGGGTAATCAAGACCTTTTGGAATATTTATCTACAAGATAATTATCACTTTAAAGACCTGAATATCTAAAAAGAGGGATTAGTTATTAGAATACAGATTAAAAATGCGTCTAAATACAATTCCCGGCTAAAAAAACCTCAAAAAAGGAGTCCAAATTGGACCAAAATTCAAACGTGCACTTGGCACCCAAGAGAGCCATTCGACACTCTTGGAGTGCTAATTTGCACAAATTCGTGGCTCAGCCTGAGGACTCTTGAATTGAGATAAACCTTACCTTTTTATTTTTTTTATTTTTTAGAGATAAGGACGCGTCCCAATTTGTATATGATCATTCAGCTAATTTTTCAAAGCATTCCAACCTCTATAAATAGAGGGTGCCTCTCAAAATTCAGCACACTTTCTGATCCCCCTCTTTTTGGCTCTTCTCTTCTGACTTTTTAATTCCCTTTACGTTAAAGACGTTTTGGTGGTTTTTGCTTTAGGAACTTCTTTTTTGTAAGTAAATTATTTTAGATCTCAAAGAAGTGAATAAACTTCTTTGATTTCTAAAATATTCTTTTACTAGAAGAGCACGCTCATGCAAGAGGTATTATGTTTTTCTTTCTTTTCTTTTTCCATTAATTAGCATGTTTTTGTGTTGATGCATGAATATGGTTAGCATGTTTTATTATAACTTGTTCTTAATATATGATGGCCATGACTAGATGCTTTTGATGATTGTTTATTTCAATTCTTTCTCTTTGACTTCAAAATCTGCAATGACTAAAAAAAATCTTTTTTAAATACAAAAACTGATTTGTATTTTTAGATTCGATTTTTTTTAAAACCTAAAACTGATTTGTACTTTTCAGATCTGATTTTTTTTAAACCTAAAACAGATCTATATTTTTCAGATTTTTTTTGGAAAAAATTTTTCTTTGTTACAAAATTGCAAAGTTTGAAATTTAAAAGAAGGAATTGAAAGTTAGGTTGAAGTCTTGTCTTTATTTATTTATTTATTTATTTTATGTGATGCATGTATAATAAATTTATCTCATGAATGTGGATCCTTTTTCAAAAAGTCTTCTTTCTTTTTTTTTTTTCTTTTTTTTTTTTAATTTCTGATTTTTCTTGATACAATCACCTTTTTAACTTTACACAAAACAGATCTGATGCTTTTTAACAAAAATCTTATTCTTTCTTTAACATAAAAAACATATCTAATTTTTCTTAATACAATCACCTTTTTAACTTTACACAAAACATATCTGATACTTTTTTAAAAAAATCTTATTCTTTCTTTTACATAAAAACAGATTTGATTTTTTTTACAAATCCAATTTTTTTTATTCACAAAATAGATCTAAATTTTCTTGAAAAAGAAGACACATCCATAAGGCAAATTTATTTAAGTTAATTTTTGTCAAGTGTGCATTGTGTGTGTTCAACATATCATTTAACATCATGTAAAAAAGGGTATATTGGTCATTAGAGTCTAGAAGACTAGACTCTGTCTAAGTGAAATGGGTGCCTAACACCTTCCCATTCCATAACCTAGCCCCCGAGCTTAGGATTTTTGGATAGGTAGACTAGTGTTTTGTCTTTTTAATTTTGGTAGATTGTAACTGGGCCAAAACTTTGTATTCTTTTGCATAGATTGTAACTAGGACCAAAGCCTTGTATGGTTAATTTACCAAAGTTGTACTTTTCTTTATTCAATCAATGATAATGAAGTATTTTGATCATGTAATTTGTTTTTATTTTTTCTTATTTTTTTGTATAAAAAAAAGTGGCGACTCCACATCACTACACAAAAGAGAGGTGCCCTTACAAGCACCTGAATCTCTTTTTTTTTAGGGCACCTCGGCCGTCTCTTATAGTGGCGATTCCACTAGGGATGTTGGGGGCTATGCTTTGTGTTAGACTTTAAGTGACCAACTATATACCCTTGTCTTTTGCATGATTTTGCATGATGTTGTTGTTTGTTTGGTTGTCTATGTCTTGAGATGTTTGTATGATATTTTTGTTGTTGTTTGTGTTGCCATGTTCATTGTTAAAAGCTTTCCTTAACTATCATAGCGTGCACCATCAAAACAACAAATATGTATGCACCCATCTCAACATATGGTGGTAGTAGCCATGGATCACTGGTCTTCATTAGATTCAGGTACCCAGTGGTGAGCTTACCAACTCATAGCCCAAAGTTACTAAATCATTTCTTGTTGACTATAAAGGATAGACCATGCCATTTGGACCAACGTAATGTTCATTACATTACAAGTTGGGAGGTGTAACGGCCTAACTATGGGAAACAATAAAACAACAAACCCACCCTACAATGTAATGACTTAGAACCTGTCCTTAGGCCAGTCCATGTTAAAATTGCATTGCATATTATGTGTGTTTGACCATTGTTTAAGCCATGGTGAGCCCAAGTTCAATACTTGGGCCCATCATAATTGTTTGAATGTTGTGTCCTTTATAAACTTGATTTTGTTTTCCTAGAATGAAAGGTATGTCATGTGTATATGCAATTTGAGCCCAAGCTTGCTATGCCCAAAGTCCATCAAGCTCAATGAGGATTCAAGCCCAATTCCAATCAAGATCAAGTCATCTTCCTCAAGGTTTAGGCCTACCAAGATCCAATTTTCAAAATTTCAACTCAAACATCCACAATGGACCAAGAAGAAACAAGCAGCCCGACTTTGCCTCATTCCACAAGTAGTAAAGCCATATTTGCGTTATCAAGATCATTGTTTTATCTTAAAATTTGTTGTTTACTACATGTTTCTAATGAGAATATTTGTTGAGGTTTATTGTATTTTTGTTGTTGCCATGTTTCATGCATTTTGTTTATTAAAAAAAAATCCAAAAAAATTCAAAGAAAATTTTTAAAAATAATCCAGAAAAAAAAAGAGAAAAAAAAAAAAAAGAAAAAAAGTGAATTTTTTTCAAAAAAAATTCCAAAAATTCCAAAAAAAAAAAAAAAAAAAAAAATCTTTTGGACTAGGGGCATTGGGCCTTCAAGTCATTTCAATTCATTTAAAAAAAAAAATAGTAACCTTTTTCTAAAAACTTTTTTATTCTTTCAAAGACTCCAAGATTTTTCCAAAGCCTCCCTTTCAAAGACTCCAAAATTTTCTTCAAAAGCCTTCTTTTCAAGAGAATACAAGAAAAACCATTTGATAAAACTTTTTCCCAAATCATGATGATTAATTGCTCTACCAAGCAATTTTTTCCAAAAAGGGATTTAACTTCATTCAATCAATGTAAGGACTTTTGCTAAACATTTAGAATATGAGAAGAAAAGGTCCTAAAAGGCAATCAAAGAAATTCATCAATTCATCCAAATTTCTCAAACCACATACACTCAACCCCAATCTCTACAGAACTTTTCACATCATTGGAGCATTTGAACTCTTATTCCAAGAATAATTTATTAAAAGAGTTTAAGTCACTGTGCTTACAAGAAAGCATCACTAGGGATAGGAGACCACCTTTGGTAACCCACATTATTCCTTGACACCTATTACAATAATTACCCATTCCAAGCCAACTTGACCCACTAAATAGTTAGCCTATTTTTCAATGAACCCACTAAAAACTTAAACCTTGGGTGGGAAAATTAAGTATGCATGCTTTAATCTCAAGATGAGGAAGTGTTGACCTTATGGTTTTAACATCACTTCGTAAGGTCCCCAATGAAGATAATGGGACAAGTTCAAAAGAAGAAAAGATAAAGAGTTCATCAAGTTTAGAAAAGAGAGTTCATCAAAGAAAAGAGATAAGAAAAAAATCCATCAAGGAGAGATAAGATTTTGAGAAAGCATCAATTTGTGAGAAAAAAGAGAAGGCTGTTAGGACATATGTGAATTGATATTAGGAACATATGTCAATAGTTTATGTAATTGGCTAATTCTTTGACAAAACGCACTTTACTTGTAATTGGGTAGATCTAGGATGAGTTTAATGCTTCAAGGAACAAGGTTTCAAGTGTAGTATTGAAGCCATGCAAATTTGTCCAAGAAACAAGTAAAGAAGGGTTGTTCATTAAAGTTGGACAAATTCCTGACAGATAGCTATCTATCAAGGTCTCAACAGTTACTCGATAGATAGTATCTATCAATGTTTAATGAATCTCAACAGCTGCTCGACAGATACTATCTACCAAGGTCTCGACAGTTGCTTGACGGATACTATTTATCGAGAATTACGAAATCAGAATTTTCAGATCTGATTTTCGGGCCATGCTGACATGTATGTGTAGGGTTTCTTTTCTCACAACCCTAGACATATATTAGGCTTATTTTAAAGGCCGTCACACAAGAGAATACAAGCAGAACACATGCAAAAGGTGACCGATGCCTTATTCTCTTTGAAATGAGCTACTGCGTCTTTGCACCTTATGGTTTTGTAACCAAGTGCTTCTCGATTTTTATTGTTGATGAAGTGAAGAACTTTGCAACCGACAATCTTCTTCAAGTTGGTGAGTTAGTCATGTACTGGGAGCTGTACATCTTTGGTTAGTCACGTACTGGGATCCGTGCAAAAGGGTGGCGTTCATATATTGAAGAGTTTAGAGGTTCTAAAGTGGTAGAAGGTTTCTGCTGTAAGTTCATCTACGGGGATTGTAGAGTCTAGGTACAAAGGTTTTGTACTAGATTTGAAACCTTTTTTTTACTATAGTGAATTTCTTTTCGGGAAGGTTCCCCCCCTGTTTTTCATTATGAAACTAGTTTGTTTCATTGGTTTTCCTGGGTCATCATATCTTGTCTTATTTACTTTTCCGCTACATATGATATTGACATGATATTGATGTTTGTTTGTTTTAACAAAGTTTATTCTTAATTAATCTAATTAACAACTTGGGTTTAAAACTTGTTAATTCTATCAACCGTGGTCTAAATTTCCCAACAAAGGCCATTAAGCTAGAAAAGACTTCAATAAAAGAAAAAGAGAGAAAAGTGAATGCAAGAATTTTTATCAAGTTGCAAGAGAATACTGATTCATCAAAAGACACAAGGGACATGAGATTCCATGAAAGATCATTCAAGTTGAGAAGGATGAGCAAAAATGAAGATTCATTATGAAAAATTTTAATCAAATTAAGGAAGATAAGGAGAAGAAAAAAAGTAAGATACATTTCATCAAAAAAGCGTGTTCAGTTAAGTCAAGAAAAATGAAAGTGCATTAGAAAAGGATAAGCGGGTATCAAGGAGAAATGCAAATTCATCCAAGAAATATGAAAAGTGCCAATCGGCACTTCCTAAGTGCCGATTGGCACAAATTTGTGGCTCGGCCTGAGGATTCCTAGATTGAGATAAACCTTACATTTTTCAATTTTTTAGAGATAAGGATGCGTCCCAATTCGTATTTGATCATTCAGCTAATTTTTCGAAGCATTCCGACCTCTATAAATAGAGGGCGCCTCTCAAAATTCAGCACACTTTCTGACCCCACTCTTTTTGGCTCTTCTCTTTTGACTTTTCAATTCACCTTACGTTAAAGACGTTCTAGAGGTTTTTTCTTTAGGAACTTCTTTTTTGTAAGTAAAGTATTTTAGACCTTAAAGAAGTGAATATTCTTCTTTGATTTCTAAAATATTCTTTTACTAGAAGAGCATGCTCAGGCAAGAGGCATTCTGTTTTTCTTTCTTTTCTTTTTCCGTTAATTAGCATGTTTTTGTGTTGATGCATCAATATGATTTGCATGTTTTATTATAACTTGTTCTTAATATATGATTGCCATGATTAGATGCTTTAGATGATTGTTTATTTCAATTCTTTCTCTCTGACTTCAAAATTTGCAATGGCTAAAAAATTCTTTTTTAAACACAAAAATTGATTTGTATTTTCAGATCTGATTTTTTTAAACCTAAAACTGATCTGTACTTTTCAGATCTGATTTTTTTAAACCTAAAACTGATCTATATTTTTCAAATCTGATTTTTTAGCTCAAAAACTAATCTGTATTTTTCAAATATGATTTTTTAGTTCAAAAACTGATCTATATTTTTCAGATTTGATTTTTTTAGTGCAAAACTGATATGTATTTTCATTAAATACAGATCTGATTTTTTTAGTGCAAAACTAATCTGTATTTTCAATAAATATAGATCTAATTTTTTTTTTAGAAAAAAGTTTTCTTTGTTACAAAATTGCAGAGTTTGAAATTTAGAGGAAGGAATTGAAAGTTAGGTTGAATTCTTGCCTTTTTTTTTTATGTGATGCATGTATAATAAATTTATCTCATGAATGTGGATCCTCTTTCAAAAAGTCTTTTTTTTTCTTTTACATAAAAAACAGATCTGATTTTTCTTGATACAATCACCTTTTTAACTTATGCTTTTTAACAAAAATCTTATTCTTTCTTTTACATAAAAAACAGATCTGATTTTTCTTGATACAATCACCTTTTTAACTTTACACAAAACAGATCTAATACTTTTTAACAAAATTCTTATTCTTTCTTTTACATAAAAACAGATCTTATTGTTTTTACAAATCCAAATTTTTTTTTTTTTAGTTCACAAAACAGATCTAAATTTTCTTGAAAAAGAGGACACATCCATAAGGCAAATTTATTTAAGTTAATTTTTGTCAAGTGTGCATCGTGTGTGTTCAACATATCATTTAACATCATGCAAAAAAGGGTATATTGGTCTTTAGAGTCTAGAAGACCAGACTCTGTCTGGACGAAATGGGTGCCTAACACCTTCTCATTTCATAACCTGGCCCCTAAGCTTAGGATTTTTGGATAGGTAGACTAGCGTTTTGTCTTTTTAATTTTGGTAGATTGTAACTAGGGTCAAAGTTTTGTATTCTTTTGCATAGATTGTAACTAGGCCCCAAAAGCCTTGTAAGGTTAAATTACCAAACTTGTAGTTTTCTTTATTCAATCAATGACAATGAAGTATTTTGATCATGTAATTTGTTTTTATTTTTTCTTATTTTTTTTGAATAAAAAAATAAGTGGCGACTCTACACCACTACCCAAAAGAGAGGTGCCCTTACAAGCAACTAAATCTCTTTTTCTTGAGAGCACCCCGGCAGTCTCTCACAAGGATAGGCTAGGGTAGTTGGTAAGATTCCTTATACTTGTAACCACTTGATTGTTGTTTAGTGGATTCTTGCAAATGGTGACCTTAAAATCACTCGATGGGGGGTTTTTTCCTTGTGAGAGGTTTTCCCCATTTGTCAACAAATCACTGTGTTAATTTAATTTCCGCTGCATTTAGTTTAATTGGTGACTTGTTGGCGCCTCCACGATTTGCATGCATTAACACCTCGGGAGTAGAGAAAGCACTATGTACAAATCATCAACCTAAAGAACAACTACCATTTCAAATATGGAGATGATGTTTTTGGACATAAAAATCTTTAGCCCAAAAGAGTGTGAATTCTCTTTTACATCAAAATATTAGAAACTACAATTTCTATAGCTATTTTTAGTATGAGAACTTCCATGTTGTTTTTGAAGTGATTGCTTAAAATTACACTATTATTTTAGTTTCAGTAGGCAATATTACAAAAATTTAATTTTTAATTACATGAAAATATATGAGTTTAAAAGATATCTCATATATATATATATATATTCTTAATGTGTATTTTTCTATTAAGGGAGATTAAAACTAGTCAACTAATCAAGCAGACATGCAACCAAGAGAATCCAAGGGTTTAGACCAACTAGGGCATGGCCTTTGAGCATTAAAGAAGTAAAAAAAAAAAAAAAAAATGTACTGGAATTAAAAAGCGATGAAAAATATTTATTTAAGCCAAAATTGAAAAAATCCTGATATGGATACATTCTACACTGTTTTAGTATTTTTGCCATGTTGCACAAATGTCCAAGAGTAGAAAATCTTCAACTTTTTAGCTTAACACAAATTAAAAAAAAAAAAAAAAAATCATTTTGGAGGCCAAAAGTGTGATGGAAGTTGATAGCAGATACAATACCAAACATCACAGATTTTACATTCTAAATTTGTGGGATTTTCTGTTTATCTTTTGGAGGTGGTTGACACAATAGAGGAGGAAAAGTCCTAGAACTTTTTTTAATCTTTTTTTCTTCTTCTTTTAGAGGTTTTGCATTGTATTTATTGATTTCTTTTGCCTAACTATGTGTGGCTAAATCTCTAGCTAGGGTTAAAGGTGAAACCTAATATTTTTAACATGTGTTCTTGGGATTATTCCTGTGCTTTCTATAGATTGATGATTGAATTTTGAGATTAATTTACTATTTGGAATCATTTCATGTTGACAAGTTCTTAAGATTTAATATGATATATATATATATATATATATATCAAAGGCCTCAACTCTTTGATTCGTTATGATCTTAGAGTATATTGAATACTTAATCTCTCCAATAACATTTCAATTAAATCACTTGTTCAATCACTCATATTCACTCTAGTTTACACATTGATACCACGGGAGTTCAGAAAGCACTACTTACAAATCATCAACAACCTAAAGAACAACAACCATTATAAATATGGAGATGATGTTTTTGGACTTAAAACTCTTTAGCCCAAAAGAGTGTGTGAATTCTCTTTTACATCAAAATATTCGAAACTAGACTTTTCTATAGCTATTTTTGGTACGAGAACTTCCACGTTGCTTTTGAAGTGTTTAGTGCAGACCACGATCATCAATTGGAATATGGTCGAGCCAATTGGATTTGGACGTTACATGAGGATGGATTCAACTTTTATCAAATAAAATATCAAGAGAATGTGGTGCAGCAAGATTGGGAAAAATAAATATGAAGGTGATGAAAAGTTTGCATATCATAATAAATAAAACAGATGATTTGATGACAGAAGCTTAACATGTAATTCGTAACCCAGTTGAAATGTTAGTCTCATTGACATCAATATTGGCATATATTATCAATTATTAAAAAAAAAAAACATTTTCCTCTCATTTGATGTGAAACATACTGTTGTTCAAAATTCCTATTGGTTGAAGTTCAACCAACATCAAAGTCATATTCAACCAAAGCAAGAATAATCGGGGGTAGGAACATGAACAATGATATATTTTATGGCTCGTCATTGTTGAAATCGGTGCTAGTATTAAACACTTCAAAAGTTGCATGGAAGTTCACCTACCAAAAATAGTAGTAGAAAAGTGTCGTGTTTCACAACTTGATGAAAAAGGAAAATTCCCACTCTCCTTTGGGTTGATGAGTTCGTGGAGGTTGATGGTGGTAATATGTCATAGTCTAGGTGGAGAAAGCGAGCAAGTTTCATGGTTGGAGAATTAAGGAGGGTAAGTCAGTGCAGCAACTGTATTCTACATACTAAAAACTTATAGATAGACAATCTTAGTTGCTTAGTCTCCACTTTAAGAACCAAAAAACATTTCCCATTTCAAACTTCTAAATTCTAAGAAAGACCATTGAAAGCATTTGTTGATTTCTTTTGTTTGTAATTCGATAGTTGCAATAGAGAAGAGAGAATTTAAACCCTAAATATTTTGTTTAAAAATACTCAAAAGGTGACAAAACTACAATATTCTTGGCATTATGATTATAATAAATGTTCGTTGGTTATCATAATTATCAAATTTATTATTTAGACAAAAAGGATTATGTCTAACTTTCTCAAGCATTGCACTGGTTACCGGCTAGCATTTAATAACTGACAAAGATCTGTAAACTAATTATAGCAATAATGATAAATATAATAATTGAGAAGGTGAGTTCAACCTCAACCTCTCCTATATAGTATTTTCTTTATTTTCTATTTTACACTATAGACAGGCATGCTGCCTATACTAACTTTGGATAGTTTTCGTGGTGATTATTTTTCTAGACTTTTTCCCCACTCTCCAATGAGAAGTATTCAATTCGCTTCAAGGAGAAAATGAGCAAATTTCAGGTGGCGAAGAGCTTGCCATTTAAGGCTAAGAAGTTAGGGTGATATATAGTAGTAATAATCTTATCTAATAGAATAATGGACCCAACAAAAAAAAAGACATGTTATAATCCTTTAGAGCTGTTAGCATAATTCAATCAAAAAAGTTGTTAAAAATTTATCCTTCCATGGTCAATGAAATTGATTTAATCTTAACTGGTCATCAACGGTTTGATTATAACAATAAACTACTAATTAATTAGTGAAGGAGGAAGCACGAAAGCTAATAATAGTATAGAAGTTGAACTGTAAACAGGAGAGTTCTTAGCAACCATGCATAAAATTAGTTAATATCGGTTGGATAGCTTTAATGGTGATGAGCTTAGGTACTGTAGTATAAATAGCTTCAAACCAAATAGGGAAACCATCGTACCGTAAAACAAATTGGCAATAGAAGGGAAATAAAGAACAATAAAATGGGAAAGAATTTAAGCATTGTAACAATTTCCTTGCTATTGTTGTTGGCATCCACCAGTGCCGGGCAAGTCTTTGACGTTAAATCATATGGAGGACAACCTAATGCCGATATCACCCAGGTATAAATATGTGTAGCACAATTAACTATACCTAATTAACATGAAAAGTGGGTTCTAGTTAACTTAACTAGTAAAGTCTTTTTAATGTCAAATAAAAGTACTCTGCTTACACGAAAAACTCTTCGATGTCTTGACCAAATGATAAAACATTAACATGACAAATGATTGTAATATATTGATTTTGATTTTTCATAACGTGTTTATCAAGCTTTGACAAAAGCTTGGAAAGCTGCATGCGCAGTAGCAGGAAGTAAAGTTATGATTTCAACAGGGACATACAAACTAGGTGTAGTGGCTTTATTAGGTCCATGCAAAGGTGCTATTGAGTTTCACCTTCAGGGCACCCTACAGGCCCCATCAGACGTTGCCTCCTTCAAGGGTAAAGACTTTTGGGTTTCTTTTCAATGTATCGACAGTCTAACTGTGTCAGGTGGTGGAGTTTTGATGGCAAAGGACAAACGGCATGGCAAAAAAATAACTACAACAAAAATTACAACTGCAAAATACTTCCTATCGTAAGATTTCAATCTTAATAATTAGCATTTAAATTTCCATTATATTTATGAAGATATATACAGACACTACAACTTTAAGAACTTTAACCATCACGAAATACTAATTCAAGCACTTATTCGTTTAATGATGTTAAGGATATTATCATATTATTTATAATTTGATGTAAGCTTTATATGGTGAGGTGTCACAACTCACCAAAAAAGAGAATTCCAAATTTATATATGAGAAAGTCCAAATACGGAATATGGACACAACTTCTACGCCATGACCCTAACTTGTGCAACTGTGTGTAATGGAGAAAAAGTGGTGGTTAAAGGTGAAAGCGATGGTTCACCAATCATACTCGCATATAACACCAAGCTGTGACAAATTGTTTGGTCCAAAAAGACATTTTTATATAATATTGTTAAAGTAGTACCAACCACATTCATTGATATATATTTGGAATTTTTTTTAATATAGTAATTCAAAGAAGCGTTAGCATTATACTAGAATATATTTAAATGAAAATATTTTTAGGAGAATATTTAAACGAAACTATGGCGTTCAAATTTGGTGTTTTGATTTATCTAACTTGTAAACATGAACAGAATATAAGGTTTGATTTCGTCACAAATTCAATAGTCCATGACATTTAATCGAAGGATAGCAAATTTTTCCACATAAACGTTATGGGATGCAGGAACTTGCAAATCCAACACGTTACCATAACTGCACCTGGAGATAGCCCCAACATCGATGGAATCCACATCAGACGTTCATCTAAGATCACCATCACCAATGCCAAAATTGGAACAGGTGACAATTGCATCTCCATTGGTGATGGAACCCAAGATGTTACTGCTTACCAAGTAACTTTTGGACCTGGCCATGGTATCAGCGTTGGAAGTCTTGGAAGGTACCAGAATGAACAACCTGTTTCAGGAATCAGAGTAATTGGTGGCACCCTCAGCAGTACAAAGAATGGTGTTAGAATCAAAACATGGCCTTCTAGCCCTCCTGGGAGTGCTTCTGATATGCATTTTGAGAATATTATCTTCAACAATGTTGCCAATCCTATCCTCATTGATCAAGGCTATTGCCTAAACAATCAATGCTCAAACAAGGTTATTACAAACACCACAAATATATACCCTCATTTTGATGTTAAAAGTTAAAAAAAGGAAAAACCACTTAAAGATACTAATATCAAATTCTTGTGTGGGTTTTTGTTTATTCGGTTTGCTTTCAGTCTCCCTCGAAAGTTAAGATCAGCAATATTAGCTTAAAGAACATTAGAGCCACTTCTTCAACAAAGGAAGCTGTGAAGCTTATTTGCAATAAGAGTGTACCATGACAACAAGTGGTGTTTGCTGACATTGACCTCGTATACAAGGGAGCAGGAGGATCTGCTACTTCCACTTGTGTTAATATCAAGCCCACCGTTTGAGGCAAGCAGAATCCTCCTGCTTGTACTAGGAAACAATATTAAAATGCCTCCCAAGCTATTGTAACTAATGCGGAATGAGGAAATACTATTTGCAAATAGGTTATAGTAGTTCTATTCTAAGTAGAATTTCATTTACTTCAGTCTATCATGTTCCCTTTTTCTTTATTTAAATGAAATTGTGGAATGTTGGATAGTAATTTTGAGATTTGTTTGAGTTCAGCCTTTTCCTAAAAGCTGCTATGATTTGGAGTGTTGTTGTAGATAGTATTTGTTCTGTTACTATAGCTGGGATATTTCGGAATAAAACAAAAGTTGTTATTAAACTCTTTGTAATTTTTTTTTTTTTAAACTCTTCACCAAATACATGCTTGTGTTCATGACATGGTAACATTCAATTCATCTGCATGCATGTTTTTAAAGCCAAATTAACTTGCTTTCATACTCTTCGACAACGGTAAGATATAAAATTCATAAAACAGTCGCCACATATTCAAATTTGTGTCTCTAAATGCTGTATATTTTTAATATTGATTTCTGTAACAACTAAATTTTAATCACTTTTATTTTTAAAAATATAACACGTATTATTGAAGTTGATTATACCACCAACGCAAAAATTAAGACAAGAAATAAAAACCAATTACATTAAAAATTTAGTAAACCTACTTAATTTTCTTACTAAAATGAAGCAATTTTGGTAAGAAAATTAAGTAAGTTTACTAAATGATTTTTTAGTAAGATTCAAACACCATAATTTTTTAGCTCAATGATGCAGACACCATATTTTGTCAGCCCCCGATTTGCGTGCTTAACCTCGAAAATTCCAAAAATATTATCTTTTCTCCATGGGGCCGCGGAAGAATCTAGATTGACGTGGCACAACCTGTTCGGGTATTGGAGCACTCAAAGTGCCTTTTTGGTCAAATTGACCAAAATGCCCCTGGGCAACCTTGGGTTGACCGAAAGTCAAAGTCAGTCAAAATCATCCCAAAACAACATTTTTCATGTTTCTACATCAAGCCCGAGCTATTCGGTGATTTTCGTCATCTTTAACCAAGTTTGACCTGAGGTTGACTCCCAAAGGCACTAGAAACCTCAAAATTTTTTTTTTTGATCGTTAGAACGGGTTGGGACCAGTGCCACTACGAAGATTATCAAATTCCCTTTCCAACAACTATTCATGGATTGAAATCGGAGTTAAAACGGTTGAGATATCTAGAAAACCGTTAAAAACGCATTAGCACGCTTCCCGAGGCCATAAATTTTCGCCACGAAAATAAGTCGAAATCTACTGGATTTTCGCTATGGAAATTTGGCAACGACTTCAAACACACTTAGAAAGCATCGATCGAGACCGTACCAGTTCCAAAATCAAACCTGAAAACCTAACACGTTCAAAGCCTCGTAAGCTAATGCTAATAGCTCGTTTTCAATTGCTAGTGTCTAAAAATTACGATTTTACCAAAGCAAAGGACTGTCTTTGGACAGGCGTTGTGGGGTGCGTAACACTTTCTCCACACGTAACCAGACTTCCGAACTCAAGAATCAAGATTTTTTGCCCATTCACATTAGATTAGGAAAAATGTCATTTTTCTTCACCTAGGTTCGGTAATAAAGTCATATAGAATTAGGTGACCAATCACACCTTAGAAAAACCCAATGATTGGTGGCGACTTCACTTACCTTTGGTAATTTCCATAAAATTGACTCATATTCCAGTCACACACTCGCAGTATGACACTCCTCCATATGTCATCTCTCGCACGAAGGCCAAGATGAGATGAAAGGTGAGCGAGCGTCGCTGCGACGAGTGGTCGAGTAGCCACGAGGTGTCGACAAATGACATAACACGCTGTCATTTATTAAGAGAATCACGATTCAAATCCTCCGAATATTAACTATAAAATTATTTTAAAAAAATAAAAATAAAACTACTACTTTTTTAAAAACCTAAATTAAAAATTTTTCATTCAAAATGAAAAATATTTACATTTTTTGGTTTTGTTGTTTTGCGTTTGTAAAAGATAACTTAGTACGAAATAATCATAACTATTCAATCTAGGCCTGTGCATGCGCATAAAGTTAACTTAAATAAAATTAGCCATGAAGAAATATGTTTTAAATACGATGGTATCCCCCATTGATATAATCTCTTGTACACCCTTTAGGTTTGAAATAATATTATTTTGATATCCAAAAAAAAAAAAAAAACAGTACTGCTTACGTACTACTTACATATTATTGAAGTCTACTATTACTATATCATGTATTGTAAATGTGAGTGTTTTGTCTTTCCAAGGCAAACATAACTACTTTTTCAGCTACTACTAATGATTGTGATTGAAAATAATAAAGCTTTAATTTGCAAAATGCAATAGCAACCAATGGTTTAGTTTTAATACAATATTAAGAAACGAGGCTAGATCCTTACAACAGCTTAATAATAATTTTAATAAAATTTTAATTGGATAATTAAGCAATCAAGATTCAAGTTCGACATTGTTCATGGACAAACATTTTCAATGTAGTGAAGAATATACACACCCACACAGAGACTTTATAGGGCAAAAATCCAAACTGTAAAAAACACTACGGGACTAAGCCCAACTCAATAAGTCTACTATTAAAGGGTGGTACAATACATTATATACTCATATGACGTTCCCATAATAGTAGCCAGTTTAGGAACATTAGCTCCTTGCTTCAGCTAGCTATTGCTGATGCTACTGTAGACATCAAAATTTTATGATGTATTCACATTCGTCTAATCGACCATGATCAAATATTTGTGATCCACTTAATTTCCATTTGATGATGTGTCAATAGCGAATAATCAACAAACCAAATCAAGCCACATGGCAAGCCCATGAGTTACTACGATGCACATAGAAATGACACGTGTCCAAGCCATGTGGCAACGTCAGAATAAAAGATGTACAAGGAAAGTTCTTATTAAATACACGTCCAAAATTAAATTCAAATTCAAAATTTGTAATTAAATCTCAATAAATACTGAGTGACAATTCCAAATCAATGACCATTGAGTCACTTATAAATGTAGGCTTCTCGTATAGAAAAACCCTATCGACACTTTGTCAAAATAAAGAGTTATCTCTAAGTCCAAAAGAGTATCACTGCTCCCTCAAAATCAAGGCTCATTCCTACTTCTTCAAATCAAAGTAAGGATTTTCCATCATGTTCCTTTGATTTGGTAGGAGATTAATCCAACTTCCCTCGCATAAAATGAAGTACATACGTTCAACTACTCATCAAACTTGGAGACAATAACGTACGATTCAAGATCAAGCTACATAGCTCTTTGGATTCTAAAGCTTCTTAGAGATAGAATCAGAGGAGTTTATTTTATTCTATCATTTCAAAGAGTTATATAGATAACTGTACTCACTTCCATATCAATCAATATAAAGTTATCATTTGGTAAACTGTTTCGCGATAGTGCTATTTATCGGTTATGAAATATGTTTTTGTTCAAATGTCAAGAACGCTTGGTGGGAGTCCATCCTAGAAATATTCACGTCTCCAATCAATCCAAATCAATGGCCTCAAAGAAGTCTAAGATACCCACAAATGCAATCAAAAGAGTTGGAGGTTTAATAAGCAACAATACTTCCACGGGTCCCCATTGATTGCTTAAAACATTATTATTTTAGTTTCAATAGGCAATATCACAAAAATTTTACATTTAACCACACGTAAATGTATGAGTTTAAAAGATATCTCTTACATATATATATATATATATTCTGAATGTGTATTTTTCTCTTAAGGGAGGTTAAAACTGGTCAACTAATCATGCAGACATGCAACCAAGAGAATCCAGTGGTCGAGATCAACTGGGACATGACTTTCGAGCATTAAAGAAGTAAAAAAACAAAAAGATGCTGGAATTAAAAAGGGATGAAAAATATTCGTTCAATCCAAAATTGGAAAATCTTGATATGGATACATTCTGCACTATTATACTATTTTTGCCATAACTTCTTACACAAATGTCCAAGAGTAGAAAATCTTCAACTTTTTAGATTGACACAAATTCAAATAAAAAAGAAAATTGTTTTGGAGGCCTAAAGTGTGATGGAAGTTGACAGCAGATACAATTCCAAAAATCACGGATTTTACATCCTAAATTTGTGGGATTTTCTCTTTAGCATTTGGAGGAGGCTGGCACAATAGAGGAGCAAAAGTCCTTGAACTTTTTTTAATCTTTTTTTCTTAGTTTTTTTTAGAGGTTTAGCATTGTTTTTATTGATTTCTTTTACCTAACTATGTGTGGCTAAATCTCCAGCTAGGGTTAGAGGTGAAACCTAATATTTTTATCATTTGTTCTTGGGATTATCCATGTGCTTTCTGTAGATTGTTGATTAAATTTTGAGATTAATTTTTTATTCTGAATCATTGCATGTTGACAAGTTGTTAAGATTTAATATGATATATATATATATATATATATATCGAATGCTTCAACTCTTTGATTCATTATGATCTTAGAGTATATTGAATGCTTAATCTCTTCTATAACATGTCAATTAAATTACTGGTTTGATCACTCATATTTAATCTAGTTTACACATTGACACCTCCGGAGTTCAGAAAGCACTATGTACATTATTGACAACCTAAAGAAAAACTACCATTATAAATATGGAGATGATGTTTTTGAACTTAAAACTCTTAGGCTCAAAAGTGAGTGTGAATTCTCTTTTACATCAAAATATTGGAAACTACACGTTTCTGTTGCTATTTCTGGTACGAGAACTTCCATGTTGCTTTTGAACTGTTCAGTGCAGACCACGATCATCAATTGGATTATGGTCCAGCCAATTGGATTTAGAAGTTACATGAGGATGGATTCAACTTTTATCAAATAAAATATCAAGAGAATGTGAAGCAGCATGATTGGGAAAAATAAATATGAAGGTGATGAACAGTTTGCATATCACAATAAATAAAACAGATGATTTGATGGAGGAAGCTTAACATGTAATTTGTAACCTAGCTGAAATGTTAGTCTCATTGACATCAATATTGGCACATATTTTCTATCATTAAAAAAAAAAAAAAAAAAAAATTTTTCCTCTCATTTCATGTTAAACATATTATTGTTCAAAATTCATATTTGTTGAAGTTCAACCAACATCTAAGTCATTTTCTACCAAAGTAAGAATAATCATGGGTTGGAACATGAACAATGATATATTTTATGGTTGTCATTGTTGATAATCGGTATTAGTATTAAACACTTCATAAGTTGCGTGGAAGTTCACCTACCAAAAATAGTAGTAGAAAAGTGTTATGTTTCACAACTTGATGAAAAAGGAGAATTCCCACACTCCTTTGGGTTGATGAGTTTTAAGGTCAGAATTATCATCTCCATCTGCTAGTTAATTAAAAACCCCTACTTTTAGGCCCGGTCAAAATTTGAATTTCATATGAATTTCATTATTTCTACATTCTCTTTCTCTTGATTATTCACAACCTGATTTCATTGTCACAAATTTGTCTTTAAACAACACAATTTTGTGGAGGTTAATGGTGGTAATATGTCACAGTCTAGGTGGAGAAAGCAAGCAACTTTCATGGTTGGAGAATTAAGGAGGGTAAGTTGGCGGAGCTTCTGTATTCCACATACTAAAAACTCACAGATAGACAATCTTAGTCTCTTAGTCTCTACTTTAAGAACCAAAAAACATTTCCAATTTCAAACTTCTAAATTCTAAGAAAGACCATTGAAAGTATTTGTTGATTTCGTTTGTTTGTAATTCGATAGTTGCAATAGAGAAGAGAGAATTTAAACCCTAAATATTTTGTTTAAAAATACTCAAAAGGTGACAAAACTACAATATTCTTGGCATTACGATTATAATAAATGTTCGTTGGTTATCATAATTATCATATTTCTTATTTAGACAAAAAGGATTATGTCTAACTTTCTCAAGCATTGCACTGGTTACCGGCTAGCATTTAATAATAGACAAAGATCTGTAAACTAATTATAGCAATAACGATAAATATAATAATTGAGAAGGTGAGTTCAACCTCAACCTCTCCTATATAGTATTTTCTTTATTTTCTATTTTACACTATAGACAGGCATGCTGCCTATACTAACTTTGGATAGTTTTCGAGGTGATTATTTTTCTAGACTTTTTCCCCACTCTCCAACGGGAAGTATTCAATTCGCTTCAAGGAGAAAATGAGCAAATTTCAGGTGGCGAAGAGCTTGCTATTTAAGGCTAAGAAGTTAGGGTGATATATAGTAGTAATAATCTTATCTAATAGAATAATGGACCCAATAAAAAAAAGACATGTTATAATCCTTTAGAGCTGTTAGCATAATTCAATCAAAAAAGTTCTTAAAAATTTATCCTTCCATGGTCAATGAAATTGATTTAATCTTAACTGGTCATCAACGGTTTGATTATATCAATAAACTACTAATTAATTAGTGAAGGAGGAAGCACGAAAGCTAATAATAGTATAGAAGTTGAACAGTAAATAGGAGAGTTCTTAGCAACCATGCATAAAATTAGTTAATATCGGTTGGATAGCTTTAATGGTGATGAGCTCAGGTACTGTAGTATAAATAGCTTCAAACGATATAGGGAAACCATCATACCATAAAACAAATTGGCAATAGAAGGGAAATAAAGAACAATAAAATGGGAAAGAATTTAAGCATTGCAACAATTTCCTTGCTATTGTTGTTGGCATCCTCCAGTGCTGGGCAAGTCTTTGACATTAAATCATATGGAGGACAACCTAATGCCGATATCACCCAGGTATAAATATGTGTAGCACAATTAACTATACCTAATTAACATGAAAAGTGGGTTCTAGTTAACTTAATTAGTAAAGTCTTTTAATGTCAAATAAAAGTACTCTGCTTACACGAAAAACTCTTCGATGTCTTAACCAGATGATAAAACATTAACATGACAAATGATTGTAATATATTGATTTTGATTTTTCATAACGTGTTTATCAGGCTTTGACAAAAGCTTGGAATGCTGCATGCGCAGTAGCAGGAAGTAAAGTTGTGATTTCAGCAGGGACATACAAACTAGGTGTAGTGACTTTATTAGGTCCATGCAAAGGTGCTATTGAGTTTCACCTTCAGGGCACTTTACAGGCCCCATCAGACGTTACCTCCTTCAAGGGTAAAGACTTTTGGGTTTCTTTTAAAAGAATCAACAGTCTCACTGTGTCAGGCGGTGGAGTTTTTGACGGCAAAGGACAAACGGCATGGCAAAAAAATAACTGCAAAAAAGATTACAACTGCAAATTACTTCCTATCGTAAGATTTCAATCTTAATAATTAGCATTTAAATTTCCATTATATTTATGTAGATATATATAGACACTACAACTTTAAGAACTTTAACCATCACGAAATACTAGTTCAAGCACTTATTCGTTTAATGATGTTAAGGATATTGTCATATTATTTATAATTTGATGTAAGCTTTATATGGTGAGGTGTCACAACTCACCAAAAAAGAGAATTCCCAATTTATATATGAGAAAGTCCAAATACGGAATATGGACACAACTTCTGTGCCATGACCCTAACTTGTGCAACTGTGTGTAATGGAGAAAAAGTGGTGGTTAAAGGTGAAAGCGATGGTTCACCAATCATTCTCGCATATAACATCAAGCTGTGAAAAATTGTTTGGTCCAAAAGGACATTTTTATATAATATTGTAAAAGTAGTACCAACCACATTCATTGATATATATTTGTAATTTTTTTTTTTAATATAGTAATTCAAAGAAGCGTTAGCATTTTACTAGAATATATTTAAATGAAAATATTTTTAGGGGAATATTTAAATGAAACTATGGCGTTCAAATTTGGTGTTTTGATTTATCTAACTTGTAAACATGAACAGAATATAAGGTTCGATTTCCTCACAAATTCAATAGTCCATGACATTCAATCGAAGGACAGCAAATTTTTCCACATAAACGTTATGGGATGCAAGAACTTGCAAATCCAAAATGTTACCATAACTGCACCCGGAGATAGCCCCAACACCGATGGAATCCACATCGGACGTTCATCTAAGATCACCATCACCAATGCCAAAATTGGAACAGGTGACGATTGCATCTCCATTGGTGATGGAACCCAAAATGTTACTGTTAACCAAGTAACTTGTGGACCTGGCCATGGTATCAGCGTTGGAAGTCTTGGAAGGTACGAGAATGAACAACCTGTTTCAGGAATCAAAGTAATTGGTGGCACCCTCAGCAGTACAAGGAATGGTGTTCGAATCAAAACATGGCCTTCTTGCCCTCCTGGGAGTGCTTCTGATATGCATTTTGAGAATATTATCATGAACAATGTTGCCAATCCTATCGCCATTGATCAAGCCTATTGCCCAAACAAACAATGCTCAAACAAGGTTATTACAAACACCATAAATATATACACTCATTTTGATGTTAAAAGTTACAAAAAGGAAAAACCAATTACAGATACTAATATCAAATTCTTGTGTGGGTTTTTGTCTATTTGGTTTGCTTTTAGGCTCCCTCGAAAGTTAAGATCAGCAATATTAGCTTCAAGAACATTAGAGGCACTTCTTCAACAAAGGAAGCTGTGACGCTTATTTGCAGTAAGAGTGTACCATGCCAACAAGTGGTGGTTACTGACATTGATCTCGTATACAAGGGAGCTGGAGGACCTGCTACTTCCACTTGTGTTAATGTCAAGCCCACCGTTTCAGGCAAGCAGAATCCTTCTGCTTGTAATAGGAAATATTAAAATGCCTCCCAAGCTATTGTAACTAATGCAGAATGTGGAAATACTATTTGCAAATAGGTTATAGTAGTTCTATTCTAAGTAGAATTTCATTTACTTTAGTCTACCATGTTCCCTTTTTCTTTATTTAAATGAAATTGTGGAATGTTGGACAGTAATTTTTAGATTTGTTTGAGTTCAGCCTTTTACTAAAAGCTGCTATGATCTAGAGTGTTGTTGTAGATAGTATTTGTTCTGTTACTATAGCTGGGATATTTCGGAATAAAACAAAAGTTGTTATTAAACTCTTTGTAATTTTTTTTTTTAATTCTTTACCAAATACATGCTTGTGTTCATGACATGGTAACATTCAATTCATCTGCATGCATGTTTTTAAAGCCAAATTAACTTGCTCCCGTACTCTTCAACAACGGTAAGATATAAAATTCAAAAAACGGACGCCACATATTCAAATTTGTGTCTCTAAATATTGTATATTTTTAATATTGATTTCTGTAACAACTAAATTTTAATCACTTTTATTTTTAAAAATATAACACATATTATTGAAGTTGATTATACCACCAACGCAAAAATTATGATAGGAAATAAAAACCAATTACATAAATAATTTAGTAAACTTAATTTTCTTACTAAAATGAAGCAATTTTGGAGGATTAATTTTCATATTCTGACAAATGATTAGCAACGAAATTAAATGATTTTCAAGTACCTGAATGGTCTGTTGCATTAATTGTTGTCTTTTCTCAATAATTTTTTAGCTCAATGATGCAGACACCATATTTTGTCAGCCCTCGATTTGCGTGCTTGACCCCGAAAATTCCAAAAATATTATCTTTTCTCCATGGGGCCGCGGAAGAATCTAGATTGACGTGGCACAACCCGTTCGAGGATCGGAGCACTCAAAGTGCCTTTTTGGTCAAATTGACCAAAATGCCCCTGGTCAACCCTAGGTTGACCGAAAGTCAAAGTCAGTCAGAATCATCCCAAAAAAATATTTTTCATGTTTCTACATCAAGCCCGAGCTACTCGGTGATTTTCGTCATCTTTAACCAAGTTTGACCCGAGGTTGACTCCTAAGGACACTGGAAACCTTAATTTTTATTTGATCGTTAGAACGGGTTGGGACCAGTGCCACTACAAAGATTATCGAATTCCCTTTCCAACAACTATTCATGGATTGAAATCGGAGTTAAAAATGTTGAGACATCTAGAAAATTGTGAAAAACGCATTAGCACGCTTCCTGAGGCCATAAATTTTTGCCACAAAAATAAGGCGAAATCAGTCGGATTTTCGCTGTGGAAATTTGGCAACGACTTCAAACACACTTAGAAAGCATCGATCGAAGACCGTACCCGTATCAAAATCAAACCTGAAAACCCAACACGTTCAAAGCTCCGTAAGCTAATGCCAATAGCTCGTTTTTAATTGCTAGTGCCTAAAAATTATGATTTTACCAAAGCAAAGGACTGTCTTTGGACAGGCGTTGTGGGGTGTGTAACGCCTTCCCCACACGTAACCCGAATTCCGAACTCAAGAATCAAGAGTTTTTGCCCATTCACATTAGATTAGGAAAAATGTCATTTTTCTTCACCAAGATTCGATAATAAAGTCATATAGAATCAGGTGACCAATAACACCTTAGAAAACCCCAATGATTGGTGGCGACTTCATTTACCTTTGGTAATTTCCTTAAAATTGACTCATATTCCAGTCACACACTCGCGGTATGACACGCCTCCATATATCATCTCTTGCACCAAGGCCAAGATGAGATGAAAGGTGTGCGAGCGTCGCCGCGACGAGTGGTCGAACAGCTGCAAGGTGTCGACAAATGACATAACACGCTGTCATTTATTAAGAGAGTCACGGTTCAAATCCTCCTAATATTAACTATAAAATTATTTTAAAAAAATAAAATAAAACTACTACTTTTTAAAAAACCTAAATTAAAAAATTTTCATTCAAAATGAAAAATATTTACATTTTTGGTTTTGTTGTTTTGCGTTTGTAAAAGATAACTGAGTACGAAATAATCATAACTATTCAATCTAGGCCTGTGCATGCGCATAAAGTTAACTTAAATAAAATTGGCAATGAAGAAATATGTTTTAAATACGATGGTATCCCCCATTGATATAATCGCTTGTACACTCTTTAGGTTTGAAATAATATTATTTTGATATCCAGAAAAAAAAAAAAAAAAAAAAAAAAAAAAAAAAAAAGTACTGCTTACGTACTACTTACATATTATTGAAGTCTACTATTACTATATCATGTATTGTAAATATGAGTGTTTTGTCTTTCCAAGGCAAACATAACTATTTTTTCAGCTACTACTAATAATTGTGATTGAAAATAATAAAGCTTTAATTTGTAAAATGCAATAGCAACCAATGGTTCAGTTTTAATACAATATTAAGAAACGAGGCCAGATCCTTACAACAGCTTAATAATAATTTTAATCAATTTAATAAAATATTAATTGGATAATTAAGCAATCAAGATTCAAGTTCGACATTGTTCATGGACAAATATTTTCAATGTAGTGAAGAATATACACACCCACACAGTGACTTTATAGGGCAAAAACCCAAACTGTAAAAAACACTACGGGACTAAGCCCAACTCAATAAGTCTACTATTAAAGGGTGGTACAATACATTATATACTCATACGACGTTCCCATAATAGTAGCCGGTTTTGGAACCTTAGCTCCTCGCTTCAGCTAGCTATTGTTGATGCTGCTGTAGACATTAAAATTTTATGATGTATTCACATTCGTCTAATCGACCATGATCAAATATTTGTGATCCACTTGATTTCCATTTGATGATGTGTCAATAGCGGATAATCAACAAACCAAATCAGGCCACATGGCAAGCCCATGAGTTACTATGATGCACATATAAATGACATGTGTCCAAGCCATGGGGTTGTGTGAAATATGAAAGCCATGTGGCAACGTCAGAATAGAAGATGCACATGGAAAGTTCTTATTAAATACACGTCCAAAATTAAATTCAAATTCAAAATTTGTAATTAAATCTCAATAAATACTGAGTGAAAATTCCAAATCAATGACCATTGAGTCACTTATAAATGTAGGCTTCTCGTATAGAAAAACCCTATCGACACTTTGTCAAAATAAAGAGTCATCTCTAAGTCCAAAAGAGTATCACTGCTCCCTCAAAATCAAGGCTCATTCCTACTTCTTCAAATCAAAGTAAGGATTTTCCATCATGTTCCTTTGATTTGGTAGGAGATTAATCCAACTTCCCTCGCATAAAATGAAGTACATACGTTCAACTACTCATCAAACTCGAAGACGATAACACACGATTCAAGATCAAGCTACATAGCTTGTTGGATTCTAAAGCTTCTTAGAGATAGAATCAAAGGAGTTTATTTTATTCTATCATTTCAAAGAGTTATATAGATAACTGTACTCACTTCCATATCAATCAATATAAAGTTATCATTTGGTACACTGTTTCGCGATAGTGCTATTTATCGGTTATATAATATGTTTTTGTTCAAATGTCAAGAACGCTTGGTGGGAGTCCATCCTAGAAATATTCATGTCTCCAATCTATCCAAATCAATGGCCTCAAAGAAGTCTAAGATACCCATGAATGCAACCGAAAGAGTTGGAGGTTTAATAAGCAACGATACTTCCACGGGTCCCCATTGATTGCTTAAAATTACACTATTATTTTAGTTTCAATAGGCAATATACAAAAATTTTACGTTTAACCACACGAAAATGTATGAGTTTAAAAGATATCTCTTACATACATATATATATATATATATATATATATTCTTAATGTGTATTTTTCTCTTAAGGGAGATTAAAACTAGTCAACTAATCATGCAGACATGCAACCAAGAGAATCCAGTGGTCGAGATCAATTGGGACATGACTTTTGAGCACTAAAGAAGTAAAAAAAAAAAAGGTGCTGGAATTAAAAAGGGATGAAAAATATTCGTTCAATCCAAAATTGGAAAATCCTGATATGGATACATTCTGCACTGTTATACTATTTTTGCCATAACATGTTACACAAATGTCCAAGAGTAGAAAATCTTCAACTTTTTAGATTGACACAAATTCATATAAAAAAGAAAATTGTTTTAGAGGCCTAAAGTGTGTTGGAAGTTGACAGCAGATACAATTCCAAAAATCACGGATTTTACATCCTAAATTTGTGGGATTTTCTCTTTAGCTTTTGGAGGAGGCTGGCACAATAGAGGAGCAAAAGTCCTTGAACTTTTTTTAATCTTTTTTTCTTCGTTTTTTAGAGGTTTAGCATTGTTTTTATTGATTTCCTTTACCTAACTATGTGTGGCTAAATCTCCAGCTAGGGTTAGAGGTGAAACCTAATATTTTTATCATTTGTTCTTGGGATTACCCATGTGCTTTCTGTAGATTGTTGATTAAATTTTGAGATTAATTTTTTATTCTGAATCATTGCATGTCGACAAGTTCTTAAGATTTAATATGATATATATATATATATATATATATATATCGAATGCTTCAACTCTATGATTCATTATGATCTTAGAGTATATTGAATGCTTAATCTCTCCTATAACATGTCAATTAAATTACTTGTTCAATCACTCATATTCAATCTAGTTTACACATTGACACCTCAGGAGTTCAGAAAGCACTATGTACAAATCATTGACAACCTAAAGAACAACTACCATTATAAATATGGAGATGATGTTTTTGAACTTAAAACTCTTAGGCTCAAAAGTGAGTGTGAATTCTCTTTTACATCAAAATATTGGAAACTACACTTTTCTATAGCTATTTTTGGTACGAGAACTTCCATGTTGCTTTTGAAGTGTTCAGTGCAAACCACGATCATCAATTGGATTATGGTCCAGCCAATTGGATTAGGAAGTTACATGAGGATGGATTCAACTTTTATCAAATAAAATATCAAGAGAATGTGAAGCAGCATGATTGGGAAAAATAAATATGAAGGTGATGAAAAGTTTGCATATCATAATAAATAAAACAGATGATTTGATGGAGGAAGCTTAACATGTAATTTGTAACCTAGCTGAAATGTTAGTCTCATTGACATCAATATTGGCATATATTTTCTATCATTTAAAAAAAAAAAAAAAAAATTCTTTTCCTTTCATTTCATGTTATACATGCTACTGTTCAAAATTTGTATTTGTTGAAGTTCAACCAACATCTAAGTCATATTCTACCAAAGTAAGAATAATCATGGGTTGGAACATGAACAATGATATATTTTATGGTTGTCATTGTTGATAATCGGTATTAGTATTAAACACTTCATAAGTTGCGTGGAAGTTCACCTACCAAAAATAGTAGTAGAAAAGTGTTATGTTTAACAACTTGATGAAAAAGGAGAATTCCCACACTCCTTTGGGTTGATGAGTTTTAAGGTCAGAATTATCATCTCCATCTGCTAGTTAATTAAAACCCCTACTTTTAGGCCCGGTCAAAATTTGAATTTCATACGAAGTTCATTATTTCTACATTCTCTTTCTCTTGATTATTCACAACTTGATTTCTTTATCACGAATTTGTCTTTAAACAACACAATTTTGTGGAGGTTAATGGTGGTAATATGTCACAGTCTAGGTGGAGAAAGCAAGCAAGTTTCATGGCTGGAGAATTAAGGAGGGTAAGTTGGCGGAGCTTCTGTATTCTACATACTAAAAACTCATAGATAGACAACCTTAGTCTCTTAGTCTCTACTTTAAGAACCAAAAAACATTTCCAATTTCAAACTTCTAAATTCTAAGAAAGACCATTGAAAGTATTTGTTGATTTCGTTTGTTTGTAATTTGATAGTTGCAATAGAGAAGAGAGAATTTAAACCCGAAATATTTTATTTAAAAACTTGGCATTACGATTACAATATATGTTCGTTGGTTATCATAATTATCAAATTTCTTATTTAGACAAAAAGGATTATGTCTAACTTTCTCAAGCATTGCACTGGTTACTGGCTAGCATTTAATAACTGACAAAGATCTGTAAACTAATTATAGCAATAACAATAAATATAATAATTGAGAAGGTGAGTTCAACCTTAACCTCTCCTATATAGTATTTTCTTTATTTTCTATTTTACACTATAGACAGGCATGTTGCCTATACTAACTTTGGATAGTTTTCGGAGGTGGTTATTTTTCTAGACTTTTTCCCCACTCTCTAATGGGAAGTATTCAATTCGCTTCAAGGAGAAAATGAGCAGATTTCAAAAAAGACATGTTATAATCCTTTAGAGCTGTTAGCATAATTCAATCAAAAAAGTTGTTAAAAATTTATCCTTCAATGGTCAATGAAATTGATTTAATCTTAACTGGTCATCAACGGTTTGATTATAATGATAAATTATTAATTAATTAGTGAAGGAGGAAGCACGAAAGCTAATAATAGTATAGAAGTTGAAGTGTAAACAGGAGAGTTCTTAGCAACCATGCATAAAATTAGTTAATATTAGTTGGATAGCTTTAATGGTGATGAGCTCAGGTACTGTATTATAAATAGCTTCAAACCAAATAGGGAAACCATCATACCGTACAACAAATTGGCAATAGAAGGGAAATAAAGAACAATAAAATGGGAAAGAATTTAAGCATTCTAACAATTCCCTTGCTATTGTTGTTGGCATCCACCAGTGCTGGGCAAGTCTTTGACGTTAAATCATATGGAGGACAACCTAATGCCGATATCACCCAAGTATAAATATGTGTAGCACAATTAACTATACCTAATTAACATGAAAAGTGGGTTCTAGTTAACTTAACTAGTAAAGTCTTTTAATGTCAAATAAAAGTACTCTACTTACACGAAAAACTCTTCGATGTCTTGACCAAATGATAAAACATTAACATGACAAATGATTGTAATATATTGATTTTGATTTTTCATAACGTGTTTATCAGGCTTTGACAAAAGCTTAAAAAGCTGCATGCGCAGTAGCAGGAAGTAAAGTTGTGATTTCAGCAGGGACATACAAACTAGGTGTAATGACTTTATTAAGTCCATGCAAAGGTGCTATTGAGTTTCACCTTTAGGGCACCCTACAGGCCCCATTAGACATTGCCTCCTTCAAGGGTAAAGACTTTTAGGTTTCTTTTCAACGTATCGACAGTCTCACTACGTCAGGTGGTGGAGTTTTTGACAGCAAAGGACAAACGGCATGGCAAAAAAATAACTGCAACAAAAATTACAACTGCAAAATACTTCCTATCGTAAGATTTCAATCTTAATAATTAGCATTTAAATTTCCATTATATTTATGTCAATATATACAGACACTACAACTTTAAGAACTTTAACCATCATGAAATACTAATTCAAGCACTTATTCGTTTAATGATGTTAAGGATATTATCATATTATTTATAATTTGATGTAACCTTTATATGGTGAGGTGTCACAACTCACCAAAAAAGAGAATTCCAAATTTATATATGAGAAAGTCCAAATACGGAATATGAACACAACTTCTGTGCCATGACCCTAACTTGTGCAACTGTGTGTAATGGAGAAAAAGTGGTGGTTAAAGGTGAAAGCGATGGTTCACCAATCATACTCGCATATAACATCAAGCTGTGACAAATTGTTTGGTCCAAAAAGACATTTTTATATAATATTGTAAAAGTAGTACCAACCACATTCATTGATATATATTTGTAATTTTTTTTTAATATAGTAATTCAAAGAAGCGTTAGCATTATACTAGAATATATTTAAATGAAAATATTTTTAGGAGAATATTTAAATGAAACTATGGCGTTCAAATTTGGTGTTTTGATTTATCTAACTTGTAAACATAAACAGAATATAAGGTTCGATTTCGTCACAAATTCAATAGTCCATGACATTCAATCGAAGGACAGCAAATTTTTCCACATAAACGTTATGGGATGCAAGAACTTGCAAATCCAACATGTTACCATAACTGCACCCAGAGATAGCCCTAACACCGATGGAATCCACATCGGACGTTCATCTAAGATCACCATCACCAATGCCAAAAATTGGAACAGGTGACGATTGCATCTCCATTGGTGATGGAACCCAAGATGTTACTGCTAACCAAGTAACTTATGGACCTGGCCATGGTATCCGCGTTAGAAGTCTTGGAAGGTACCATAATGAACAACCTGTTTCAAGAATCAGAGTAATTGGTGGCACCCTCAGCAGTACAAAGAATGGTGTTAGAATCAAAACATGGCCTTCTAGCCCTCCTAGGAGTGCTTCTGATATGCATTTCAAGAATATTATCACGAACAATGTTGCCAATCCTATCCTCATTGATCAAGGCTATTGCCCAAACAATCAATGCTCAAACAAGGTTATTACAAACACCACAAATATATACACTCATTTTGATGTTAAAAGTTAAAAAAAGGAAAAACCAATTACAGATACTAATATCAAATTCTTGTGTGGGTTTTTGTCTATTTGGTTTGCTTTTAGTCTCCCTTGAAAGTTAAGATCAGCAATGTTAGCTTCAAGAACATTAGAGGCATTTCTTCAACAAAGGAAGCTGTGAAGCTTATTTGCAGTAAGAGTGTACCATGCCAACAAGTGGTGGTTGCTGACATTGATCTCGTATACAAGGGAGCAGGAGGATCTGCTACTTCCACTTGTGTTAATGTCAGGCCCGTTTCAGGCAAGCAGAATCCTCCTGCTTGTACCAGGAAACAATATTAAAATTCCTCCCAAGCTATTGTAACTAATGCGGAATGAGGAAATACTATTTGCAAATAGGTTATAGTAGTTCTTTTCTAAGTAGAATTTCATTTACTTCATTCTATCATGTTCCCTTTTTCTTTATTTAAATGAAATTGTGGAATGTTGGATAGTAATTTTTAGATTTGTTTGAGTTCAGTCTTTTACTAAAAGCTGCTATGATCTGGAGCATTGTTGTAGATAGTATTTGTTCTGTTACTGTAGCTGGGATATTTTTGAATAATACAAAAGTTGTTACTAAACTCTTTGTAATTTTTTTTTTATTCTTCCCCAAATACATGCTTGTGTTCATGACATGGTAACATTCAATTCATCTGCATGCATGTTTTTAATGCCAAATTAACTTGCTCTCATACTCTTTGACGACGGTAAGATATAAAACTCATAAAACGGTTGCCACAAATTCAAATTTGTGTCTCTAAATATTGTATATTTTTAATATTGATTTTTGTAACAACTAAATTTTAATCACTTTTATTTTTAAAAATATAACACATATTATTGAAGTTTTTTTTTTTTTTTTGAGAAGCAAGTTACTGAATATTATTAAGGTAGGCTACTAAGGTCAGCCTGAACAACAACTGATAGATCTAGTGGTACGTTTTCCATCTAGATTTGCATATGATTGAGTGATTTTGAGTTCCTCGCTAGAGAGTGAGCTAACTTATTACCCGATTGGCGTACAAGGGAAGTTTTAAAAGCTGAAAAGAAACTACTGAGGTATACAATGTCTTGCACTAAATGTCCATGTGTGAAGTTTCTGCCTTCTGCTAGCAAAGCTCTGTGTAAAATTTCAGAATCCCCTTCAAGTATGAGATGGTCAAAACTCAGCTCCACAGCAAGTTCAAGGGCTCTCCGTGCTGCAAGAACCTCAACCTTGATGACTGTCATTGGCAGGGGGATTTTTTGAGACAACGATGCCATAACACGTCCTTCTTTGTTTCGAATGACAACACCCAGTCCTACGCTTCCATCTTCAACAAATGTGGCCCCGTCGAAATTGATTTTGTACCAATTATCTTGGGGTGGAATCCATGCTGTTGACTGCGTTCTTCTCTGTTTCGCTGGTGTTATGGGGCTGGAATGGGACTCAAGTTGTCGCTCTCGAGAGTGTTCCAATATCTTGTCTATTGGGAGTGTTGGTTTCCCGAGTCGGAGATTATTTCTCCAATTCCACAAGTTCCATAATACCAAGGAAAAGAGCGCCGGATTTGCTGTACCTGCAAAAATAAAACCAATAAAGTCAGTGAAGCATGTGCTCTGTTTGAGAGAGCTTTGGTTCCACGCTGGTATGGAGTTTCTGAGAGATTGCAAGGCTGAACAGCAGTAGAGTGCGTGCATAACATCTTCATCTTCTTGTTTGCATATCTCACATTGTCCATCAAGTGTGATCTTGCGCCGAAACAGGTTTGCTTTTGTGGGTAGGGAGTTTTTGCATGCTCTCCATATCAGTGTCTTTACTTTGTTTGGAACATCAAGAGCCCAGATTTTGTTCCACAACGGTGTCAGAGCTTAGGTTGATGACTGACCCGGTTGTTGCACATTAGAGGCTTCCTGTAAAAAACGGTAACCGGACTTGACAGTGTAATTTCCATCCAGTGTGAATGGCCATATAAGAACATCATCTTGAATGGAACGGCACAGGGGAATGTTTTTTATAATTGATGCTTCAAAATCGTAAAAAACTGACTCAACTAAATCAGCCTTCCAAATTTTTTGCCTCTGTTCAATAAAATCTCCAACCTTTGCACCTTCCCATCCAACCACCACAGGTGTGATGGTTTTAGGATTATGTTTAGTAAGCAGCCAGTTCTCCCCCCATACATTGACCGATAGGCCCGACCCTATTCTCCATGTTGCACCTCTTTTAATGACATCCCTCCCCTTCAATATACTCTTCCAAGCATATGAGACATTTGCCGGATTTTTTGCTTCCATAATTGTAGAATTTGGAAAAAACTTCGCCTTAAAAACCCGGTAAAATAGGGAATCCGTGTCATGAAGTAGACGCCAAGTTTGTTTGGCTAGGAGGGCATCATTAAACAAAGCAAGGTCTTTGAAGCCCATACCCCCTTGGTTTTTGGGTTTACACAAATCTTGCCATTTCACCCAATGAATTTTCCTATTATCACCCTTTTGACCCCAAAAAAATCTGCATATCATTGATTCTATCTCATGGCATAAGGAAAGTGGTAGTTTGAAGCATGTCATAGTGTAAGTGGGTAGAGCTTGGGCCACGGATTTGATTAAGATCTCTCTTCCCGCTTAAGATAGGAGTTTTGCTTCCCAACCGGCTAGTTTTTTCCAAACTTGTTGCTTGATATGGGTGAAACTCTCCTTCTTTTTTCGGCCCACAAGTGATGGAAGGCCTAGATATTTTTCATATTGTTGAATGACCGAAACTCCAAGCATATTTTTGATTGAAGATTGCACCTCTTCGGATGTGGATTTGCTAAAGAAAAGAGTAGTCTTGGTGCGATTAATTTGTTGCCCCGAAGCACTCTCATATTTAGCCAAAATATCAAGTAGGCATTGGCATTCCCTTTCCTTGGCCCTGCAAAAAAGCACACTATCATTTGCAAAGAGTAGATGAGTTATCTTAGGTCCATTTTGACAAATAGATACTCCTCTTATGTCGCCATTATGGGCTGCCTTTTTTATTAGGCCGTGAAGGCCTTCAGTGCACATGAGAAAAAGGTAGGGGGATAGGGGATCTCCTTGTCTAAGTCCTCTTATAGGAGTAATATTGCCATGGGGTTCGCCATTAATCAAAACAGAATAGGATGCATTTGTAATACAGAGCATCATAAGATGCACCCATCTACTATGAAAACCCATCTTCACCAAAACACGCTCCATGTAAGGCCATTCCACTCTATCATAGGCCTTACTCATATCGAGTTTCAAGGCCATTAAACTTGTCTTTCCTTTGTTGTGATTTCTCATATGATGCAAGGTTTCAAAAGCCACTAAAATATTATCAGAAATTAGGCGATCAGACAAAAAAGCACTTTGATGTTCAGATATAAGCCGAGGCATAATCTTTTTCAGTCTATTTGTCAAAACTTTAGCAAAAATACGATAAAGCACATTACTCAAGCTTATAGGCCTAAATTGGGACACATATTCCGAATTCTTAACTTTAGGAATTAAAGTTATAAAAGAATGACCAAGAGATTGTGGCAATGTACCTGTGTTCAGATAGTGTAAAATGGATTGAGATACATCTGAACCAATCAGGGACCAGTAGCTTTGATAGAACAAAGGGGGTATGCTGTCAGGGCTGGGAGCTTTCAAGGGTGCCATTTCTTTCACTGCTGTTTCAACTTCTTCAATGGTGAATGCTCTTGTAAGTGTGTCATTCATAGATTCAGTGACCACCTGAGGAATAACTTCTAATACATCTGTCAAGTTGTCTGGATTTGTCGATGTAAAGAGCTCCCTATAGAATCCGAGAATGGTGTCATTTACTTGGCTTTGTCTTGTGCACCACCTACCTGTGGAGTCATACAATTTAGTGATGTAGTTGCGTCGATGACGCTGGGATGCTTTACTATGAAAGAATTTTGTGTTTCGATCACCATCTTTCATCCACAAAATCCTAGACCGTTGTCTCCACATTTGTGCCTCCTTATCAAGAAGCAAGTTTATTTCCGATTCCAATACTCTCATTTGTCTAGAATCTCCAGTCCGGACCAAATATCTCTCTGCCTGTTGTAATTCTTTTCTCTTCTTCTCTAATTCTTGTCGTACATTGCCAAAGTGCCTCTTGCTCCAACGTGATAATTCCTGACCACATTTGTCTATTTTTTTCAGCACTTTAGTGTCCCACGGTTCTAGGCTATTTTCAGTCCACACTGCTTCGATAGTGTCCTTGCACCCCTTATCAGTCATCCACATTTGTTCGAAGCGAAAAGGTTTCTGAAAGTGTGTGTCCATACCTTCTGGGTTGATCCAAATTGGCTTATGGTCTGAAACTGTTGTATCTAAGTGGTGGACCTTTGTTCCCGAGAACATACAGAACCATTCATTTGTAGCCAAAGCCCTGTCTAACCATTCCCAAATAGTGTAGTCAGCAAAATGTTTATGCCAAGTAAAAGGGAAACCCACAAAGCCAAGGTCCATAAAAGCGCATTCATCCACCACGTCTTTGAAAAGCTGCATCTAACTGTGTGGCCTTGGTCTTCCACCACTTTTTTCAGATTGTCGGGTAATTTCATTAAAGTCTCCAGCACACAACCAAGGTGAAGCTCTCCTATTTTTCAATTGTCGTAGCTTGTCCCAAGATTTGGATCTCTTTTGTGTGGCCGGTTCTCCGTAAAAGCCTGTGAATCTCCATTCATTAACCTAGTTTTTATTGATTGTGCTATCAATATGATTTGGATAAAAAGTTTCAATGTCTAGTGGAAAATCTTCCTTCCAAAATAAGGCCAAACCTCCTGCCTTATCTCTCTTTGGTGATTCAAACATGTTTTTGAATTGAATTTTTCTCTGAACTCTCTCTAGCCTTGCTTTATCGGTACATGTTTCGGCTATGAACACAACCGAGGGATCTTTTGCCCGCACCATATCCGCAAGCTGATCTTCTGTATGCAGGTTCCCAAGCCCACGACAGTTCCATACTAGTAGACTCATTGCTCCTGGCGGGGCTGGGAACCAGCCTCCACCAATATCAAGATGTTTTCATTATCAATTTAAGAAACCAAATATTTCTTACTTGGTAACTCAGACTGATGTGTATGATGAGGAGCTGCACGTTTCTGCCCCAGTGGTTCAGTCTTAAACAGAGCTTCCTGTGTTTCAGGTCTAGGAATACGTTTCCAAGTGGCCAAGGGAGGGATGTCATTAGGTGCTCTGTTTTTGGAGGGAGGAACAGAGTTGTTTTTGGAGGGGGGAACAGAGGTGTTTTTGGAGATACTGAGTGGTGGTGGGGTCGAGTTATTTCTGTCAGTGTTAGGAGTAGTAATGGTTGGTGGGGCCGTGTTTGAAGTATGAAGGGATGTTGAGGTGTCATGGTGTGTGTCATTTGGTGCTCTGTTTTTGAAGGGAGAAACAGAGGCAGTTTTGGAGGTATGATGGGGTGGAGACGTTGACTTTTTAAGTGGTTGAGATGAAGTATTTTGTTTAGGAATTTTTGAGGGAAGGAGATTACGTGTGGGCATGGGGTGAGTGTTTGCATGGGGTACGTCCAATATGGGAAAAGTATGGTTATTGGTGGGATATTTTGAAGTATTGAGAGGTGGTGGGGCCGGGTTATATTTGGTAATGTTTGGAGTATCATTGTGTGGTGGGTTCATGTTGGGTGTATGGAGGGGTGGTGGGTTTGGGTTGGGATTTTGGTGGGATTCATCTGAGTCATTAGAGTTCAAGAAGGAAGGGGGCGTATCTTATGGGGGAGTATCTTCAGTGTCCATATTCTGCTCCTGAAATTTATTCCCAGGGAAGTCAAACTGCCGTAACTCCCGATCTATTTCCTCAATTTGTTTCTCCAACGTTTCCATGCTAACCTGTGAGTGCGCCAAATTCGGGTCTAATTGATCATGGCCAGCCCGACCATTCTGTGTAAGGAAAGAATTTTTTGAATTTGCACTTATTGCTTCCACCTTTTCAGCAGTTTCCTAATTAGTTTGAGAGGCTCCCTATGCACGTTTCAAAATCTCATCTGTCATCAATCTCCGCCGTGGGAAGCCATCGGAATTGCCTCCTTTTGGTATGTCCTTATTTTTTACGTAGAACCCCGGTACTGTAACCACTGTCTTGCGCGATCTCGCAAAAGGATGAGCTCGTATCCATGGACCATATCGATTATCTGTTTCCTCAAGGGTACCTTCACTATCCAGCCACAACTCATAATCCCGGTCATTATGTGTTAGCCGCCCACACCAGTAACACAGATTGGGCAGCCGCTCATATTTGAATGAAACCCATAGTTCTTTATCATCCTCGAGGCAAATAACCCTTCCCCGACATAAGGGTTGAGATATATCAACAAGAACCCGCACTCTCATAAAACCACCACCATCCTCAATGGGCATTTTTGGGTGGCAGATAACTTTTCCTACAGTTTCACAAAGTCCCGCCGCCACAGTCGGGTTCATATATCCTAAAGGAATGCCCTGTACCTGCACCCAAAACTGAGTCAGATTAAAAGAGAGTTCTTCCACAATTGAGTCCTTACCATATCGTTGTAGGACCATAAGATGCTTGTCAAAACTCCACAGCTCATTAGCCATGATCGTATCCACCTCTTCCTTATTGTCAAAAGTGAATAAGATAACATGGTTACCAAGGTTTTTCACCCTGAAGTCGTTTTTGGATCGCCATAACGGCTTGAAAGTTGCTGCAATTGCATTAGAGTTTAAGGCTCGCTTTGTCAAAAATTTTGCAGCAATAGTATATTCGGCAGAAGCCAAATCTGAGTGTAATCGGAATTTAGGTCCTTCCCTGGGCGAGAGAGAGAGTCCATTCCACTGTATAGTGAGATCCTCCATGGTGCAAGAGTTGATTAGTGTTTCCCTATCCCCGAAGAAGAAAACCCACAGCAAAACCTTAGTGTAACGTTGATACCCTAAGGGACAAAACAGCACCTTCAAAGAGGGACAGCGGTTCTACAGCCTAGGAGAGGTTAGGGAACCTAACCTTCACTAGCGTCTGAGAAACTACGACGATGTCTAATTTGAAAGAGAAACTTTATTTTGTACTAATTGATATACAAAAAAAATATGCTTGAACTTGAATTCATGACTTACTTTAGCCAACTTTTATTTGGTAAATTTAAGCTTAATCCAAAACTGGGACAAAAACAAAAATCATTTGTAGAATTGAACATGTTTTGATTGCAATGTGAAAAGGCTCATATTTTGTACTAATTGAAGTTGATTATACCACCAACGCAAAAATTAAGGTAGGAAATAAAAACCAATTACATAAATATTTTAGTAACAAATGATTAACAATGAAATTAAATGATTTCAAGTACCGAAATGGTTTGTTGCATTGACTATTGTCCTTTATCAATAATTTTGTAGCTCAATGGCATAACATGTTATCATTTAGTAAGAGAATCATGGTTCAAATCCTCTTAATATTAACTATCAAATAATAAAAATAAAACTACTACTTTTTTAAAAACCTAAATTAAAAAATTTTCATTTAAAATGAAAAATTTTTACTTCTTCTTCTTCTTCTTCTTCTTCTTTTTTTTTTTTTTTTTTTTTTTTTTGTGTGTTGGTAAAAGATAACTGAGTAAAAATTAATCATAACTATTCAATCTAGGACCGTGCTTATGCGTAAATTTTACTTAAATAATATTGGAAAATATGAAATATATTTTAAATATGATGGTATCCCCATTGGTATAATCTCTTGTACACCCTTTACGTTTTAAATAATAGTATTTTGATATCCCCAAAAAAAAAAAAATAGTACTACTTATGTACTATTTACATATTATTGAAGTCTATTATTGTTATTATATCATGTGTTATAGTCAATTTTTTATGTTATTGGCTAATCTTTTGACAAAATGCACTTGTAATTGGGTAGATCTAAGATGAGTTTAATAGATCAAGAAATATGTTGTTAAAGCATATATCAAGTGTTCGTATTAAAAGACATGAAGATTAGTCCAAGAAACAAGTGAAGAAAAACAGTTCATTAAGTCTCAACAGATAGCTCGACATATGTCTGCTATTGGGACTTAATGTGAAGCTCGATAGATGGCTTGACACCAGCTCGATCTATCGCGAATTACGATTTCAAAATTTCCAGATTTAAAATTCGGCCAAAGTTATTGTGCTCTTTTAGGGTTTCTTTTCTCACAACCCTAAACATATATAAAGCTTATTTTACGAACCATCTCACATGGATACATAGACCTAGAGATTTATTTTCTTTGTGAGAAGCTACTATTCTTGTATGCCATAGGGTTTTGTAAACAAGTGCTTCTTGGTCTTCATTGTTGATGAAGTGAAGAACTTTGTTGACAACAACATTATTCAAGTTGCTGGAGTTAGTCACGTACTAACATCCGTGCGAAGGGTTAGTCACGGATTTGAGATTTATGCATCAAGGGAAAGAAGGCTACTACAAAATCAAGTTCAATTGGGTATTAAAACGAAGGTTCAACTATAGATTGGTATTTTGGGATAGGCCAGGGTAGTGGAAAGATTCCTTATACTTGTAACCGCTTGATTGTTTATTAGTAGATTCTTGGGAGTGGTGACCTCAAAATCACCCGGTAGAGTTTTTGCCCTACAAGAGGTTTTTCCCATTTGTCAACAAATCACCGTGTCAATTTAATTTCTATTACATTTAGTTTTTGGTGATTTTTTGGAGCCTCCACAATTTGCATGTAATTTAACCTAATTAATCAACTGAGGTAATTGAATTAATTAACTAGGGTCAAGCTACCTTAACCCAACATGTGGTATCAGAGCGGGCACACTCTGATTAGGTTTTAATCATTGCTATGTGATCCATTGACCCCTATTGTTATGGATCGTGGGAAATCCTTCATTATTCCTTCTTTATTTGATGGTACTAACTATGCATACTGGAAAGTACGCATAAAAGCCTTTTTGTAGTCTTTAGATGAAAAAGTATGGCTTGTAGTTGAAGTAGGTTAGAAGAAACCTAAAGAGCCACCAGCATCGTGGGATGATACTAAGATCAAAGCTGCAAATTTTAACAGTAGAGCATTAAATGCTATGTTTAGCACTGTGACCAATGAAGAATACAAGAAGATCTTTTCCACTGACAATGCAAAGGAAGCATGGACTATTCTTCAGAATACCTACGAGGGCACAAAAGCTATTAAAAACTCCAAGTTCCAAAGGCTTACTACCAGATTTGAGGAAATAAAGATGGATGATGATGATGATGAGTCATTTGATGAATTCTATGCCAAACTCAAGGACATAGTGAATTCAGCCTTCAATCTTGGAGAACAGATTTTAGAGCCCCAGATTGTCAGAAAGATTCTTAGATCTCTTTCGGAAAGATTTCATGCCAATATCATTGCCATAAAAGAATCAAATGATCTTGACTCTATTCCTTTGACAAAACTAATTAGGAATTTGCAAACCTATGAACTAGGTTTAGCAAGGTATGGCAAGGGTAGCAAAAGCAAGAACATGGCTTTCAAGGTTAAGAATGATGATAACGATGAGTCATCTGAAGATAAGGATACTAAGTTCAAATCATATATCACCAGAAAATTCAAGAAGTTTATCAAGAATGTGAATGTCAAAGTAAGTGACAATGATCGCAAACAGTTTGGATTCTCTTTGTTCAAGTCCCAAGACAAAGGCAAGAGAGAATTCAAGGATGCTAGTCAAAGCAACAATGTTCCTGTTGGGCCAAAGTGCTATGGATGTCAAGGATTTGGACACATGAAGCAAGAATGTCCCACATACCTCAAATCCATTGGCAAGAGCAAAGCCCTAGCTGCCATTTTAAGTAATACAAAACCAGAAGCAGATTCTGATGATAATGATCAAGAAGGAATAGTGCTTTCACAGCTATCGTTGAATCCCCTAAAGAAGCAGTAGAACTAATTGATGAGAAAGAAGAGCAAATGGCAAAGTTTGAGAAGATGGATGAACAAGATGACATCCACACTACCTATTCTAGTTGTACAAGGTCTCCGAGAAGCATGAGAAGCTTTACAAGTTAGCTATGATAAAGCTTTACAGGTAAGCTTTACAGGTTAGTGAACTGGAGTTGGAATGAGAGGAACTTTCCACCAAGGTTGATGAGGCTAATCAAACTATCGGAACACTGAGGTTTGAAAGCAACTTTCTTGTTGAAAAGACCAAGAAGCTGGATGCTAAATTGTTTCAGGTAAGAGCACAATTGGAAAGGACTTCAAGTGCCAAGTAGGATGAAATGCTCAACTTCTAGAAGTCTGCATTTGACAAAACAGGTCTCAGGTATAATCATTCTCTCTCTTTTTGCAGTACCTCTTCTAAAGCTTTAAATAAAGTCACCTTTATTCCCCCTGCTAATAATGCTAACTGTGAGGTAATTGAACCTGAGAATGAAAATGTGAGTGAGGATAAAAATGATAAGGGAAAACTTATTCTAGGAGCACCCCCTAAGGTTGGTAAGAAAGAGACTAAGAAGAATAATCATCACTCCACCAACAAGAAGTCTCAACCAAAGAAGCCTCACTTCTGCCCTTACTATGGAGCATCTTGGCACACTTGTCCAAATTGCTATAAGTGGTTAGCCACTCAACAAAGTAATAGTGTGTCATCTTTTGGGAGCTAAAATCAACTCCAACTTTCTTTAGCTCCTCTTGGAGAACTTCCTAAGGCTGTCATGCTACTCTCTAATTTCAATGGATTCAACTCTCCTCCTTATCCATTTGAACAAAAGTTCATGCAAAAGAAATTTTCTCCGTCCAGGTATCCGATCTAGAAGGAAAAAGATTTCAAGTAATTCCTGCACTTTCTTGATCTCATGCATGGTTGGTGTTATGGTTTGAGTCAGTCTAGTTTTTGATGTTTTATTTGTTTGTTTGTTTGTTTTTTAAGTTTTTTTTTTTTTTTTTTTAAAGGGGAAAGTTTTGAAAAATTCAAAAACAGTGTGGTTTGTGTATATTGGCACGTGTGTACCTTTGGATGGCCTTTGAAACAAAATTTCTCAACTTCGTATCACTTGTAGCTTAGATGAGCATCTTCATGCACAACTAAGCAATGTGAGCTTTATGGCTCATTTATGTGGTTTGTATCATTTGGTTGATCTTTTATCATTCATATCTTAATCACTCTTTTTGACAAGAAAGACTAAAAAAATTCAAATAAAAAGGCATAAATAACCATCTCACCACCAAAACTTGTCAATCATACAACATCTATGTACAATTCATAAAAGCTGTGCTCAGTAAGGTATAGCACTTGCACAGCAAAAACAAGATGTTTGGCTTTCATAATTGGGTAATTCTTTTCTCTCTAATTTACCTATGCATGTTATGTCACTTTATGTTTAAAAGAAAAAATATGCAAAGAATATGTAAAGAAAAAAGAATCAAAATGCTTTCAAATATGGTTGCAAGCGTGTTTCTAGGAGATGTGAGAGTTATATGATGTACCTTGAAGGTGACAGTCCCCATCAAACAGTTATGATTGTGTGTGGATGTATTCCATCATCTTATATCATTACTCTTCATAGAATGATTTACTCATGCTCTCTTGCAAAAGTTTCACACACAGAACGCATACTCTTTGCTACTCTTGATACTATGGTACAAATACAATGTGTTTTGGCCGTCACAAGGAATACATGTGATAGTATATGCTCTCTAAACTGTCTAAATTTTTTTTTAAAATAAAATTAGTTAGACTTGTTTAGTGTGTTTTTGATCTAGGAATGTTTTGCATCTAGAGTTGTTAATGTGTTTGAGTGCTTAACATGCTTCTTGCTTACTTGTTATGGTGTCTATCTTGATTGCATTCATCATGTGTTGTTTCTCCTCCTTGAAAAACCTTGGCTTAGGCTTCTCGATAGATGCTCAATACCTCCTCGATAGAAGCTCGATAGCACCTTGATACATGCCTCTTCTATTAAGATTTATGGGTTTGTTTTTTATACCTCTTGATAGATAGTTTGATCCATCGAGCCAATTCTTTGGAGTCTCTGTCTACTTGATAGATGCTCGATACCTCCTCGATCTATCGAGATCTTTTTGCCATCGATACCTCCTCGATACCTCTCGATTTATCGAGATTTTGTTTTCGATACCTTCTTGATCTATCGCGCTGGGTTTTCTATATATATTTAAGGTTCAACCTGAATCATTTCAAATCCAATTATCTCGATACCTCTCTCAATCCAAATCTTTCTTTTTCACCAAAATCCTTCCTCCAATCCCTTTTTCAGCCTCTATCAAGCTTCAATCCTCTGGTAAGTGATCTAAATCCCTTCTTTTTCTCTTTTCTCATCCTTTTCATGCATTTAGAGCTAGGTTTTCAAGCTTTTGGGAAAATTTTGGGTTTTTGAGTTTTTTGTGAGAAATTTTTGGGTTAGGTGTTGATGATTTGTTCCCACATGCTCATGCATTGCATTCTCTAGCATTATAATGAGATTTTCATGCATTCTAGGTTGTGTGCTTGATTAACCAATGTGAGTGTTGTAGTTCGAATTGGGTTTTTTTTTTCCATAATGCAATTTCTTTTGCACGTGACATGCTCATGCATTGTACTTCATTCTTTTCTTCTTTCATGTGCCTTATTTTCTACTCTGTTTCTTTGTTTCATTCCTTCTCTCTTGGTTTAGTTACCTTCTTATGGCACCTAAAAGGTCTGTTTCGTCCAAGAACCCAAACACTCGTCGTGTTTCTTCTTCTTCTTCTTTTTCTTCTTCTTCTTCTCTTCCTCCTCCTCCTTCTCCTGATAGAATCCAGTTCCGTGATACGGATTCCTAAAAGGATTTCATTGAGAACTTTCATGACCGGGCGATTCATTCAAAATGCCAAGTCATTCAGTTTGATTTTCCAAACACTCCTCCATCTAGTGCATTTAGCTCTCGGGGTTGGGAATCTCTTTGTGAGAAACCCATGAGTTTTCCTGGTGTGTTCATGCAGGAGTTCTACTCCAACATGCATGCCATTGATACCTTTGTTCCTCAGTTTACTATGATATTCAGAGGAATATGTATCATAGTTCCTCCAGATTTAATTTTTGAGGTACTACATGTCCCTATGGTAGCTCATCCAGACTATCCTAGTCACCTTGTCTACGTAACATACCTCGTGACGAGTTGGCCTCACTCTTTTGTGAGAAGGCCATAGTGCGGGGAGATACTCTTAATTTCTCCACAACTAAGTTTGCTAAGGGTTTAAGGATCCTTAATAAGGTGATGACCTTTGTTCTCACACCACGGTCACACTATAACACCATCACTGAGGCTCGTGCTCGTTTCCTTCTTTCTCTTCTAGAAGATCTTTCTATAGATTTACCTTCCCATGTGATAGTATCTATGATAGATATCTATCGAGACATTGCTACATGTGATAAGCTCATCTTCCCTTCAACTATCACACGCATTCTCACACACTTGCACATCACCATTCCTCCTCCTCTCTTTTACACCATGGGTGCCATTAGTAAGGAATATATTAGAAGGAGCGATGCACAGCTAGTGATCAAGCGGCCACGAGTGGAGGATGATACTGCCCCTACCCCTCGTTTCTCTTCATCTTCTACTCCATCTTCTTTTTTAGGAGGAGAGGCATCCCTTGTTGCCACTACGGACCAACTTCAGCACATGTGTGCTAATTTTGGTAGTAGTTTTGACCATATTTTTTATGAGATGTGACAGATGAACACAGGATCAGTCACATAGCTCACCAATAGTCTTGTCTTAGCAGCTTTGCTCCTTTACCCTCTCCTGAGCCTCTTGAGGATTCTTCTTCGAATGATGGAGATGACGATGATGAGGATGCTACTGGCTCTGGGTATGATGATGAGAGGACTACTTCACAGTGATTCACCCTTTATCACTCGTGAAAAAAAGGGGGAGTAGTTTTGTATATAAGAGTAGTCTTGTTGTTAGGGGGACAGCTAGCATAGAAATAGGCTAGTTAGGGGGAGAGTATTTTGAGAGATATAGTGAGGTTTTGATGTATCTTTCTCATTACATGTATCATGGTCTTATGACCACTTTTACATACATTGTATTCTTTTGATATATATATATATATATATATGATGATGATGATGATGTATGTTTCGTCACCTTTGTCTCACATGTGTTTTATCTTTTTTCTCTCTTTATACACATGTTTCTTCTTTTATACAACTTGTCCATGTTTCACACTTAATGCCTTGATGAATCCTGTTTAAGTGTTTTAGATAAGACAAGTTGCAAGTCTATCATGCCATGATCTCTTTTTTTGCAAATTTTTTCAAAAGCTCATTGTAGTTGTTAGTGTTGGAAAAACATGGTTTATGTCTCATACAAAACATAAGCAGCAGAAAAAATTAACAGATTTACTTCATTCGCAATTGATAACATGTGCTATGCAAATTTCAAAATTCAAGAACAAGTAAACATACCTTGGTACAGTGAAATTCAAAACCAAAGATTAGAAGTACTTGGGAACACTTTTAATCTTCACTCCAATTCCACTTGTACCCAAGAAGTGTGGTCTCTCAATCAATTTCCAAGGAGAGAATAAGAGACTGGCTAACACTCACATACACACCACTTGATTCTCATATCAAATGCCGTATGTTTCTCTCCTTATAATTGATTATCTAATTGGGCTAGCCTTTTGAGCCATTCCAATTGGGTTTTAGTATGTGGCTTGGAGTGAGACCAAAAGGGGAACAAATAAGACTCTAGCTCCAATGAGCTTTGGGCTTTTCTGTCAACTCTTGATAAGTCCAAAGTTACCATTAATTATATTTAATAGCACTAAATATATCCCAACACTTTATTATACATGCAACCCCTTCATAAAATATTCATAGTAATACAAAGTCATGAATGTAGACTGCCACTTTGAAAATTACTACATCTTAATACTTGAGTACCCGGTTTAATCCTTTAAGTTATTTATCATATATTTATGAAATCCAATTTCATAAATATATAATTTAGTAACTCCTTACTAAAGTGGAGTTACTAAAGTAGTTAGACCTAACATTCCGAATAACCAAACTCATTAAACTTATCTCAAGGGAATATTTTATATTTCCGTTAAGAGATTATGAATTCCATCTTGAGAATGTATGTTCCATCAGCACCAAATGTGGCTACTCAACATACTAAGGTTTTGATCGTGACTTTAGATCTCACTCTTGATATATCAAAGCAACCTACACTTCATGATTAGGTTTATTATTCTCTTAGTATAAAGAGTTCATATAAATAAAAGTCGTGAGATTTATTATTCATTTGACAGTTGTTCGGAGAATAATAAATCTCACAATGGTTCAGTTCAATATGTCTTAATTCTTAAAACATATCAACATATCAACTAGAAGTCTCCACTTCCATGATCAAGGCAAATCATCTTAGTTGATATGTTCTAGTCTTTGCAGATGAAATGCCTAATTTCATCACCGACTATGAACTAAAATTCTGAGTTTATAAAGAACTTGTGATTTACATCTTCTATGACTAAATCACATAAATCACATATTATGCATCTCATAGACTATAAGATAATGTCCAAATATTCATGTTTCCATTATTTTAGATAATAATAAAACAACTTAATTAATTGCAACATTAAGTCATACATAATGTCATACATAGCATCATACAATAGGATTTAAAGGGCACATATCCTAACAGTTAAACTTACGTACTTTTAATGTAATAGTTATGGAGATTGTTGTTTTATACTTCTCTCATAATTATGCTTGTGGTTTTGTCACGGATTGCTAAAAGGGGAGATTGTTAAGGTCATATTTTATGTGATTGGCTAATTCTTTGAGAAAATGCACTTTACTTGTAATTCGGTAGACCTAAGATGGGTTTAATACATCAAAAAATATGTTGTTCAAGCAAATCAAGTGTTTGTATTAAAAGACATGGAGATTGGTCCAAGAACAAGTAAAGTTAAGAAAAAGTTGTTCATTAAGTCTCGACAGATAACTTGACAGATGCCTACTATCGAAACTTAATGTGAAGCTCGATAGATAGCTTGACAGTGGCTTAATCTATCGAGAATTACGATTTTCAGCTTTTCAGATCTGAAATTCGGCTCAATCTTATGTATTTGTTTAGGGTTTCTTTTCTCACAACCCTAAACATATATAAGGCTTATTTTAAGAGCCATTTTATATGGATACAAAGAACTAGAGATTTATTTTTTCTTTGAGAAACTACTGCATTTGTACGCCATAGGGTTTTGTAACCAAGTGCTTCCTAATCTTCATTGTTGATGAAGTAAAGAAATTTGCAGCCAACAACATCATTCAAAGTTGCTGAAGTTGGTCACGTATTAGGATCCGTGTAAAGGGTTTGTTACAGATTAGAGATTTGTGCATCAAGGGAAAGAACGCTACTACAAAATCAAGTCCAATTGGGTATTAGAGCAAAGTTCAACTATAGGTTGGTATTTCGGGATAGGCCAGGGTAGTTGGTAAGATTCCTTATACTTGTAACCACTTGATTGTTGATTAGTGGATTCTTGGGAGTGGTGACCTTAAAATGACCCGGTAGGGTTTTTGCCTTGCAAGAGGTTTTCCCCATTTGTCAACAAATCACCATGTCAATTTAATTTGCATGTAATTTAACCTAATTAATCAACTTGGGTAATTGAATTAATTAACCGGGGTTAAGCTATCTTAACCCAAAAACTTCTCTTGTACTACAGCAACATCCTTGCTCATGTTGGGCTAATAATATCCCATGTGCTAAATTCTTTTATATAGGCTGATCTTTTCTATGATTCCATAAGTCTGGCTATGGATTTCCTCCAGCTTCTTCTTTCCTTCCTACTCACTGACACATCTTGACAGGATCTCCCCGGGCAACCTCCTGTACAGTTCCCCTTCTATCATGGTGTAGACCTTTAGTTCCTTGACACTTCCTTTATGCTCTAACTTCTCTACCTTCTCCTTTATTGAGATCCTCCAATCTTCTTAATCTGGCTCCTCTGGAAACATCTTTTTGAGAGTTTCTGTGATGGAACTTTGCTGTTTGTTGACTTTTATCAGTCTACTTTCTTTCTCGAAGGGGACCTAGGATCCCAGGGTGGCTAGTGCATTAGCAAACCAATTCTCACTTCTTTAAGCATACTCCAAACTAAAGGTTTGGAACCTTCTTTCAACTTTTTGTGCCCAAGCACAATAAGATGCTATGCTTGGCTCCTTTAGAGCAAAATCTCCCCTAACTTAAGAAACCACAAGGTTGGAATCTCCTAGTACTCTCATGTGCTTGATTCCTATGTTAAAGGCTATGGGTAGCCCTGTCAGATATGCCTTATACTTAGCAGCATTGTTTGAGCAAGGGAACTCAAGCTTGAAGGAGAATGGTATAGTTCCCCCATCCATGTAACTTAGCACAATCCCTATGCCATTCGAAGTTGCTGTTGCTGATCCATCGAACCTTATAGTCCACTTCTTGCTTGGGAGCTCCACCACTGCTACTTCTCTTGGGAACTGGGTTAGCAAGTCTGCTATGGCTTGACTCCTAACAATCTTAGGGGTCCTCAGGCCTATCATATTGAGAAAGTAGCACCAACCACTAGGCCACTCTTCCAGTCAACAAAGGCTAATGAAGGAGGCTTTTATAGTATGAGATCTCATTACCAAGAGGATATGATGGGTTGAGAAATAACGTTTCAATTTTTGAAAGGCATAGATGACCACCAAGCATCTCCTCTCTATCTTGGGAAACCTTGTCTCTACATCTTTCAAGGCTCTACTCACATAATAGATGGATTACTTATTTCCTTTGTCGTCTTCTTTAGCCAACAGTACTTTAATTGCCTAAGAGCTAGATGCCAAATACAACAGAGGCTTTCCACGTACTGGTGCTTACAAGGTAGGCAGATGGTTTATAGTTTGTTGAAGTTTCTAGAAGGCATCCTACTGCTCAGCTCCCTATGTGAACTCAACTCCCTATGTGAACTCAACTCCCCTTTTCAACAATTTGGATAATCCATTGTTGACCAAGGCTAAGACTGGTATAAACCGTCTAATATAGGAGACTCTTCCCAAGAAGCTCTTGAGCTCCTTGACTATGGTTAGCCTCTTCATAGTTGTTATGGCAGTGGCCTTGGCTAGGTCCACCCTTATTCCTCTGTGATGTACTAAAAAACCAAGGAACTTCCCAGTGGACACTTCAAATGGACATTTCAGTGGGTTCATGTGTTTCTTGTATATTCTGCATCATTCAAAGACTCGTTCAAGGACTTGAAAGTGTCCTTCCTTACTTTTTGATTTTACTTCAATATCATCCACAGTCTTCCATGGTTGTCATAGTACGCTAGTACATGGCTCCTGCATTTTTAAGACCAAATGACATTACAATACAATTGAAATTTTCAGTTAGGGTCCTGAATGCTATTCTCTCTACATCCTTAGCTATCATTCGTATCTGATTGTATGCATTATATCCATCCATAAAGGAAAACATGGAGCTCCTCGCAACTGAATCTACAAGGAGATCAATATTGGGCAAAGGGAACTCATCCTTAGGACATGCTTTGTTCAAATTGCGAAAATCCACGTAACACCTAATCTGACCATTCTTCTTCTTTACAGGAACTATATTAGAAAGCCATTGGGGATGCTAGATAGGCTTGATAAACCCTGCTGCCAATAGTTTCTTTACCTCTTGAGTGATTTGGGCTTCTACTTTTGTGTGGAAGATCCTAGATGGTTGGATTATTGGTTTGGTTCTTAGATCAACATTAAGAGAATGGACCACCAATCTGGAATCTAGGCCAAACAGCTCATAAGTTCATGCAAATATGTCCACGTATTTCTTCAATAGCTCCACCAATTGCTCTCTTTCTTTTGTTGACAGTTAGTTGCTGATAAAAACGGGCTTAGGATTTCCTGGGTCAGCCCCCAGGTTTACCTCTTCCAACTCTTCTTTGGGTAGGATTTATGCTTGCTTTTCCACGTCCTCTAGGATCTCCTCTTGAGCCATCATACAATCTAGTGGTCAAGGACCCTTCTATGGGGTGCATTCAAGTCTCGCATACCTTCTTAATTGTTATATCAACCTTCCCCTAGGTTCTCGGACAACAACGCACTCCCGGAATCCTCACAAACTAGTTTCTTTCTTCTGCCTTTCTCTATCCAAGAGGTCCCTCAAGTCATGGGTATTGCTTCCTTATTCTTCTTCCAAAATAGGAGCCCTTAGGGTCCCTGATGCAGGAAATTCATCATCAAGGGCTAGCTCATCATAAAACATAGTCTCCACAAAATTTGCTTCTCCCCTACTGAAAGGGCTAGGGCTGGTAGAGATCCTTATCGGCCTCCCATTCAATCTTCCCTTCACCTACTGATGGTAAGTTGATGGGATTAAACAATGTTTGTGAAGCCACGGCCGTCCCAATAGGATGTGATAAGAAAGTTCTTGATTAATCACATGAAACCAAGTCAAAGCCACTATGGGACCACTCTCATAGCCAACTGCATATACCCTTTAGTGGATTTTGCAGCTCTTCCAAATCCTGTTATTTCCACAGGAGCCCCCAGGATCCTCTTACTAGACATGCCTACAGCTTTCAAAGTACTCAAAGTAATGAGGTTGAGTGAAGCTCCTATGTTTACCAATGCTTTTCTAATCTAGACGCCATTTATGGTGGCTGTCAAATAAAAAGGCCTTCAATGGTCTAGGTACTCAACTTCTATATCTTCGTCTGTGAAAGTTATTGCATTAGTAGTCTCCAAGAAAGCTCTACTTGCATGAGATTCTGACGTAAAGCAATCTACTCTCGTATCTGCGGCTATGCTCATGAAGGATTCCGTCATGATCCTCCTCGCCTTCGGTCCAAATCCCAACTAGTTGATCAGGGACTTGAACTTGGGGTTCCTTTAGAAAGTCTTAACAATGTTTGGGTGAAAGGATCCTTCTAATTCCTTTGCTTCTAAGTCAGCTGTGCTTCCATGGATTACTACAGCCACTATTCTTTTCCCTTTGTGATTGGACAAGGGGTCCTTCTGTACTTCAAGTTCTCATTGAGTGAGCTCTAGAGTCCCTTCTCTTAACTTTTTGCAAAAGAGCCTCCGAAGGGTCCAATAGTCCTTAGTGGTATGCTTAATGTAGTTATGAATCTTACAAAACAATGGATTCTTTCTTTCTTCCTCTGTTGGTGGCCTAGACATGGGATATGGTCTAACAATCCCATCTCCTATCCATTTATCCAAGACATGGTTTAGCTTTTCTATGGTACATAGGATCACTACTTGTTCCTCGGCCATCTTTCCCTCAGGTCTCTTCATCTTTTCTTTTACTGAAGCTATCATGGCTTGAGAGATTGGTACTCTCTTTGTCTTTATGGTCAAGGCTGTCCTCTTGGTTCTTTGCAACAAATTAGCAAACTGAATTATACACAGATTCTCCAAATTGAGCCTGTAACCAAAGAGCATATTGAATATCCAAGTCCCCACGAGCTCCTTTTCTTCATGGTCTCCATAACAATCTAAGGGGACATCCTCAAATCTTTTGATGAACTGAACAGGATCCTCTCCAAGCCTTTGCTTCACCGTCTGAATGTTTGCAAATGTGACTTTGTCTTCACCTGGATAGTATTTTGCACAAAATCTCACCACCATGTCATCCCAAATCATAATGGATCCAAGCCTCAGGGTGGTGTACCATGTGTATGCTCGATCTACCAAAGACTTGGCAAATCCTCTTAGACATAATTCCTTGTACCCAACATAAGGACCCATGATGTGGATAAATCTACTTACATGTTCCACAACACTCCCCTTTCTCCCATAAAAAGGGTGGAACTTTGGGGATTCATACCCTTTGGGATAGGGCTTGCCAAGGAGCTCTGCTGGAAAAAGGGGATCCTTGGAGAATTGCTTGGGGATTCTCAAGTGCTTCTCCCTTTCTTGCTTAAGGAGAACATTTACATTTGCCAGGGTAAGGTACTGGGGATTAGCTCCCCCCCCCTCCCCCCCACTACTGATCCTCCCTCTGGCTGGGCCCTTTCCTCGTTACTAAGAAATTAGAGTTCATAAAAAATAAATTAGAGTTTATAACTATATGCAAATTCCTTCTCATATTGATGGTTATGGAGTAGTTGTGTCATTTGGTTGGATGCATATATCTGATCCATTTACGATGATGACTACCAAGCTTCCTAGAAAGGCTTGTAGTGGAGTTAATTGTGAAGAATATGGATTCGAAAGCAATTCAATGATGATTATGGTGTTTTGGGATGATGAAGGTGCAAACAAGGGTAGAACTTTATGGCTCTTATTCATGAATGGTGTGTTTGGATGGAGTGGGAAGGAGAAAGAGGAAGATTTTAATGAACCTTGTTTAGAAGTTATTTAAAGGAGGGGGAGGGGTTTAGGGGTATTTGGAGGGGTATCTTACCCTTCCCCCCCCCCCCCCCCCCCCCAAGCACCCAAACCCCTCATTTTTAATTACATCAATTTTGAGAATTTGGAAAGAATTGAGAGGGGAGGGGAACCACTTGTATTACAAGTATTAATAAATAAGGGTAGTCTTTGTTTTACAAAGCAGGTTTATAACAACCAAAAGAAACATATTGTGTAGACATTGTTTTTTATGAGAATCTACCCATTTCATGTATATTATAAATGTAGGTAGGATCCTTGTTTTTTAAAAAGCAGGTTTATAACAATCACTACCTAAATAACAACCGCTTCAAATTGGCCTTGAAATCATATATTAGTGTCTCTCACCTAAACTCATACGATTTGACCTTCATACTATTGATTTAGGGATTGAGCAATGAAAGGAAAATGCATGAATGATCTTCAATGATGTGTAATGATTGTATTAATACACTTAACCATACTAATTAACTGTATTAATACACTTAACCATACGAATTAACTAACTAACAAACTCCTAACAGTATTAACAAATTCCACTAACTGCAACAACACATGTCAACCACGTGTCTGTCACTTATTACAAAGAAGAACTAAACTGCAGTAGCTGAAAATATAAACAACTTGTAGCATAGCCTTCATATATGATTTTCTTCTCAACACTCCCCCTCAAGGTGAGCATAAATATTGTTTATGCCCATCTTGCTGAGAAGGTTGTGAAACTGCTGATGTACCAAAGGCTTGGTGAGCAAATCTGCCAATTGATGCTTGGTTGAAACATGAAAGGTCTTGATCACCTTTTCTTGTATCTTCTCCCTCACAAAATGGCAATCCAGCTCTATATGTTTTGTCCTTTCATGATACATAGGATTAGCTTAATCATAGTTGTCAAAACATGAATCGTATCGTGAATTGATTTTTAATTTTTTCGTATCGTGTATTGTAAAATACACAAACACTTAATAAAATTTATAAATATACATATACAAAGGGTATATTCATTATAAATTTTGAATAAATTCAACTAATGACTAATTTATTCATCACTTATGTAATAATATTTAACAAGCTAACTAAAAAAATCAAACTAGTATGTGTTTATAACATACACAATCAAATTACTTAAATTCAAAAGTGATAATATATTACAAATGACCCAAAAATAATAATTTATTTTCATCATATTGCCTAATCAACCTCACCTAAGTCAATGCTATCATCATGTTTATAATTTTGCCAACTTATTTCTTCATTAAAATTTTCTTCATCGTCATTCGTAATTAACATTTACTATCTCTTCTTATTCTTTTTATTTTAAATTTTTTTTTGGCATTCTAGTTTCTTGGACTTATAACAATAATGATAAAAATAAATATTTTGTTCATAGTATATAAAATAAATTTGTAAATATTAAAGTGAAGGGTAAGTGTGTACTGTGTAGTCTAGTTGTAGGAGAGGGAAGGAAAAAAAACTTATGAATATGTTATTTTAGTAGGCTAAATTAAGTAAACTAGTAATTTTGTGTGAAAAACAAGTCTTAACAACTTTTTAGATTCAAATAAAAGTACAAATTTTAACAAAAAATCTCATTTTAAAGCATTTGTCTATATATCGTATGATACGTACGATTTTACGATACGATACAATTTATACAATACACACATACGATGCGAAACTTTTTACACATGATACGATATGCATCACGTATCGTATGATACTGACAACTATGGTTGCAATATGTAATGCAACTTGGCTATCACAATAAAGGAGAGCTGGTTATGAGTGATCAACAATAAGGTCTTTCAGTAAACCAATCAACCAAACAAACTCACTGACAAGAGCTGCCATGGATCTATATTCTGACTTTGCAGATGACCTAGACAATGTCTGCTATTTCTTAAACTTCCAAGAGATGAGAGACTATCCCAAAAATACACAAAATCTTGTTATTGATCTCCTAGTGACAATAACCCTTCAGATGTAAATCTGATGCAACAGAGAAGAAAATGCCCTGTCTTGGTGTTCCTTTCAGGTACTTAAGCACCCTATGAGCTACTTAGAGATGTGGTTGCCTTGTCCAAGAGAGAAACTGACTAAACTAATGCACACTGAAAGCTATATCTGGTCTTGTCAATGTCAAATACAACAATTTCCCAATTAGTCTCTTATATGGTGAAGGATCTGACACTAGTTCCCCAAGATAATTGGACAACTTGGCATGTTGTTCCATAGGTGATTTGATTGGCTTAGCTGCTAGTTCACCAGCTTCTGCAAGCAACTCTAGGACATACTTCCTTTGGCATAGGCTAATACCCTTAAAAGATCTTGCCACTTCCAAACCTAGGAAGTATTTCAAGCATCCAAGGTCATTCAATTTAAACTTGTCATCCAGAAAATTCTTGAAATTTGTCACAGCTTATACATCATTACTGGCCACTAGTATATCATTCACATAAACCAAAATGATGATAATAATGCCATTATGAACTCTAGTAAACATAAAGTAGTCAGACTTGGACTGAGCAAAGCCATGAGCAAGAATGGTAGTTGACAACTTTAAGAACCACTGCCTACTAGCCTGTTTAAGGCCATACAATGATTTTGTCAACTTGCAAACCATATTATTCTCCCCCTTGCTACCAAACACAGGTGGAGGTAGCATATACACTTCTTCCTCCAATTCACCATGGAGAAAGGCATTATTCACATCTAACTAAGCCAAATGCCACCCAAAAGCAGCTGCAATAGCAAAGAGTGTCCTAATAGTAACAAACTTGACAATTGGACTGAAGGTTTCATAGTAATCCAAACCCTCTTGCTGTGTATAGCCTTTGGCTACCAACTTGGCCTTATACCTCTCTATGCTCCCATCTGCCCTATGTTTAATCTTGAAGACCCATTTACATCCAATTGGAACCTTATTAGAAGGCAAAATAGTGAGAACCCAAGTATGATTAGCTTCAAGTGCTCCTATTTCAGCAGCCCTAGTAGCTTGCCATTGAGGATCTTGGAAAGCCTCAGCATAGGAAAAGGGTTCAGTGGTAGAGGAAATGGCAAGAATTAAAGCTTTATGACCAAAAAAGAGATGATTGTATGAGATGACAAATTCAATGGGAAAGACAAAGCCAGAAGAGGATAAGGGAGAAGCTGAAGCCATTTTGCAGTGAAAATCTTTGAGGTAGGCAGGGGCTTTATGCAATCTTGTAGAATGTCTATGATAGGCCAAGAATGTATTGACCCCTTGTGATAAATTAATTGATTAATTAGCTAGGTTTATTAATTAATCAAATTAACATGCAAAATGTGTGGCAGCACAAACAAATCACCAAATAACTAAGTATGCAGCGGAAATTAAATTGATAGGTGATTTGTTTATGAATGGGGAAAACCTACACTGAAAAAACCCCCCACTGGGTGATTTTAAAATCACCACTCCCAAGAATCCACTATTATCAAAACAAGTGGTTACAAGTAAAGGAATCCTAGTACCTTATACCAACCTACAGTAGAACCTTTACCCCAATACCCAATTGGACTTGTTCTGTAGTGACAATCTCTCTTTATCAATGCACGGTTTCCAATACCTGACTAACCAATTGTGTGGATCCCAGTACGTGACTTGATCACCAACTTGAGAAGGATGTTGGCTGCAAAGTTTTTCAGTTCATCCAAACGATGAAAATCAAGAAGTTCCTTGGACACAAAACCCTACAATGTAAAAACACAACAACTTCTTCAAGAGAAAGATGAACTAGGGAAAACTAGGTTTCCAGTCACACTCTTCTTCACACTTGTGGAATTGTGCTCTTATGCAACTTGCGTCACCTTTTACAACCCTTAAAATAATCCTCATATATGTTTAAGGTTGTGAGAAAAGAAAGCCCAAACATACATTCATGGATTGGATGAAAAATTGGGTTTCATAAACCTCGATAGATAGCCATCTATCGAGCTAGTTGTCAAGGCATGGGCTTTAACAGCTTTTAAATCTCGATAAATGCTAGCTATCGAGCTAGCTATTAAGCTTTAAAATCCAGCACTTTCTCACTTGATTCTTGGACAAACTTGCATGGCTTTAACACTTGAACTTGAAACCTTGTTTCTTGAAGCATTAAAGACATCCTAGATGTACCCAATTACAAGTAAAGTGCATTTTGTCAAAGGATTAGCCAATTACATAAAATAGTGACGTGTTCCTAACATTGAATCACATATGTCCTAACAATCTCCCCCTTTGGCAATTTGTGAGCAAACCACAACAAACAAATGAGATATAAGAGAAGTCATAAATCACTCAACTCATATTCAATTGTTGAATACAATAAAATCTATCCTAACACAAACTCTTGAAAAACTTTGCAAGAAGAGAGTTTATGGCAAGTAGACTTAAACAACTTGTATTTTTGAAACACTTTAAACAAAACTCATCAAGGTATCTTAGTGTGAAACAAAAATAAAAGATTGCATACAATTAATAAGAAACATGTGTATAAAGATAGAAAAGAAACAATACATGGAGAGATATGTGAAAGAACATACATCAATATATATAAACCAAATATAAGTACAATGTATGTCAAAATGGTCACAAGACCAATATACAAAAGATAATGTATCTGTAATAGAAAGAAAAAGAAAAGACACAAAATCCTTACTACATCCCTTAACATATGAACATTCCCCCTATCTCCTAAACTAACTCTCCCCCTATGAGTATGACTACTCTCATCTCAAAACTACTCCCCCTTTTTGTCACGAGTGACAAAGGGCAAGTACATCAAGTAGACATCTCATCATTACTAGACGAGCCATCATTATCATCCTCAGCATCATCAGCATTGCCGAAGCCATCGTCATCCTTATCCTTAGAAGCTGGCGAAGATGGAGAGGAAGCCATTGTGAAACCACCCATCACAGCCTGTTGTCGTGCAATACAACCGACACGGGTGTTCACCTAACACAACTTATCGCTGAGAGTGTCAAGGTAAGCATCCATGCGCACAAGCTGTGCTATGATGGCCTTAAGTGTCACTCCACCCACTAAAGAAGAATGAGCAAAGGTGGATGGAGCAGTAGAAACTGGAGGGGCTACTGTTTGAGTCTAAGGCTGCCTCAAGCGAAGCTGTGCAAGACTTTGCTTCACCATAACGGCGTCAATGGGACACATATATGAGAAGTGGGGAGACCCAGGATAAAAGCCAAAAAAATGGCGAATGAGTCTCATGATAACGGAAGGAAAAATGAGCTTATCATGAGTCGTCGTATCCCTATAGACATCTAGAAGGGAGAGTATAAAGTGTGAAGGAAAGTTAATAGAGATATCCTTAATGAAAGACAACAAAAACCGAGCACGAGGCTCTATAATAGTGTTATAGTGAGACAAAGGATGAAGAACGAATGTCATCACCATATTAAGGAATCTCGGACCTTTAGCAAAGGTCGAGCAAGTGGTGTTTTGATGGTCACACCAAGATGATGGTGTCTCACAAAATAGAGACACAATTTCGTCTTTGGACACCATTCTTAAACGCGCACAGTTAGGATAGTTAGGATGCGCTACCCTAGGCATGTGTAGTACCTTCGAAACAATCTCTAGAGTGACTACCATGCGTATACCTCAAACGTGAGTAGAAAACTGAGGTATAGAGGGATTAAATCCGTGCATATTGGAGTAGAACTCCTGTTTGATCACGGAAGGGCACGTGACCGGGACGTCACAAAGTGACTCCCAACCCCTACTGTGGATAACAGTGGGGAGCTTAGTGTCAGAAAAGTTTGATAGAATGTCTCGGTGTTCCGAATGAATGCCGCGTCAAGAAAAGTTCTCAAAGAAGTCCGATTTGGCCTTCTCATCATGGAATTGGACACAAGAGGGAGCAGGGTCAGATGGAAAAGAAGAAGCCCTAGAATGAAGAGGGTTCTGGGATGGAATGGATTTATGTTTAGGTGCCATGACGCAACTAACGTAAACGGAAAAGAAAGAAAGAAAGAGAGCGAGACAATTAGAAAAGTACCAAGCAACAGATATATTAAAATATATAGAATTGAAGGTACGTATGCATGAGAATGCATGAACATGTGACATGCAAAAATAAATTTATCATGGGCTCAACCTAATCCAAACCTACTAGCACATAACATAGCAACAAGGTAAACACACATCTAAAATGCATGAAACATTGTTATAATGCACATGTGATGCAATGCATGAAGTTTAAAGATCATTTTAACAAAAAACCCATCCCAAAATTTTAACAAAAACTCAAAAGTTTTGAAAAATCTCAAACAATTTCAAAAAATCCCAAAAGTTAGGTCAAACATATGAAATGCATGATAAAGAGAAGGATTAAGGACCTTACCAGAGAAGAAAAGCAAGATTAAGGACGAAGAAAGCTTGGGAATGAAGTTTGGAGTGAGTAAGAGGTGTTTGGGAGGTGAAAAGACTGAAAACTGTCTAAAGAGATCAAGGGTGAGAGATATGAAATCGTGATGGCTGCTTATATAGAAATCTCATAAATCTCGATCGATCAAGAGTTGTCGAGTAGCTATCGAAGTTTAAAACGCGTGTTCTAGCTGTCGAACCTGCTAATGAGGAGCTATCGAGGATCAAACAAGAGGTTTTCAACACAAAGAAGTTCGATGGATCGAGGTAGCTATCGAGCAGCTATCGAGGAGATAGAAAATTTCTCGATTGATCAAACTAGCTATCGAGAATGCGATAAGAAAAGGCTGAAGTGTCTCAATTGATAGCCTATCTGTCGAGAGTTATCGAGAAGCTATCAAGATTGCTTAAAAACGATTTTTCAATGAAGAGAAAAACACAGATATGAATGCAATCAAACATGCAACTCAACCAAGGATCCAAACAACATTTTAAGCTCTCAAAATCATCTCTCCAAAAAAAAAAAAAAAAAGATGGGCATTCAGATCCAAAAAACACACACACACTAAACAAGTCTAACTAATTTTATGTTTCAAAAACAAGTTAAAACAGTTTAGTGAGCATACATTAACACATGTGTTCCTTGTGATGGCCAAATCACATTGTACCTGTACATGTATCAAAAGTAGCAAAGAATATTGTGTCTTGTGTGTGAAAAACATCACAAGATTGCATAAGTGTCTACATGTTATGATAATTTGAGATATGAGAAGATCACTTTAACTCACACACAATCATAACTGTTTGATGGAGACTATCACCTTCGAGGTACATCCTATAACTCTCACATCTCTTAGAATACACGCTTGCAATCATATATAAAGCATTTTGATCTTTTTGCTTTTTATTTTTCTTTGCATATTTTCTTTTAAGCAAACCATGCATGGGCATATAAGAGAGAGAAAAGAATACCCAATGATGTTAAGCATTTGACATTGCACTTTTGCTATGACAAAGCATACAAATGTCATTTCATGATTGGTAGGCAACAGTGGTGAGATGGTTATTTATGCCTTTCTTTTAGGATTTTCTAGTCCTTCTCGTTAAAAAGAGTGATACGAGTGTTAAGTATAAGAGATTACTTAATCTTACTCATCACAAACATGAGCCACAAAGCTCACTTGCATAGTTGTGCATGGAGATGCTTATCTAAGCTACAAAAGATACAAAGTTTAGAAAACTTTGTTTCAATGGCCATCCAAGGTACACAAGTACCAATGTACACAAACACTAACTATTTTTGTATTTTTCAATTTTTCAATTCTTTTTTTAATTTTTATATGAAAAAAAAAATAAAACAAAACTAAAAACTAACCAAACAAAAACATGTTAAACAAAACAAAGCAATACATAAAACTAGATGCAAATGCATGAGGAACGAGGAAGAGAAGAGGAGATCAATCCATGGAGACGACACCAATGTTTTGGCAAAGGAATTCAAACCGTTTGCTGTCAAAAGGTTTGGTAAACAAATCAACCTTCTAATCATCAGTGTGAATAAATTCAAGAGTAAGAGTACCATCTTCGACAAGCTCCCTAATGAAGTGATGTCGAATCTCTATGTGTTTAGTTTGAGAATGTTGAACTAGATTCTTAGAGATGTTGATAGCACTGGTATTGTCATAGTAAATGGTAAGATGCTCTTGACAAATACTGTAATCATGGATGAGTTTTTGCATCCATAGAAGTTAGATACAACAGCTACTGGCAGCGATATACTCAGCTTCTACAGTGGATAATAAGAAGGAATTCTGCTTTTTACTCATCCAAGAAACAAGATTATTACCCACATAGAAACAAACCCCAATGTACTCTTTCTATCATCAGCATTCCCAGCCTAATCAGCGTCAGAATACCCAGCTAAGTCGGTAGTGGTTTTGACATACTTTGTAATTCTTTTCAAAGCAATCATATGAGACTCTTTGGGATTAGCTTGATATCTAGCACACACTCCCACAATGTAACTAATGTCAGGTCTACTAGCAATAAGGTAAAGAAGACTACCTATCATGTCTCTATAGAGAGATGAATCAACACTTTTACCTAACAAGTCAACAGTTAGTTTAACATTTAGGCTCACAGGGGTTTTAACAGAACTAGTAGATTCCAAACCAAACTTCTTCACAAGATTTTTAACTTATTTAGATTAAGATAGGAATATACCTGAATCTTATTGACGAATCTGCAATCCCAGGAAGTGAGTTAACTCTCTAATTTGCTCATCTTGAACTCAGCTTGCATAAGTTTTGAGAAGCTATAAGCAAGTTCATCCTTAGTTAAAGATGATATCATCAACATAGACTTGAGCAATTATCAACTCGCCGTCTTCCCTCTTTATGAAGAGAGTTTGATCTGCTTTTCCTTTGGTGAACCCATGCGACACCAAGTATTGTGTGAGCTGATCATACCAAGCTCTGGGGGCATGCTTTAATCCATAAAGTGCCTTCTTGAGGTACAACACATGATCCGGAAAGTGTGGATCAATGAACCCTTTTGGTTGAGCCACATAGATATCTTCTTCAAGTAGCCCATTCAAGAATGCAATCTTCACGTCCATTTGATAGAGCTTGAACCTCAAATGACAAGCAAGGGCTAGGAGAATTTTGATGGACTCCATACGGGCTACTGGAGAAAATGTCTCATCATAGTCTACTCCTTCCATTTGTGAGTATCTTTGAGCTATAAGACGAGCCTTGTTGCAAATCACATTACCTTCCTCATCAGTTTTATTCTGGAATATCCATTTTGTGCTGATGATGTGCTCACCCTCCGGTCTAGGTACCAAAGTCCAGACATCATTCCTTTAAAACTGAAGCAATTCATCGTGCATAGCTTCAACCCAGCTTTCATCCTAAAGAGCTTCCTCAACTTTAGTGGGTTCAACCTGCGACAAGTAACAAGAATAAGATACAAAGTTAGCAACACATTTATCAACTGTACGCTTCCTTAGTGTAAGTTTGATGACTTGCATAATTTGGCATAATTTATCACCTCTCAACTTTAAACTTTAGTCTAATTTTATTTATTTATTTTGTTGATTTTAGACTTCATTATTGTTATTTAAATTTTATTGCAGATTTGAAGAAAATGAAGATTTATTCAAATAAAAGAGAGGTGAAGCAGCTAGAGAGAATATTGTGTTTTGGATGAATGGAGGCTGAAGGAAGATCTCTTTTTGGCTTCAGAATTGGCATGAAAAGCGAGTCCCTCTTGGTTTTGAGGTAGGCGGTTTGACTTCATCTTGACAAGGAGGCACGCACAAACAAAGAAAAATAGGCTGAAAAGAGCAAAGTAAATGGGTTGAAAAGAAAAATGTTTTTGGGCTGAATAGAAAAACGTTTTGGGCAGAAAAAGGGCAACACGGTTGAAACAGAAAAGAAAAAAAGAGGCGCTAAAACAGAAAAGAAAAAAAGGGGACGCTGAACTGAAGTAGAGAGAGGCGCTGAATCTGAAAGAAAGTGGCGCTGAAACGGAAGGAAAGCAGAACATGTTCTTTACTGGACAGAGAGGTTGAAACTGAAAAGGAGAGGCTGAACTGAGGGGATGACGCTAAACAGAAAAGGAGAAAGCAGCAGAGACGAAGACAAGATATTTTCTTTGAGAGGCCATTTTTCCTTATAAT